>CP136067.1:188432274-189032274 GCA_032622095.1 Siphonodentalium dalli | reverse complement strand
AGTCCTGCAATCTACTTTCTATTCCACCGGTCAATTCAATTTGTTTAATCTTATCGACCAATAATACATAGATATTGAGATAACATATATTACATTTATGAACATGACTTACATCATAAATTTTCAAATGATACATTATAATATATAAACAGTATTTACAATATAAATAATATACTTGCCTGTTATATGTCATTGCCATTAATCTGATCCGTTTGGTTTAATTCATTAGGGCTTACCATTCAGGTGTAATGCCATACCACGAGAGAGATATTTATTCCTCCAAATATGGGGACCATTATTGAACGATACATGTATATACATATACAAAAGTTAACTTGTGACATATATACACAATATAATTTAATTTGAGAAGGCTCATTTTAAGTCGATAGTGCGATCTAGTTTCTTATGTGATAATTAAAATATCAGGAGGTCGGATAACTTTCATGAAAGACAGACACAAAACGGAAGCTAATAAAGCCCGGCGTTCCAATGCAGAAACATCTGCTCAACACATTGAGCAACCTTCAAGCATCGGGGCGTTCGTATTACGTAATGTATCATCTGGTGGGAATTTCTGGCCTATACAGACAGCACGGAATTCCATGCTTCTTTGATGATGAATAATGACTGGCAGAAATCCACTGCATTTGACCACCATGTGTGTTAATATCAGTGTCAAGTCGAATAGATCAGCATATCCACCCGGATAGCCGCCTAGTTTTATACTGTTGCTCAATATTTCATGTGTATTATAAGTGTTGGTCGATGTAGCTTGGAATACATTTAACACTGTAAGCAGACGAGTGGACTTGCTAGTAGGAACACCAGAGGCTAAAGGCACGGGCGGCGTTTTTTGCAGAAATATTTATATTTGTCCAAATCGGCATTAACAGAAGGAACACAAAAATATATACAGTTCCGCTCGATGCCAAACATAATCAGCGCGTAGATAGTATATTGTCGTCAAGACGTACGATGTTGTACGTAAACAAGAGACTGCTCGTGTTACAGAAGTTGTGCTTCTGTTTATATAACACAGTGCAATTATATTGGTTAACACACACAAATGATATAAACGCTCTTTATTATTTCCATATCAGGAAAACCTTAACAAATAAGGCTCTTTGTGTTTACCATATCCGGACATATAAAAAAACCAGGAAACGTAACGTTTTTGCTTTCGTTTACACAACAAAAGGGGAAATGACAATAATATACTTTTTATGCCATATTTCTGATTGACATAAGAACAAACGCTCTATATTTTTACTAATCCTTCTGTTTATGGCGGTTTTGGACGGATGTGATTATTTTAACAGCATACCCACCACCAACGCCGCCCGTATCTTTAACTTATGTAAAGAAATCATACCTATATAGTATATCGAAAATTTGTAATTATATGTTGGATTATGACTATATATGGGCATATCTTGCCTGAAATAAACACAATACAATAGCAGTAATGTTTTTTTCCCCATTTACATACACACACAATATACATCTATTCAATTATATATGACCTGTCAAATGAACAGCGATTTCGTTCTATATTGTTAAATGGCTACGATATACGCTTTAACCTCTACTTATCCACTCATCTATGTACATGTACATTGATTTGCAATGGTGTCGATATACCAAAACCATTGCTAGACACCAAATAATTCTGATCAAATTGGTCGACATAAACTCAAATGTTTTGTATCTCGTAATTTGCTGTACATTTCAGTTTGATAAGGTTTCGAAAATTCAACCATTTCGTGCTTTATATGCAAACTACTTGGCTTCAAATTGAATAGGTGCGAAAAGTGTTGTTCCACATGTAAGTCATATTGTAGCTTGAAAGAAATCGAAGATGGTGCACCGTATTACCACTTATGGTTGCACACCAGGTTGCAGTGAATTATCTCCGAACGCGACCAAATTAACATGGCATGGTCACATGTCACCCCGATAACGATGCCATGAAAATTTTGTAAGCGAATTACTCGCCCCTGAATGTTCAAAAAAAAAATATTTGCTCTCCATAATGGAGGAAAGTTGCTAATGGAGTAGCCGAAGCGCGCGCGAGGGTGAGATCAGACCAGAGGAGGCGGTACACGTCATATTTAGCAAAAAGAAATAGGAGTCAAATTGTTGAGCAAACAGTTAAGTCAACAATATGTTCAGTGTATATACTGTTGCCACGTCCCTACAACGGCGTAAGGTACACGATGCTGGTTGATCGCATCCATGACAGGGGGCGACGCACTCTATTTGTCATTGGTCATAACCAATGATTTCATGCAATGCATACATAAGCAGATGTTGAGTATATCGATGGATTATATGCGTGATTGATCACCATAATTACGAATTTTATGTTTTCAGTACGTTTTCATAGTGTTGAACATGAAATCTTGTTTGTCGGTGCCATGAATGTACATTTATATGTGGTGCGCTAATCATTGTTAATGTTAAGTGCTTTTAAAGATGTATTATCCGATTAAGTGCGTTTTAAGATGCATTATCCGATTGAAGAAATATTGTCGTTGTAACTTGGTGATATGGTGACCGTCTGATAAATTAAAATAACTGGGGTAAAATATGTATGTATCACATTGTGTCACGCATACATTTGGCGATTTACTACAAAAGCCAAACAGGAGGGAATATCTATCTTGAGCAGTGAGATCGCATGCCGGCGCGTGTTAGCCCATCCATAACTAATATAATCCGATGGCGCGCCTTAGGGGCGGCGGCAGATATCTCAAATTGTCTCAGCCCATAGTGTGCGCTATATATCTGCCCTGGCGGTTAATAGGAATTATTATTCCCTTCTATATGGCTGTGTTTGTATACACCGTCGGGGTGGTACGCCATAGATGGCGGCAAACCCTCTGGGTTTAAAATTAATAGGTCAGTATATTGCTATGCAATGTTATAGTCCCTATATATAGTTTGCTTATATTAACATCCACATATGTACATGTACGTACACAGTCACAACTGATCCCGTCTATCTCAAATCGTAAATGTATTATTTTTTTAAATAATTATTGGCATCGCGTATGATCGATACCTGCAGAATATATCCCACTAGGACATTGGTATCCATATTATTCATGCTGTTGTCGTCATACAAACAAAACAACCACAATCATGCGTGATTAGTTCCACAGATTGGTATTGAAGTGCTCTAAATTGATGACAAATTACGACACATACTCTTCGTTAAAATATGCAGTCGAAAATGGCGAATCAAGAAGGATGATCTTGGATTCATCGATGTGGCTGGAAAATATTTTTATTCGGCCGTTTCCGAAAATAAAAATACTGACAGACATACGGATTACGACATGTTTCAATGGGTGGAGATGAGGATAATGAGAGTATTCTAAAGGAACGGCATATAAATAATATAATTGTGAAATTGCCTCGTAATATTGTGGGATAAGTGGGATTAACTTTCATTTTATATATCTAAAGGAACAGTAACTCCTGCATGCAAACTACTTATGTCCGCGCTGCGTGACATTCGCATAAATTTGGAGACAGCATGGCGTTTATTAACATAATTCATATGCCGCCTATATGGAGGAAGCTTTTATTTTATGTAATCTTGTGATATATTTCTATAATACCATATGGGCGCACAAAACCTAAATTAAACAGTAAAATATAATATAGACACATAAACAAACTCAAATGTTAATGTCGATGCGTACGTGCACATGTACGTCAGTGAGATATCCCGAATTTAAGTAGTCTTGTTGATTTGCTACGATGCTGGTGGGTATACCACGGAGTTGAAATATGCTGATATGGTAAACTGATTCTGTTAAGAAAATGTACCGTTATTCTTTCGGAACATACATGTTGCAGTGTCTGGATATATATACAATAACGGAACAATTTCTTAACACCAATATTTGTCACTACCAGCACAATGGCAAGTCAGCAGGACCCACCAGCATCAGATCAAATTAGCAGGATAACTTAACCGGGATGGAAAGTGTTTGCCTTGCAATGACTGGACCTTGAAATCAGCTCTGTCTCACCTATGACATACATGCACTGTGTCACACTTATAGTAAGATGGTCACTTTCACCGCTGTGGCCTGCTCCCACAACTAATGATACACACGGAGTTACCATAGCTCACATCCCTGTCGACGCGCCCGTGACCTGACGGGTGTCACCTTGTTGTCTCGATGTCCGTTTCGATATAGATAGGTGTGTGTGTGTATAGATGATGATCGCCGCTCTTCATTGCTATAAATATTCATTTAACACTGGTTCACCCTGGTTCTTTGGTCATGTGGTCTTAGCAGCATCAGTTCGCCATATCAGCAGCATGACAGTTCACCTGATCCCACCAGCATCATAGCAAATTAGCAAGACCATTTAACCAGTGTGTGGTTATTATATCACACCATCGTTGACTGACTGTTAGCATATTTTAATCTGTTGTGTACACTCGGGCGATTTATATTGGTCCACCGGGAGGTGTCAATTACCATGTCTAATGACCATGAAGTGATAATTTCGTCTGACGCGTGTCTGTTCCCGGGTGTCCCATCGCAGCCGGCATTTCATTAAAACAAATTGTGCATCTATTTACAATGCATAATGTATATATTTACATGAATTATATTCAACTATGGTCGTATGGTATGCATACATGTACATCAGTATAATAATGTTCATAGTGTTCTCCTGCACTTAACTGTGAAAGACTGAAACCAAAGTTTCAGACAAACTAGGACAATCCGGTGTGTGGGTAATTTAGAAATCAGTTTCCACTCACGGGAAGTATATTAGTTATGAACGCTCTTTATCGACATACAACTTATAATATTTCGATATTTGGCTCCCACAACTCAACAAAATGCAATATTAAGAAGATAACAGTCCACTGGCATGTATGCTGGAATATGGGAATGAGGACAGACTACCATTGTTCATGGGTCATGTGCTTCCTTTGACCACCCAACTCGGCATACGATAGTACAGCAAAGTGATTTATAATGATGCCCCTTGGGTATACGACTATCTGGTTGTACCACGAGGCATGATTGTGTTATATTGAGTAAACTCATAGGAATTTTTTCGAGAACAGACAAACACCTATCTGGACTAAGAGCCAGTCTGTTAGTTTTTGATGGAAGGTGAATAACTCTATACACTTGTATTTGGTACAATTAACCTCACCACCATAAATACAGCAATTAGAAACATACAAAACGTCATCCCGTATATATGTTATCTTCGTCATCTACGTTGTATTTGTTAAAATGTTAATGGGAGAGGGGTGGATGTAAGTTGTTAAAATTTGTGCCCCTATCCCTCTTGTAATATTATATTACAATAAAATATGTTTTTAAAAAAGACACGATATAAGACTTATATATGTATTTGGGGTGGTGGGGTCAATTGTGCGAAATTCCCCTGACTATATATCTCCTAGTTTTTTTATTTTTATGCATTTTAGTTAAATAAAGTGGGAGTTTTGGGGTAAATATGAGAATCTCTATCAATTAGTGGAAAATCTTCGGCGTGAAGTCATCGCATGCGCTAATATTAAACGTGTGTCTTACCAATAATAATGAAGTTGATTTTGTGAGTTAATTATGTGATAAATATAGTTACGATGTACATGTAGGTTGTATACAATGCTATGTATTGGCATCAAGCTAATACTATTCCGAAATTTGCTTTGCCAACTCAACATCATGCAATGTTAAAATAGCACATAACAGTCGGGAACATATGATTCAATATAACCATACTGTATTATATTGATGCCCAAAGTAAGGTAGACATATATTTTGCATTGTGTTGTGTCGGGGACAGTCAAAAATTATTTAAAAAAACAGGCGTCCTATTTGAACATATATTTTACCATTAACTTGCGATGAACGCTCTTTATTGGAATAATGCATAGCCCGTGCATACCATGTCCTCAACAGAACAACGAGATATGAACGAAATAAGAACAGTCTCACGCATACAGCGATGCGTTCATAAGCACTGCGCTCTCGTCGCACATCGTTCCGATACGCGCGCCGAATCTGGAGCGTAATTAGCTACAGCGCCGATCTCAGCGGTTTTACGTGCTGTATCTGGCGGGCCGGGTAAGCTCAGATCCGATATATCGTAGCGAGGAAGTGTATTGTTTTTCTACTGAGGTCGTTTTCCGTTTATTTCGAAATACTCAGAAACTGATTGCAGTAGGAACGCGAAATCTCTAGCGAATGTAGGCATCGAAGGTTTACTAGATATAATGGTATCCGGATTTCCGCCCAATGTTTCTTGGCGGAGTTATGGCCCTTTTGCGATTATTATACTTCCATGGTGTAACCAAGGAAGTATATTGTTTTTGTACTGGCGCCGTTTTCCGTTTATTTGGAAATATTCAGAAAGTAATTGCAGTAGAAACACAAAACCTGTAGCGAATATGTAGGCATCTGAGGTCTACTAAAAATAAAGGTATCCGCATGTCGGTCCAATGTTTCTTGACGGAGTTATGGCCCTTTTTCGATTATTTTTCATTATTATTATTATTATACTTGACACTTTTGCAACCCTTATTACTCGAAAAGTATAAGGAGTAGCACACTAAAACTTGGTACGTATGTTGGGGTCAAAGAGTTGTATGCCCAGGTCGCATAAAGCATAGTGTCCGCATTTTTCCCGAGGAGTTATCTCCCTTTATCTGAAAACATTTCATTTTATTATCTCGGAAATTATAAGGAGCAGAGCATCGAAAATTGGACCGTATGCACACCTCGATATGCCCTACTGCCCACGGGCATCAAAACTTGTGTCCGCGCTTTTCCTGAGGAGTTACCGCCCATAAATAGGCAAACCTCTATTTCATTTACTATGCTGTACTCTCGTATCATTAGAGATAACTGCATTTGGATTTCATAGTCGTGTTGACCGTTGTCAGTTTAGTCTGAAAAAGAAAATTGAACAGGGTCGGACATATATTTTGACGCTGGGGTGGGGGCAAAATTTTCGACAAAAAAAGTTTTGATTGACATTCCTCTATTTAAGTATGTTGATTCCCTGAACGAAAACAAACCCATACTGGAAAGGATTTTTGAAATCCGAGAAGAAATGCAAGAGTTACGGGCCCTCAAAGTTTGCAATTTGGGCCCATGTGCTTGTGACCACATCTCCTCCGAAGATGTCGAAGTTTGGATGTCAACTGATACGCCAACGTGTGCGGACGGAAGAGGGCACGCGGCTGGCCAAATTTTGCCAGTGTCGGTTCATTATTGTGGGTCTGGGGAGGGGTGGTCCGTGGTACCAAATTTTAATTATTCTCGGAATCAGATGAAACTTGGAATATAACATCTGCAACATCAGCCGATCTAGAAACTGGAAGAATTTCGAAAATCCATCGAAAACTAAAAGAATCGCGGGCCCTCAAACTTTGCAATTTTGGGCCCATGTGCTTGATAACACATCTCCTCCGAAGATATCGAACATAGGATGTCATCTGATACGAAAATGCGTACGGACTGAAGACGGCACGCGGTGGGCCAAATTTTGCCAGTGTCAGTTCGGTATTGTGTGTCTGGGGAGGGGTGGTCAGTGGTACCAATTTTTAATTCTTTTCCGAATCAGATGAAACTTAGAATATAACATCTGCAACATCAGCCGATCTCGAAGCTGAAAACAGATCGTAAATATGTTGAAAAATGGCGGAGATTTTGGCAGTCCAAGTTTGAATTTGGGCCCATATGCTTTCCAATAATCAAAGTGTTATCCATCTCCAAATCAGATGAAATTTATACTATGCAATCCATGTCAGCCGCAAATCACAAAACTGGAAACAACTTTTAAATCCGATGGAAACTAACGAAGTTACGGGGCCTCAAACTTAGCATTTTGTGCCAGGGGTTGATGTTTTCCCAATCCCGTCACCCAATTTCGAGGCAGGGGTGGGGTCACGTCCAAACACTTGAGATCAACCTACACATATTAGGACAACATATAATCACCATACTTCATATTTTCCGTCCATAAACTGCTATTCTTTCCACTCATGATTGATCCTATTATTATACTTCCATGGTGTAACCAAGGAAGTATATTGTTTTTCTATTGGGGCCGTTTTCTGTTTAATTGAAAATACTCAGAAACTAATGGGAGGAGGACCGTGAAATCTAGGGAATGTAGGCATCTAAGGGATACAGAAAATGAAGATATCATGAGTTCGGCCCAACGCTTCGCCACGGAATGAAATTTAAAAAAATAATATTTTTCACTATTATTATTATTATTATTATTAAAATACTGCACACTTTTATAATCACTTTATTTCGGAAAGTATGAGCAGTAGAAAACTAAAAGTTGGTAAGTATGTTGAGGAAAATGAGTTGTATGCCTAAGTCGCATAACGAATATTGTCCGCGCTTTCCTCGCAGACTTATCTTCCTTTATCTGAAAAAATGTCATTTTACTATCTCGGAAATTATGAGGAGCAGGGCATCCAAATTTGGACCATATGGACACCTCGATATGCACCACTGCCCACGGGCATCAACACTTGTGTCCGCGCTTTCCCTTCGGAGTTACCGCCTATATATAGGCAAACCTCTATTTGATTTACTATGCTGTCCTCTCGTATCATTCCAGATAATTGCATTTGGGTATCATAGTCGTGTTGACCGTTGTCAGTTTTATTGACGCTGGGGTGGGGGCAAAATAAAAAAAAATGTTGATTGACATTCATCTATTTAAGTATTTAAGTAGATGGATTCCCTGAACGAAAAGAACCTACACCAGAAAATATTTTTGAAATCAGAGAAGAAATGCAAAAGTTACGGGCCCTCAAAGTTTGCAAGTTGGGCCCATGTGCTTTACATCATATCTCCGACGAAGATTCATATTATGCTACACGCGAAACGGAGATGACTTTTGTGGAATCCAGAGTCCAAAACGGATCCAAATCGATCTGTTCCAGAAAAGTCGTTCAATTTGTTTTCACTTTTTGAAAAAGGCTCCATTATTTCAACCTAAACCTTTGGACGCCAGATTCGCGCATGCGCAGACCAGATCTCGAAACAGGTGGAGCTATCGACTTGAAATTTGGTATGTGAATGTATCTTGCCCCGGATACGAATTTTATCGGGTCGCCGAGCCCGTGCGACGCCAGCTTCGCGCATGCGCAGACCAGATCTCGGAAACGGGTAGAGCTATCGACTTGAAATTTGCTATGTGAATGTATCTTGCCCCGGATACGAATTTTATCGGGTCGCCGAGCCCGTGTGACGCCAGCTTCGCGCATGCGCAGACCAGATATCGGAAACGGGTAGAGCTATCGACTTGAAATTTGGTTTTTGAATAGCCCGGACAACGTCGGGCTCATCGGCTAGTCTATTATATATTTTGGAAGATATGTCTGTGTGTGTGTGTGTGTCTGTCTGTGTGTTCGCGATTAGCTCGAAAACGGCCGAGCCGATTTCGATGAAACTTGGCATGTGGGGGTATTTTCGGCCGGGGGGTGGCATGTGCCTATTAATTTGTCCGTGCAACGTGACCTTGACCTTGAAATCGGGTCATTTCGATTTCGATGAAACTTCGTATGTGGGGGTACTTTCGGCCGGGGACGGGCATGGGCCTATTAATTTGCACTTGCGACGTGACCTTGACCTTGAAATCGGGTCATTTCAAGGTCAAATGCCCGAATATCACGGGATTTCGATGAAACTTGGTATGTGAGGGTACTTTCGGCCGGGGAGTGGCATAGGCTATTAATCTGCACGTGCGACTTGACCTTGACCTTGAAATCGGGTCATTTCAATGTCAAACGCCCGAATATCACGGGATTTCGATGAAACTTAGTGACTATGGATACTTTCGTATGGGGATTCTCATAAGCCTATTCGTTTGCCGTGCGACGTGACCTTGACCTTGGAATCGGGTCAATTCAAGATCAAATCGCGAATTTTGATGGGATTTCGACGAAATTTGATACGTGGGGTTAATATTGTCCACTGAGTGTTTTGGACGGGTCGAGTCGTGACCCTGAACTGACCTCGACCTTCAAAATTATCAATTCGAGGTCAAATCGGGTAAAACCGGATGGATTTCGACGGGCACGTTTGTCGGGTACTTTTGTCCGGGCAGTGTTTTGGACGGGTCAAATCGTGACCCCACCTGACCTTGACCTTCAAAATGGAAAATTCAAGGTCAAAGTCCGGACGAAGTCGGGTCACCTTATATATTTTGGAAGATCTGTTTGTGTGTGTGTTAGGGTGTGTGTGTGTGTGTAATCGATGAACTCGAAAACGGCCGACCCGATTTCGATGAAACTTGGTATGTGGGGGTAATTTCGGCCGGGGGGTGACATAGGCCTATTGATTTTCAGATCCGAGGTCACCTTTTCACGTGCCGAGGTCAAATCTGTTTTTACGCTGTGTTACGGGACTTTCATTTGAGTTCGGTGCTTACAAATCGATTCGAAACAGTTCGAATAATAAAATGCCAGTCATAATAATGACACTGTGAGAATCTTTCGTGTTTCCTCTTTCCAACGATATATAATGCCTATGTATCCGTTTTAGTTATCTGCCTCAATTATCAAGAAGAAGTGGTACTATCTTCCATCAGGATAAAAACAATGCGTAACTTCTATGACGTCGTTAGAGGTCATAACGTTAGATCACGTTAACGCTTAACCGGCCGATGCATTTGACTGTTTCAGACGTCTTGGCGATATCTCGGGCACCGATGGTAATTTATCTTTACGTTGAAACTTGATAATTAATGAGCGTGTGTATATGAGGCGCGTTTATATACTTGAGTGGAAATCAAATCGGGTTAAACTGGCGGATTTTTACGGACGAAATTTGATGCATAGGGTATCTCGGTATCCGCTGGGCCGATTTCCTGGTATCCGCTGGGCCGATTTCCACCATTTTTGGGGTGTTGGTGTTTGACCCCACCTGACCTTGACCTTCAAAATGGTCAATTCAAGGTCAAAGCCCGGACGAAGACGGGTCACCTTCTAGTATAATATATATTATCTATTTATACGCCAAAAAATTGTCTCTCCACCTTCCCCTTCCTCCGGGTTCCCCATCTCCCCGCGGATGGAACCTAGCTCCGTTTCGAACGCAATGCATATATTGCTGTATTGGCCAAGCAAACCGCAGAACTACGGTACTGTTCAATTGGGGTAATAAATTAAACTGTGTACCCCAGATGTAAACATGTGGTTAAATTACATATAATTGTGCTACTTGTGCCAATAATGGTCGTTGATCACCATTTTGCAATGAGTGCATTGACCGTATATGAAATGTTGGACAAATTAATAACACGAAAGAATGGCGGAGGCGACAGAAAACACAACGCGAAACGAGAAAAAATGCTATCAAATAGGATATGACATATTACAGAGCATTTTGGCAGCTACGGACATATGCTACAATAATATTCAAACACGCAGATCAGATACCTCGTGTGTGTCAAAACGCACACTTGTTTAACGCATTTAAAGGTAATTAATCCGATCAAGGGGTCCCCATATCATCAAGATACAATAATAACAACATTTCTTCAAAATACGCTTTAGTTATCAGAATCGATTAATGGCAACAAAATAATACTAGCCATTGTCAATTATGTTATCAACTTTCCCAAAACGTGTAATATATAGAACACAATGGCAGCAGTTTAAATATTTCGCTGCATTGGCACCGATAGGGCGTTATTCTGTCTTGTAATGTCATAATTTTTGGACTATGGTCCTATCAATCACACCTCGTCGAAACGGCATTCCCAAGATAGCTAAAATCATAGGGGCTGCTTTAAAGTTTCCTCGGGCTAATTTGTGGTCAGATCAGTTTATTCACAATACACTGCATGTATAAGCGTCTACACGTTTCTAAATTTGAGGATTATTTGACATGTGGTGTCGTGGACTTCGTTATTGAGGTAGGCCTAACTGCCAGCGAGGTAAGTATCATACCTTTCGGGTTTCACTAAATGCATGACACCTACCCCATGCACTATCATAATTATACCTCAACAAACCAGTAAACATTTCTCTGATAGATACCTATTCGTGTAACAATAATATCTTAATTATTAGCCCGTTTTCAATTTACATCTAAGCTGCATATTCGCATAATTAGTGTTTGAGTTACTCTTATTTTCAAATTTTTTGGCAATTTGTCCCCAAGTTAATCCCTTTTATATATAGGAGCTTTTCGTACTGCACCAAGCGCGGAACTGTCTACAATTTGGTCGAGGAAGCCATAGATTCAGAAGACGCGGGGTCGGGTAATGATTATTGCAGGATATGACTCCAACAACACGGATTACTTCCTGCAGATATAGTACCCAGTATATTATTATTCGTGTAAAACAAACTATGATGGTGTGACCAATTAACAAAACAATAAAAAAATGTTACAAGATTCTCTTTTTATTAAATATAAAAACAACCAGAAACTTTAAATCCTCTTTCCTGTAGCCACGTGTATGGGCACCGATGCCTGACTTCGAACCAAACTACTTGCCACAGGTGCTACACAACACAACTGACTTGTTCTCGGGCATTTCATCTGAAAAATAAAATCACAAATCCTGCGTAAGAATATTTTGGTGACATTATTTCGTGTTATTTTATGGTCAAACATTTATTACGGTCATTACACTCATTACAAAATGGTGATCAACGACCATTACTAGCGCCGAATTGGTCAGTCTCGTCGGTTTTTGTTAGTAAGTTTTGTAACTTGTCCCCAATCTCTTTTGTATTATTCGATATACAAATAAAATATGTTTAAAGTAAAGTATCGGTTTTTGTGATAAAGGTACCCAGGTTCATCTGCGTTCGACGGGGCAATTTTGTGTTACACTGCAGGAAAACATATCAAAGGATACATTAGTTGACTAAATTCTTTAGATTTATAGCAGTTCAAACAATTTAAAACTGAAAGCGACAGCATAAAATCAAACGAATTTCAAGCAAAGATATTTAAATCTCGTTTAATTTGAGATTCGATGAACCTGGGTAGCTTATTACGATTTTTCACAGCCTGGGTGCCTTTATCACAATTTTCAGAACCTGGGTACCGTTATCACCAAAAAAAAAGAGAGAGTTACCAGTATATAGCACCAGTAGCATATATATATAACTTTTTAAACCACATGTTTTACATCTAGGGTACACAATTTAATTTATTACCCCAAATGAACACTACCGTACTTTGGCGGTTTGCCTTGTCCATACAGCAATATAATTATAATCTTCAAGTCGACTCAGTTTAGAGCGAAATTCCAGTAAATTAGACCTGCACCTTGCCTATATGAACGGTTCAGACCCAATTTGCTGATCTTCTTTTGTAAATTTCGCTGTAAGCCCTTTGACTCGTTTTGTATCCTCTATTTATTCAATCTATTCTGAACAAGTTCATGGTAACTCATCACTGAATTGTGGTGTGTGGACACTCATCACTAATGAAAAAGCTACGATTCACAAGGAAAAATACATTTTTTTTTAAACAGGGTTCAATATATTGACGACTAAATGTGCTTTCTTTCAATAAACATAATTTAGTAACAATATTTTTGGTCCAAGCAGATTAAAAGCATGAAAATAGAAAATGTTCGTGGAATACACCATTAAACACGTCGTGGAAAATCCTCCGACTGACGACTTTTGGTCAGAATTTTAGAGCAAACACATGTGAATTTGGACACACATGAGGTATGAGCTTGTTTAAAAAATGGTGTAAAATATGCTCGTAGCTGCCAAAATACTTTGAAATACGTCATATCCTAGTTTATTACCTTTTTCTTCGTTTCTCGATGTGTTTTCTGTCGCCTCCGCCATGTTAAATGCGTAGTACTCATCAACTCGAAACGACGTGATTCCCCGTGAGATGGTCGCGGAAACACACTCGGGTTAAGTATTAGGGATATAATGAACACATTTTTATAGATAATGCAGTCTATATCCGGTGATAAAAGACTTGTATATAACGATTAGAAATATCCTGAATCACCCGACCGCTTTCGAATCGAATCGAATCGAAACGTAAGATTCGAAATCGAATCGAATCTCGAAGCTTCGTCGGGCCCTAACGGAACTGGACATTATATCATGAAGTGAATACCCATATGCATCCATGGGCGATCGGACAAGTCGCTAGCTGCAGCGGCAGTGAATAAATTATCCCATACGCTGCTGCCGAATTCGCTATGAATGTACGCTAAAACGCCGAAATTAACACCCGCCGACCGGATGGATCGGTTCACTCGTGACAACGCTATCTACTATATATTTTGTGACTTCTGTTTGTTTGTTTGTCTGTTAGGTATGGCCGGGAAAACTGCCGGACGGATTTCGACAAAATTTTATATCAAGGGTTACTTTTGTCCGGGGAGTGTTTTTGACTCCGACCTGGGCATGACTTTAAAAATGGTAAATTCAATGTCAAATCGTGTAAAATGGATGGATTTCCACGAAATTTGATACCTATGGGTACGTTTGTTTTAAAATGGTCAATTCAAGGTCAAATCGCGCCTTTCGACGGGATTTTGATGAAATTGATACCAAGGGTAATTTTGTCGTGGGAATGTTTTACACGGGTCAAATTGAGACCCCGACCTGACCTTGACCTTCAAAATGGTCAATAGCGAAAACAGTCCGGACGAAGTCGGGTCACCCTGCTAGTATAATATAAATATTTATACTTGAGTAGTCTATCACTAACCTAATTTAGGCCCAAATCCAAACGTGCTAATAAAGGAGCTAGTTTAATGCAGGAGCATGTACGTCGGTATACTGTAGGTACGCCTCCAAGATTTTACGGGTTTATCAAGGAGCAAGCTAATGCACGAGCAGGTACAACGATATACCATAGATACGCCCCCAAAGATTTACTGCTCTACCAAGAAATTAACCTGCCCGAGGGGAGCGCGAAACAATGGAAAATCGCGAATCTACTCAATCTAGTGTTTTATATTTTGAACAATGCATGTGTTTGGTAGTATATATACGGACACCATTAGTTTTAAAACGGACGGGTAGGCACTCAGATGACATTATCGATTGTGATATAGTTATCTCTTGATTACTGTTAACTATATTACAACGACGTTAATGAGTATAGTGTGGCGATGACGCTCTGAATTAATTAATAAGCGGTCTTTCCTCTTCCATTAAAACGAACAATTCTGAATCCGAAACTGAAAGTACTATCCACTAAATGCGATATAACGGAGTTATTTTACATTAATATGATTTGCACCCTTTTGATATATATACATGCCTATTACTCTATAATCAGACACACCAAATTTCGTGACCGTTCAACAGGATTTGGGCGTCCAGGGGAGCGGCTATAATTAGCCATAAAATGTATCCCTACGAATACAAATGAACTGATTGGCTGGGTGAATGGTGACTCAGTTGGTCAGGGCCATGATGCATTAGACAGTCATTAATCATCATGACATAAACCTTTGGAGTATATTTCTTATTTAGAAATGTCAATGCAAGTCCACCATCGGATCATTAAGCTCCAATATGCATTCGCATGAAGAGGAACACACATATACGCATAACACTCACATGGGATTGGATGGGATACCATGGAAGTATATCTGATTCCATGGAATCTGACCTCTAGTTTTTCATTGTTATTATTATTATACTTCCATGGTGTAACCAAGGAAGTATATTGTTTTTCTACTGAGGTCGTTTTCCGTTTATTTCGAAATAATCAGAAACTGATTGCAGTAGGAACGCGAAATCTCTAGCGAATGTAGGCATCGAAGGTTTACTACATATAATGGTATCCGGATTTCCGCCCAATGTTTCTTGGCGGAGTTATGGCCCTTTTGCGATTATTTTTCATTGTTATTATTATTATTATTATTATTATTATTATTATTATACTTGACACTTTTGTAACCACTATTACTCGAAAAGTACAAGAAGTAGGACACTAAAACTTGGTAAGTAGGTTGGGGTACATGAGTTCTATGCCTATGGCCCATAACGATTTTGTCCGCGCTTTCACCGAGGAGTTATCTCCCTTTATTTGAAAAAATGTCAGTTTATTATCTCGGAAATTATAAGAAGCAGAGCATCGAAAATTAGACCGTATGCACATCTCGATATGCACTACTGCCCACGGGCATAAAAACTTGTGTCCGCGCTTTCCCTGAAGAGTTACCGCCCATAGTTGGCAAACCTCTATTTTATTGTACTCTGTTGTCCTCCCGTATCATTCCAGATAACTGTATTTGGTTTTTGTAGTCGTGTTGACCGTTGTCAGCTTAGTCCGAAGAAGAAAATTTGACAGGGTTGGCCATATATTTTTACACTGGGGTGGGGGCAAAATTTTCGCAATTTTTTTTTTGTATTGACATTCATCTATTTAAGTATGTAGATTCCATGAACGAAAACAAACCCATACCGGAAAGGATTTTTGTAATCCGAGAAGAAATGCAAGAGTTACGGGCCCTCAAAGTTTGCAATTTGGTCCCATGTGCTTGTGCTCACATCTCCTCCGAAGATATCGAACTTAGGATGTCATCTGATATCCCAGTGCGTGCGGTCCGAAGAGAGCACGCGATGTGCCAAATTTTGCCAGTGTCGGTTAAGTGTTGTGGATCAGGGCAGGGGCGGTCCGGGGTACCAATTTTTTATTCTTCTCCGAATCAGATGAAACTTGGAGTGTAACATCTACACCGCCAACCGATCTAGAAACTGAAACAATTTCGAAAATCCATTGAAAAATGACGGAGTTGCGGTCCTTCAAACAATGCAAATTTGGGCCCATGTGCCTGTGACCTCATCTCCTCCGAAGATCACAAACTTAGGACGTCATCTGATATCGCAGTGCGCGCGGTCTGAAGAGAGCACTCGATGTGCCAAATTTCGCAAGTGTCGGTTCAGTGTTGTGGGTCAGGGGAGGGGTGGTCCGAGGTACCAAAATTTAGTTCGTCTCCGAATCATATGAAACTTGGTATATAACATCTACCTTATACGTTGATCATAAAACTGAAAACAGATCGTAAATCCGTTAAAAAATGGCGGAGATTTGGGCCCTCAAACTTTGAATGTGGGCCCGTATTCTTTCTAATAAACAAAATGTTATTCGTCTCTGAATAAGACAAAATTTATAACAAATAATCAATGTAACTAGCTGATCACAATACTCAAAACAATTTTAAAATCCATCGGAAAATAACGGAGTTACGGGCTCTCAAAATTCGCATTTTGGGCCGGGTTTGACTATTTCCCAATCCCGTCACCCAATTTCGAGGCAGGGGTGGGGTCACTTCCAAAGACTTGAGATCAACCCACACATGTTAAGGGAAAGATATAATCATCCTACTTCATATTTTCCGTCCCTTAACTGCGATTTATTGAGCTCATGATTTGGCCTATTATTATACTTCCATGGTGTAACCAAGGAAGTATATTGTTTTTCTACTGAGGTCGTTTTCCGTTTATTTCGAAATAATCAGAAACTGATTGCAGTAGGAACGCGAAATCTCTAGCGAATGTAGGCATCGAAGGTTTACTACATATAATGGTATCCGGATTTCCGCCCAATGTTTCTTGGCGGAGTTATGGCCCTTTTGCGATTATTTTTCATTGTTATTATTATTATTATTATTATTATTATTATTATTATACTTGACACTTTTGTAACCACTATTACTCGAAAAGTACAAGAAGTAGGACACTAAAACTTGGTAAGTAGGTTGGGGTACATGAGTTCTATGCCTATGGCCCATAACGATTTTGTCCGCGCTTTCACCGAGGAGTTATCTCCCTTTATTTGAAAAAATGTCAGTTTATTATCTCGGAAATTATAAGAAGCAGAGCATCGAAAATTAGACCGTATGCACATCTCGATATGCACTACTGCCCACGGGCATAAAAACTTGTGTCCGCGCTTTCCCTGAAGAGTTACCGCCCATAGTTGGCAAACCTCTATTTTATTGTACTCTGTTGTCCTCCCGTATCATTCCAGATAACTGTATTTGGTTTTTGTAGTCGTGTTGACCGTTGTCAGCTTAGTCCGAAGAAGAAAATTTGACAGGGTTGGCCATATATTTTTACACTGGGGTGGGGGCAAAATTTTCGCAATTTTTTTTTTGTATTGACATTCATCTATTTAAGTATGTAGATTCCATGAACGAAAACAAACCCATACCGGAAAGGATTTTTGTAATCCGAGAAGAAATACAAGAGTTACGGGCCCTCAAAGTTTGCAATTTGGTCCCATGTGCTTGTGCTCACATCTCCTCCGAAGATATCGAACTTAGGATGTCATCTGATATCCCAGTGCGTGCGGTCCGAAGAGAGCACGCGATGTGCCAAATTTTGCCAGTGTCGGTTAAGTGTTGTGGATCAGGGCAGGGGCGGTCCGGGGTACCAATTTTTTATTCTTCTCCGAATCAGATGAAACTTGGAGTGTAACATCTACACCGCCAACCGATCTAGAAACTGAAACAATTTCGAAAATCCATTGAAAAATGACGGAGTTGCGGTCCTTCAAACAATGCAAATTTGGGCCCATGTGCCTGTGACCTCATCTCCTCCGAAGATCACAAACTTAGGACGTCATCTGATATCGCAGTGCGCGCGGTCTGAAGAGAGCACTCGATGTGCCAAATTTCGCAAGTGTCGGTTCAGTGTTGTGGGTCAGGGGAGGGGTGGTCCGAGGTACCAAAATTTAGTTCGTCTCCGAATCATATGAAACTTGGTATATAACATCTACCTTATACGTTGATCATAAAACTGAAAACAGATCGTAAATCCGTTAAAAAATGGCGGAGATTTGGGCCCTCAAACTTTGAATGTGGGCCCGTATTCTTTCTAATAAACAAAATGTTATTCGTCTCTGAATAAGACAAAATTTATAACAAATAATCAATGTAACTAGCTGATCACAATACTCAAAACAATTTTAAAATCCATCGGAAAATAACGGAGTTACGGGCTCTCAAAATTCGCATTTTGGGCCGGGTTTGACTATTTCCCAATCCCGTCACCCAATTTCGAGGCAGGGGTGGGGTCACTTCCAAAGACTTGAGATCAACCCACACATGTTAAGGGAAAGATATAATCATCCTACTTCATATTTTCCGTCCCTTAACTGCGATTTATTGAGCTCATGATTTGGCCTATTATTATACTTCCATGGTGTAACCAAGGAAGTATATTGTTTTTCTACTGAGGTCGTTTTCCGTTTATTTCGAAATAATCAGAAACTGATTGCAGTAGGAACGCGAAATCTCTAGCGAATGTAGGCATCGAAGGTTTACTACATATAATGGTATCCGGATTTCCGCCCAATGTTTCTTGGCGGAGTTATGGCCCTTTTGCGATTATTTTTCATTGTTATTATTATTATTATTATTATTATTATTATTATTATACTTGACACTTTTGTAACCACTATTACTCGAAAAGTACAAGAAGTAGGACACTAAAACTTGGTAAGTAGGTTGGGGTACATGAGTTCTATGCCTATGGCCCATAACGATTTTGTCCGCGCTTTCACCGAGGAGTTATCTCCCTTTATTTGAAAAAATGTCAGTTTATTATCTCGGAAATTATAAGAAGCAGAGCATCGAAAATTAGACCGTATGCACATCTCGATATGCACTACTGCCCACGGGCATAAAAACTTGTGTCCGCGCTTTCCCTGAAGAGTTACCGCCCATAGTTGGCAAACCTCTATTTTATTGTACTCTGTTGTCCTCCCGTATCATTCCAGATAACTGTATTTGGTTTTTGTAGTCGTGTTGACCGTTGTCAGCTTAGTCCGAAGAAGAAAATTTGACAGGGTTGGCCATATATTTTTACACTGGGGTGGGGGCAAAATTTTCGCAATTTTTTTTTTGTATTGACATTCATCTATTTAAGTATGTAGATTCCATGAACGAAAACAAACCCATACCGGAAAGGATTTTTGTAATCCGAGAAGAAATGCAAGAGTTACGGGCCCTCAAAGTTTGCAATTTGGTCCCATGTGCTTGTGCTCACATCTCCTCCGAAGATATCGAACTTAGGATGTCATCTGATATCCCAGTGCGTGCGGTCCGAAGAGAGCACGCGATGTGCCAAATTTTGCCAGTGTCGGTTAAGTGTTGTGGATCAGGGCAGGGGCGGTCCGGGGTACCAATTTTTTATTCTTCTCCGAATCAGATGAAACTTGGAGTGTAACATCTACACCGCCAACCGATCTAGAAACTGAAACAATTTCGAAAATCCATTGAAAAATGACGGAGTTGCGGTCCTTCAAACAATGCAAATTTGGGCCCATGTGCCTGTGACCTCATCTCCTCCGAAGATCACAAACTTAGGACGTCATCTGATATCGCAGTGCGCGCGGTCTGAAGAGAGCACTCGATGTGCCAAATTTCGCAAGTGTCGGTTCAGTGTTGTGGGTCAGGGGAGGGGTGGTCCGAGGTACCAAAATTTAGTTCGTCTCCGAATCATATGAAACTTGGTATATAACATCTACCTTATACGTTGATCATAAAACTGAAAACAGATCGTAAATCCGTTAAAAAATGGCGGAGATTTGGGCCCTCAAACTTTGAATGTGGGCCCGTATTCTTTCTAATAAACAAAATGTTATTCGTCTCTGAATAAGACAAAATTTATAACAAATAATCAATGTAACTAGCTGATCACAATACTCAAAACAATTTTAAAATCCATCGGAAAATAACGGAGTTACGGGCTCTCAAAATTCGCATTTTGGGCCGGGTTTGACTATTTCCCAATCCCGTCACCCAATTTCGAGGCAGGGGTGGGGTCACTTCCAAAGACTTGAGATCAACCCACACATGTTAAGGGAAAGATATAATCATCCTACTTCATATTTTCCGTCCCTTAACTGCGATTTATTGAGCTCATGATTTGGCCTATTATTATACTTCCATGGTGTAACCAAGGAAGTATATTGTTTTTCTACTGAGGTCGTTTTCCGTTTATTTCGAAATAATCAGAAACTGATTGCAGTAGGAACGCGAAATCTCTAGCGAATGTAGGCATCGAAGGTTTACTACATATAATGGTATCCGGATTTCCGCCCAATGTTTCTTGGCGGAGTTATGGCCCTTTTGCGATTATTTTTCATTGTTATTATTATTATTATTATTATTATTATTATTATTATACTTGACACTTTTGTAACCACTATTACTCGAAAAGTACAAGAAGTAGGACACTAAAACTTGGTAAGTAGGTTGGGGTACATGAGTTCTATGCCTATGGCCCATAACGATTTTGTCCGCGCTTTCACCGAGGAGTTATCTCCCTTTATTTGAAAAAATGTCAGTTTATTATCTCGGAAATTATAAGAAGCAGAGCATCGAAAATTAGACCGTATGCACATCTCGATATGCACTACTGCCCACGGGCATAAAAACTTGTGTCCGCGCTTTCCCTGAAGAGTTACCGCCCATAGTTGGCAAACCTCTATTTTATTGTACTCTGTTGTCCTCCCGTATCATTCCAGATAACTGTATTTGGTTTTTGTAGTCGTGTTGACCGTTGTCAGCTTAGTCCGAAGAAGAAAATTTGACAGGGTTGGCCATATATTTTTACACTGGGGTGGGGGCAAAATTTTCGCAATTTTTTTTTTGTATTGACATTCATCTATTTAAGTATGTAGATTCCATGAACGAAAACAAACCCATACCGGAAAGGATTTTTGTAATCCGAGAAGAAATACAAGAGTTACGGGCCCTCAAAGTTTGCAATTTGGTCCCATGTGCTTGTGCTCACATCTCCTCCGAAGATATCGAACTTAGGATGTCATCTGATATCCCAGTGCGTGCGGTCCGAAGAGAGCACGCGATGTGCCAAATTTTGCCAGTGTCGGTTAAGTGTTGTGGATCAGGGCAGGGGCGGTCCGGGGTACCAATTTTTTATTCTTCTCCGAATCAGATGAAACTTGGAGTGTAACATCTACACCGCCAACCGATCTAGAAACTGAAACAATTTCGAAAATCCATTGAAAAATGACGGAGTTGCGGTCCTTCAAACAATGCAAATTTGGGCCCATGTGCCTGTGACCTCATCTCCTCCGAAGATCACAAACTTAGGACGTCATCTGATATCGCAGTGCGCGCGGTCTGAAGAGAGCACTCGATGTGCCAAATTTCGCAAGTGTCGGTTCAGTGTTGTGGGTCAGGGGAGGGGTGGTCCGAGGTACCAAAATTTAGTTCGTCTCCGAATCATATGAAACTTGGTATATAACATCTACCTTATACGTTGATCATAAAACTGAAAACAGATCGTAAATCCGTTAAAAAATGGCGGAGATTTGGGCCCTCAAACTTTGAATGTGGGCCCGTATTCTTTCTAATAAACAAAATGTTATTCGTCTCTGAATAAGACAAAATTTATAACAAATAATCAATGTAACTAGCTGATCACAATACTCAAAACAATTTTAAAATCCATCGGAAAATAACGGAGTTACGGGCTCTCAAAATTCGCATTTTGGGCCGGGTTTGACTATTTCCCAATCCCGTCACCCAATTTCGAGGCAGGGGTGGGGTCACTTCCAAAGACTTGAGATCAACCCACACATGTTAAGGGAAAGATATAATCATCCTACTTCATATTTTCCGTCCCTTAACTGCGATTTATTGAGCTCATGATTTGGCCTATTATTATACTTCCATGGTGTAACCAAGGAAGTATATTGTTTTTCTACTGAGGTCGTTTTCCGTTTATTTCGAAATAATCAGAAACTGATTGCAGTAGGAACGCGAAATCTCTAGCGAATGTAGGCATCGAAGGTTTACTACATATAATGGTATCCGGATTTCCGCCCAATGTTTCTTGGCGGAGTTATGGCCCTTTTGCGATTATTTTTCATTGTTATTATTATTATTATTATTATTATTATTATTATTATACTTGACACTTTTGTAACCACTATTACTCGAAAAGTACAAGAAGTAGGACACTAAAACTTGGTAAGTAGGTTGGGGTACATGAGTTCTATGCCTATGGCCCATAACGATTTTGTCCGCGCTTTCACCGAGGAGTTATCTCCCTTTATTTGAAAAAATGTCAGTTTATTATCTCGGAAATTATAAGAAGCAGAGCATCGAAAATTAGACCGTATGCACATCTCGATATGCACTACTGCCCACGGGCATAAAAACTTGTGTCCGCGCTTTCCCTGAAGAGTTACCGCCCATAGTTGGCAAACCTCTATTTTATTGTACTCTGTTGTCCTCCCGTATCATTCCAGATAACTGTATTTGGTTTTTGTAGTCGTGTTGACCGTTGTCAGCTTAGTCCGAAGAAGAAAATTTGACAGGGTTGGCCATATATTTTTACACTGGGGTGGGGGCAAAATTTTCGCAATTTTTTTTTTGTATTGACATTCATCTATTTAAGTATGTAGATTCCATGAACGAAAACAAACCCATACCGGAAAGGATTTTTGTAATCCGAGAAGAAATGCAAGAGTTACGGGCCCTCAAAGTTTGCAAGTGTCTTCTCCGAATCATATGAAATTTGGGATATAACAGAAATATGTCTATCCAAATGTAATTCGCAAACTATGAACGAATGTTGTACAATCTCACATCTCATTCCCCAAACTATCCGTTACTTATTCATAAAAGTCATATTATGCTACACGCGAAACGGAGATAACTTTTGGAAAATCCAGAGTCCAAAACGGATCGAAATCGCCCTGTTCCAGAAAAGTCGTTCATTTTGTTTTCACTTTTTGAAAAAGGCTCCAATATTTCAACCAAAACTTTCGGACTTAGAACATTATTTTTTTCTCAGTCAAGTGAAAAGAGCTCTTCAGAATAATTCCGCTTATATATATAATATATATTATCTATATATACGCCAAAAATTTGTCACTCCCCTCTCTCCTTCCTCCGGCTACCCCATCCCCCGTGGGATGGAACCTACCTCCGATTCGAATACACCCGTCATGCCGCGGGCCAGTCTCATTCCTCTACCAGAGAACTGATAGAACGCCCGTCGAATACCAACAATCATTTCCAGAGTGCTATATTGGTATGAGTTCATATCGGAGCCGTTATAAAGCAAATAACTTGGATTTTAATATAAACCCACCTATTCGTAAATTGTGTAGCCCATGGTGTGTGGTAAATTATCATTTTATCGTGTATAGTGTGTCATGAGCTATCTGCGTGCGTGCATTTCACTTTTGTATTTTCTTTCGCATCTTCAACGCACTGCATATCATATACAACCAAACAAAATACAAACATTACATTAATTTGATCACACAAGACTTCGTTATATGGTGTATATTTCTACTAACGTAATGACGACGTATAGCCAATTATTCCATTTGCGATAACAACGATAAACACATAGAAACATGCAAACATCATCAGTTTCGTAAGATCAATTTGTATATTGTTTATATTCTAGTTATTTATCGAATATAAAAAGCATCTTTACATTATCTTTAGTTTGGTATTATTCGTATTTGATGATTAAAATACACCAAAACATGTTAAAAATAAAAAATAAAAAAAGATAATTTGACGGGATTCGAACTCACGTCGCAATAAAACACAAACTGAATGTTTGACGCTCTCTCCACTCGGCTACGCACTGCGCTGTTAATTTATAAGAAAATATATTAGTATTAAATATGTAGGCATATAACTGTGTATATTTAAACTTTATATCCAAACTGATTGAAATCGAATATAAAAAGCATCTTTACATTATCTTTAGTTTGGTATTATTCGTATTTGATGATTAAAATACACCAAAACATGTTAAAAATAAAAAATAAAAAAAGATAATTTGACGGGATTCGAACTCACGTCGCAATAAAAACACAAACTGAAGGTTTGACGCTCTGACCACTCGACTACGCACTGCGCTATTAATTTATAAGAAAATATATTAGTATTAAATATATAGGCATATAACTGTGTATATTTAAACTTTATATCCAAACTGATTGAAATGCGTGACTATATATATATACCCCTTTCCGCTATACGGGGAACAGGAAAATGCACCTATTCTTCCCACCAAATCCAAAAGGGCTAATTAAAGAGCAAGGTAATGCCGTAGCAGGTACATTTGGATATTCTATTCACGCCCCCCCCCCCCAAATCTTGACCGCTATACTTCAAATTCAAACATCGAGAATTTTTTTTTTGACGAGTACATCTGATAGCTAGTGTTCACGCGCATCTAGAGCGCAATTTTCTAATTTTCAGATGGAACGGAACGGTTTACTCGTGACAACGCTATATATCATAAATATGTATACTTCTGTAGTCTATCACTAGCCGATTTTTAGCCCCAAATCCAAACGGGCCGATGTAGGAGCGAGTTTAATGCGGTGGTACATAAGCCGGTATACTGTAGGTATGACTCTAAAATTTGACCTCTCTAATATAAACGCAACCTGCTCAAGGGAGTGTTTGTGTCGGGTGGGTTCAGATTTGGAAAATTCCACCGAAGATCAAATGGGCAAAATTACTCCGAAAATCATATATTGAGATAAAAACTTTTCGATGAGTGGATGTGATAAGTAGTATATAAACGCAAGATTAGTACACTTTTTAATGATTTATATTGAACGGTTTAACCCTGGTAGCGTATAACGTTGTGACGGGTGATATATATTACTCAAATTCAAACCCTCTCTTCATGACGCAAATTCAAACGGACTTAGCAAGAAGCAAGGCAAATGCATGAATATGCTCACCGATATACTATATAGGTATGTCCGCTCTACTGTAAAAGTAACATATTGTCACGATTTGACCTGTCCAAAACACTCCCCGGACAAAAGTTTTCCTAGGTATAAAATTTCGTCGAAATCCGATCGTTTTACTCGATTTGACCTTGAACTTACCATTTCGAATGTCAATGTCAGGTCGGGGTCACGACTTGACCCGCCCAAAAGACTCCCCGGACAAAAGTACCCCTAGGTATCAAATTTCGTGGAAATCCGCATGTTTTACCCGATTTGACCTTCGATTGACCATTTTGAAGACCAAGGTCAGGTCGGGATGGGATGGGATGGGATGGAATACCATGGAAGTATATCTGATTCCATGGAATCTGACCTCTAGTTATTCTTATTATTATACTTGACACTTTTGTAATCACTATTACTCGAAAAGTACAAGAAGTAGGACACTAAAACTTGGTAAGTAGGTTGGGGTACATGAGTTCTATGCCTATGGCCCATAACGATTTTGTCCGCGCTTTCACCGAGGAGTTATCTCCCTTTATTTAAAAAAATGTCATTTTATTATCTCGGAAATTATAAGAAGCAGAGCATCGAAAATTAGACCGTATGCACATCTAGATATGCACTACTGCCCACGGGCATAAAAAACTTGTGTCCGCGCTTTCCCTGAAGAGTTACCGCCCATAGTTGGCAAACCTCTATTTTATTGTACTCTGTTGTCCTCCCGTATCATTCCAGATAACTGTATTTGGTTTTTGTAGTCGTGTTGACCGTTGTCAGATTAGTCCGAAGAAGAAAATTTGACAGGGTTGGACATATATTTTTACACTGGGGTGGGGGCAAAATTTTCGCAATTTTTTTTTTTATTGACATTCATCTATTTAAGTATGTAGATTCACTGAACGAAAACAAACCCATACCGGAAAGGATTTTTGTAATCCGAGAAGAAATGCAAGAGTTAAGGGCCCTCAAAGTTTGCAAGTGTCGGTCCAGTATTGTGGGTCAGGGGAGGGGTGGTCTGTGGTACCAATTTTTAATTCTTCTCAGAATCAGATGAAACTTGGAATATAACATAAATTTGTCTATCCAAATGTAATTCGCGAACTTTGAACGAATGTTGTACAAGCTCACATCTCATTCCCCAAACTATCCGTTACTTATTCATAAAAGTCATATTATGCTACCCGCGAAACGGAGATAACTTTTGGGGAATCCAGAGTCCAAAACGGATCGTAATCGCCCTGTTCCAGAAAAGTCGTTCATTTTGTTTTCACTTTTTGAAAAAGGCTCCAATATTTCAACCAAAACTTTTGGACTTAGAACATTATTTTTTTCTCAGTCAAGTGAAAAGAGCTCTTCAAAATAATTCCGCTTATATATATAATATATATTATCTATATATACGCCAAAAAATTGTCACTCCCCTCTCTCCGGCTACCCCATCCCCCATGGGATGGAACCTACCTCCGATTCGAATACACCCGTCTTGCCGCGGGCCAGTCTCAATTCTCTACCAGATAACTGATAGAACGCCCGTCGAATTCCAACATTCACTTCCAGAGTGGTATATTGGTATGAGTTCATATCGGAGCCGTTATAAAGCAAATAACTTGGATTTTAACATAAACCCACCTATTCGTAAATTGTGTAGCCCATGGTGTGTGGCAATTATCATTTTATCGTGTATAGTGTGTCATGAGCTATCTGCGTGCGTGCATTTCACTTTTGTATTTTCTTTCGCATCTTCAACGCATTGCATTTCATATACAACCAAACAAAATACAAACATTACATTAATTTGATCAAACAAACCTTCGTTATACGGTGTATATTTCTACTAACGTAATGACGACGTATAGCCAATTATTCCATTTGCGATAACAACGATAAACACATAGAAACATGCAAACATCGTCATTTTCGTAAGAACAATTTGTATATTGTTATAAACCGTAGTATACTGCTGATAGACATTCAATTATTTCCGTCAGTATATGTCTGCTGAATTGGAAATGACTCCTTTTATACTTTCGCAAAATAAAACACCACTGATAGTTTCGTACACCGTCATTTAAGTCTTGTCAAAAAGCAAACGTGAAACAACCGCTCATTATTCCTACCATAAAGAATCTACTTATAGAGAACGCTCTTTTCTGTTCGATTACGTTCAAACTCTTTGTGTGTTGTTGTTAATCACTCATTATATTCTTTGGACCGAACGTTCATTAATCGCGCTTCATGTTATATATGCGAAAACCGACCCACGTTTTATTGTTTTATATCCGATTCAATAACACATCGACGTTTATATTCTAGTTATTTATCGAATATAAAAAGCATCTTTACATTATCTTTAGTTTGGTATTATTCGTATTTGATGATTAAAATACACCAAAGCATGTTAAAAATAAAAAAAAATAGTAGATAATTTGACGGGATTCGAACTCACGTCGCAATAAAACACAAACTAAAGGTTTGACGCTCTCACCACTCGGCTACGCACTGCGCTGTTAATTTATAAGAAAATATATTAGTATTAAATATATAGGCATATAACTGTGTATATTTAAACTTTATATCCAAACTGATTGAAATGCGTGACTATATATACCCCTTTCCGCTATACGGGGAACGGGAAAATGCACCTATTCTTCCCACCAAATCCAAACGGGCTAATTAAAGAGCAAGGTAATGCCGTAGCAGGTACATTTGGATATTCTATTCAAGCCCCCCACCAAATCTTGACCGCTATACTTTAAAAGTAACCTACCCAACGGAGAATGCAAGATGGGGTGGGTTGAGACTTTTGGTAAATTCCACCGAAAATCTAAAGTGCCATTTTCGAATTTTCAGATGGATCGGCTTACTCGTGACAACGCTATCTACTACATATTTTGGGACTTCTGTCTGTTTGTCTGTTAGGTATGGCCGGGAAAACAGCCGGACGGATTTCGACGAACTTTGATATCTAGGGGTACTTTTGTCCGGGGAGTGTTTTTGACCCCGACCTGGTCATGACTTTAAAAATGGTCAATTCAATGTCAAATCGTGTAAAACGGATGGATTTCCACGAAATTTGATACCTATGGGTACGTTTGTCCGGGGAGTGTTTTGGACCGGTACAAATGTGTCCCCGACCTGACCTTGACATTTAAAATGGTCAATTCAAGGTCAAATCGCGCCTTTCGACGGGATTTTGATGAAATTGATACCTAGGGGTAATTTTGTCGTGGGAATGTTTTACACGGGTCAAATCGAGACCGCGACCTGACCTTGACCTTCAAAATTGTCAATATGGAAAACAGCACGGACGAAGTCTGGTCACCCTGCTAGTATAATATAAATATTTATACTTAATTAGTCTATCACTAACCTAATTGTAGCCCCAAATCCAAACGTGGTAATAAAGATCTAGTTTAATGCAGGAGCATGTACGTCGGTATACTGTAGGTACGCCTCCAAGATGTATGCTCAGCGGAGAGCTTGCGTCGGGTGGGTTCAGACTTGGCAAATTCCACCGGAAACAAATGTGGAAAATTACTTAAAAAATTAAACTTTGAGACAAAAATTTGTTGACGTGGTCAGAAGTATCTAGGTGCAATTTTCTAACGATTGTATAAGTTTTAGAGTAATCCTGGTAGCGCGTAACATGGTTAACGGGTGAAATATATTACTCAAATTAATATGATTTGCACCCTTTTGATATATATACATGCCGATTACTCTATAATCAGACACACCAAATTTCGTGACCGTTGAACAGGATTTGGGCATCCAGGGGAGCGGTTATAATTAGCCATAAAATGTATCCCTACTGAATACAAATGAACTGATTGGCTGGGTGAATGGTGACTCAGTTGGTCAGGACCATGATGCATTAGACAGTCATTAATCATCATGACATAAACCTTTGGGGTATATTTAGTATTTAGATGTCAATGCAAGTCCACCATCGGATCATTAAGCACCAATATGCATTCGAATGAAGAGGAATACACATATACGCATAACACTCACATGGGATGGGATGGGATACCATGGAAGTATATCTGATTCCATGGAATCTGACCTCTAGTTATTATTATTATTATTATTATTATCATCTGTTTCTGTATTATTTGTCACTCCAGTGGAGGTCAGGAAAACAAAACATGTCAATATAATTCGCCCCCGCTTATTCTTGATATGAATTTTAATTTATGACAAGTGCCTAGTTCAGTGCTAATACACTGAACATTACATTGAAAATATTTGAATGGTGCACGTAGACTTTGAATAATACTCTGTAAAAAGATTCATAGAAATGACTTCTCAATGTGTACTGGTATTCCTTATTTAGTATATCTTAATTAGAATGTTTTGATTTTGCGTAACATTGTAGTATATTCAATGGTGCTACAATTAATGTCAATATAAGTCTACTAGCACCATTAAATATACTACAATGTTACGCAAAATCAAAACATTCTAATTAAGATATACTAAATAAGGAATACCAATCATTAACGACTAGATTGAGTAGAATAATTAACAGCTCTCACATGTTCATCAGTACTAATAATTAAAATTTTATGGTGGTGGCAGGAAGGTAATGTCGCCTCCGCATAGCAAATCTCTTGTTTTCCTTTAAACTTTTTGTATCATACTACTATTATGAAGATTTTGTCATGAAATAACATATTCTGATTCTGTGTCCTCTCTACGGGCATCTTTCCACGCGAATGGACATTTGGTGTTATGATACCTATATTCAAATGTAAGGTAGATGGCATGAACCCAAACATTTACCGAAAAATAACCCTCCTGAGTTGTTTCTCTAAGCTGTTGACAGTACAATTAATGATCGATTAAATTTTTTTCTCGAGATGACTTGCTTTCAGACAGACGCACAGGCAGGGTTCAGGAAAGGTTACTCTACAATCAACCATATCGTCTCGCTGTATGCACTCATACATCTCATGAAAGCAAACAAACAAAACTTATATTGCGTCTTCATATATTTTTCAAAAGCATCTGATTCTGTGTAAAGGAATCACTGAACTAAATGGTTTCCCATAGGCGACAGTGTTAACGTTTCGGCCAAATTCACTGAATTGAAGCCTGCAAGCCATACCAGTGATGTTTACCCAGCTAGATTGACACCAGTTGATCACGAAAATGCAAGAAAAATCATAGGTCATGTGTTTACTTTTTAAAATAAATCCCCAAGTCTACGACAGGGCTATCTCACAGCCAAATTTGATCTGGAAAAACCCAGGACTACAGCAGCTAGTTAAATAAATTTCCCGCTCACAAAAATCCATTCCCCCATTCATTCACCAGTTTAAATTATTTAGATATTATGTACAAATCAAATAAACGCGATGTCATCCTTTAATAACGTGTCGCATGTATCAGGTGAAGGTCATTCTTCAGTTACCTTCACCTTTAGCCTTCCACGGTGTACTCGCTCCCCGACTCTAGAACACATTTAGCTCCCTGATTCCTATATAATTGTACATGTGTGAAACACGGCGTTTCTTATAGTATTTTATCAAAATATAGACCTTACTGAAATCAAAAATGGATTATATCGAGCAGTAGTGGTTTATTTTTCCAATATGAGGCATCCTGAAAATTAGTGTCAATCCTCAAAATAAAGCCAAAAAATTCAGATTTTTTTTTTCAATTTTACTAGCTGATGCATCTCGTATAACTGAAGTATGCCCTGATATACCATAATATTACTAAATTGAAGAGGAAATGTTAATATACACTTTGAGAGCGATATATTGTCCAATTTTATACACTTTTCATGCAGAATTTGGCAATTTATAATAAACATTTACCAAAATTAACAGAAGATTAAAATAAAAAATACTTTAATAGCAATATAAAGCAACCATAAGTCAATTTAAATATCTAAACATAATGATACAACATCAGACACAGCATCATACATGAAATGTTACCGGATGGCAGGGCATACGGTCTGTTTAACAAACCTGCCATGACAATTTTGCACGACAGTAACTCTTGTTGTGATGCCATCACCCCCCCCCCCCCGACTTGGGGTGGGGCTACGGTCCCCGTTAAGACTACAGGGTGCCGGAAAAGCTTAATTGGGTCAACTGTCACCTTTTCCCAATGGGGGGGGGGACTAACACTCCTCAAAATTGTGGGAGAGGGGCTTTAGACCCCCTAATGGTACCGGATGTCCATGCAAAATTCCCAGATTTATCACTTTCTTTACTATCTACTGGCGAATCCATGGGTTTCTTCTTTAAATATGTCAAACATGTGGTCATTATCATTTGAAAATAAGAAAATATGGAATTAACAACTTATCATGGCGAGACGTGAATTTTCGTAAAATTCAAATTTTCCTTATAGGAATCACTGAACTAAATGGTTTCCCATAGGCGACAGTGTTAACGTTTCGGCCAAATTCACTGAATTGAAGCCTGCAAGCCATACCAGTGATGTTTACCCAGCTAGATTGACACCAGTTGATCACGAAAATGCAAGAAAAATCATAGGTCATGTGTTTACTTTTTAAAATAAATCCCCAAGTCTACGACAGGGCTATCTCACAGCCAAATTTGATCTGGAAAAACCCAGGACTACAGCAGCTAGTTAAATAAATTTCCCGCTCACAAAAATCCATTCCCCCATTCATTCACCAGTTTAAATTATTTAGATATTATGTACAAATCAAATAAACGCGATGTCATCCTTTAATAACGTGTCGCATGTATCAGGTGAAGGTCATTCTTCAGTTACCTTCACCTTTAGCATTCCACGGTGTACTCGCTCCCCGACTCTAGAACACATTTAGCTCCCTGATTCCTATAGAGTTTGGCTCTGGGGGAAAATATTACATATGGCATCAACGTAAACACTTTAAATGTTATTCAATCACTCATAAACCCGTCCGTGTGAACGATGAAGGCTCGTGGTTCTTCTCTAGCCTTATTGGGGGAGGATGGATGGGAGAGAGAAATCGTAACAACATGTTATCACTGTGTATATCCGACACCGGAAATTATGCTGGAAAATTTCAGTTGTTTACACAATACGACGATATTGTTAAAAAGCAGGACACATCAGGAAGATAAAATCCCTCTAAATAACAGTAGAGTATACTATACTTCTAAGATATACTATATATACATTCTGGACATAAAGTACGTCCTCCGAAATCACGATTATTAGGTAAAATTCTACGGATCGTCTGCAATTTGGTCTGATAAACACCGAATTTCTTTTATCTAAAACGTCTGTATGTTTACATATTGCCATGCACATGACGTAAGAAAGGTCCACAATGACTTACATAGCACCACACATGAGTTTTTCGGCTGTTTGTTAAACTTATTGTCAAAAGACATAAGTATTTGGTGTACGGCGAATTGTAGGAGCACTTTCGTGCAAATTGCATTTGCACGTTGTATTACTGTACGGCATATATTGCAAGCCCAAAACAATATCGTCCAATTGTAGGCAATACATTGGGTCAAAATTGGAGTCATATCATTTCACATCATTATGGTGACAATTGCGTCCTTTTGTTGCTTTCTAGCTCATTGGAACACAACTCGTATGCCAATTCAATGGTGACGAATTTTTAGCTTTAAAATCACACCAGAGGGGGCTATCTATCAGAACTCTAATTGGCATGATAAATTTGAAGGTCCTCTTTGAAATTTAACACAAACTATCATATTTGGCGACGGTTAGGATACATATTTCCCCGAAACGCCAAACATTGAAATGAGCATTAATGATTACACTTTCTAATGTTCGAAGTCAATCTTAGTTTACACCAACTCTGACTTCACACACCAGCACTGGTTAGTAACTGCACGACAACAATGGCTTTATAAATATAAAATAAAATGTGCTGCGAACTATGTGAATTATGTCTTGGTGTCATTATAAATGCCATCATTGTTACATCTACATTATACATAGAGCTCGATAAAAGGAGCAAGCAGATGTTCATTTTAAATTATAAATTGCCTGCATAAGGATAGAAAGTGAAAATGCAAAACATATTTATTTGTGATAAAACCTCACTTTCAAGTTTATTTATTGCCCCCCCCCCTGATAATTTCGAAGAAATGTTGTAAACAGCAACGTCAGGTCGTTGGCGCGTCCGTCCGTTCGTCAGATTTCTTGTCAGGCTGTTGACTCCAGTTCAAACTATCCGATCGAAACGATACTTCCTATGAGGAATGACAATTACATTATTGAGGTCCATTTCAATTATGGTTCCAGTCCGATGATCTTTTTCTCTGATTTATGATTTTTTTTTTTTACTTGGAAATTGCTATTTTCATGTTGTCCGGGTAATAACTCAGGTGAATACTATTCGATCGGAACGATACTTGGTACGAGTAATAAACATTACATCAATAAAGTCGAGTTCCAATATCGTTCCCGGCAGTTGCTTTTCAGACCTATAATTTGCCATTGTTGTGTTGTTCGGATAATTCCCGTTAAAGGTACGGGCGGCGTTAGTTGCGGAAATATTCATATTTGTTCAAATCGCCATCAACAGAAGGAATATTAAAATATATATAGTTATGTTCATATGCCAAACATAATCAGCACGTAAATAGTATATTGTCGTCAAAACGTACGATGGTGTACGCAAACAAGAGCCTGGTCGTGCTACAGAAGTTGTGCTTCTGTTTACATAACACAGCGCAATTATATTGGTTAATCACACATAAAAGATATAAACGCTCTTTATTATTTCCATGTCAGGAAAACATTAACAAATAACGCTCTTTATGTTTACCATATCCGGATCTAAACAAAAGCCAGGAAACGTAAAGTTTTTTGCTTTTGTTTACATAACAAAGGGGGAAATTGACAATAACATTGACAATAACATACTGTTTATGCCATATTTCTGATTGGCATAAGAACAAAGTCTGTTTATATCCTACTATTCCTTCTGTTTATGGCGGTTTTTGACGGAGATGAATATTTTAACAGCATACCCACCGCCAACGCCGCCCGTATCTTTAATATCAACTAATCCCAACTAAACTTGACAACAGGAATATCCATCACATTGTTCAAGTCAACTTTGAATATGGTTCAGATCTGCGGATTTTTTATGAAGCTCTCTCCCTTTTTCGACTATAAAAATATAAACTGATTCCACTTAGAATTTGCCGATTATCATTCCATCATGTACAATTCCACATGTTCTGAGCTTGTGTCTCATATGGTTGCTTTTGCACACTTGGCGACATGGTTCCACGACGTCTTAATTTAAGTATCTTCAGGTAATACTTGTGTTTAGTTTTAAATCCGCATATCTCACATGTTGTTTCGTTGTCCACATGAAAAGACTTACTACGTGTGCGATCTCAAATGAATACATTTTGGACAGAATTTGTGCCATATATACATGTACACAGTACATGTAAATGGCGCTTTGAACGGACATCACGATATGGACATGGTGTTATCTGATTAAGTCCTGAATTGCAAATAGAAAGGCCATTATAACGCGAGTGCATGAATGATGTGGTAAGGTCATTGCTGTTGAAATTGTTGGCAGCTACGCACGTTTGTTCACGCCCAATGCAGTTTCGGCGAATATTTAACAAAAATATTGATGATCCCACCCATCCCAACACCACAGCGCTCCATATAGAGAGCACGTTGAACTATCTATATTTATGGTCACTGCCATCCATACGATGAAATTAGTCGCAGTGGCAAAATTATGTCACTTGTCTTTGTAAGATAACCCCATGCAAATTCAAGATCCAACCAATTAATCGACATGTATGTCCAATTTAGACAACTGACATTTGTTCAGGACGCAACGGGCCTGGCCATTTGTCAACTGCAAAAGAGTAGCATTGCTGAAGACCTGCCCCGAAGCAACTAAGGGGATCCATAATCCCATATCTGTAGGAATGATTACAACAATTTATATTTATGTATAAATGAATATCTTTCATGCTCACAAGTTTATGATCACAACTAAATTTATTGGAAAAGGAAAACAACAATATTTTTCAATAGTTGAGCGAATATAAACATAATCATAATCTTTATTGTCTTTATTTACAAACAATTATATACAAATAATATATACAGTCACGTATGCATCATCACGCATAATATAATAATAATACATGTAATTAATTTCCGTGTTCAGTTTAGATCTTTCTAAGATGTATTCAGTTTTAGACATTTAATTTTATTGTATTGGTGAATATATTCGTTGACCAGCATTTATAATATGAAGGCAAAAATTATACTTACATTGAAATGTTAATTGAGGGGAGCCAAATATGTAACCCGTGCAGTGGAGCAATTACCACCCTCCTTGTTTGAATTGTATAGGAGTTCCGGGGAGCTGGAGCATCGAGGAAGGACTTAATATGTTGCAAAAAAATAAAATCCCCTAACCCCTTTTGTAAATTATAGATATCAAATAAATTTCAAGTCAAGCTGGAGCAATTGATCTCCTTAAAAACCTGGCCTGACTTCGTTTCAGCACATTTCGTTGCAGCGAACAACTATACCAGGATATCGGATTACAAGTTAGTTCATCTTAAATGTAGTCAGTCGATCGTATTTATCTCGTTTGTTGACCTTTATCGAGAAAAAAACACAGCATGTGTCGATTTCTACTAAATTTCTAGGCTACAAAGCGCGCACGACAGTAAATATATTGTGATTTGTAATTTGTCGTACACCGGCATCTAACGTTAAGAAGGATTGTGTGCGGATGCGCTGATAATTGCCATACAGATTTCCACGCCTTTCTTCGTTGGTACAATCTCTTCAGGAACACATTGATGACTCAGGGACATTGAAGAGAGTGTATTAAATAAGAGGCGTTTTAGCTCTCATTATTGCTATTTTCCCGTGCAGAACAACGCGTTCATTGCACACTACTCGGAGTGCGTTGAACCGCCCAACTAACCGTTGATAATCCACAATTGTATATAGCGAACGTATTGAGAGACTTTGTCAAATTTATTACGCATTATAAATGAAATTGTTAAAATTATAACAGTGGTATACTATCAGGAAGACAAAATTTGCAAAATTCTTGAATAATTTCCGGTGTCGGATATACGCAGTAGTAGTAGAAAATGCATTTCTCTACATATATCCGTGGGCCCTGTGAGGCTTTTTGGGACACGCCGCGCTCATCAATGCGGGGTATGTTCTCAACTAACACAACCACCAATATTTTCCATCAAGACGGCTCGGTCGGCATCCAACTACGAACTACAACACAACATACAACTAAGGGACACCTCGGGCACACCAACACACCCCATACTAAAGCTCGCGGGCTCTACCCCATCTACCTTGACACGGTCGTCCCACATAACAAAAAAACGTGGGTTGAAGGAGAACACATCGGGTACCCCCTCACCAACTACAAACTACAACATAACATCCAACCAAGGACACCTCAACTACAAACTACAACATAACATCCAACCAAGGGACACCTCAACTAAAAACTACAACATAACATCCAACCAAAGGGACACCGCGGGCACCCCCTCACACCACATAGTACAAACTACAACACAACCAACCAAGGGACACATCGGGCATCCCCACACATCCCATACAACTACAAACTACAAGATAATATCCAACCAAAGGGACACCGCGGTCACCCCCACACATCCCATACAACTACAAACTACAACATAACATCAAACCAATGGGACACCGCGGGCACCCCCTCGCACCCCATATTAAAGCTCGCGGCCTCTACAAACTAGAACATAACATCCAACCAAGGGACACCTCCGCACCCCCTCGGACCTCGTAGTAAAGCTCGCGGGCTCTACAAACTACAACATAACATCCAACCAAAGGGACACCGCGGGCACCCTCACACACCACATAGTACAAACTACAACATAACAACCAACCAAGGGACACATCGAGCACCCCCACACATCCCATACAACTACAATCTACAACATAACATCCAACCAATGGGACACCACGGGCACCCCCTCGCACACCACATTAAAGCTCGCGGGCTCTACAAATTAGAACATAACATCCAACCAAGGGACACCTCGGGCACCCCCTCAGACCCCGTAGTAAAGCTCGCGGGCTCTACAAACTACTACATAACATCCAACCAAGGGACACATCGGGCACCCCCTCACACCCCATATTAAAGCTCGCGGGTTCTACAAACTACAACATAACAACCAACCAAGGGACACATCGGGCACCCCCTCGCACCCATATTAAAGCTCGCGGGCTCTACAAACTACAACATAACATCCAACAAAGGAACACATCGGGCACACTCTATATTAAAGCTCGAGGGCTCCACAAACTACAACAGAACATCCAACAAATGGACACCTCGGGCACCCCCTCTACAACTACAAACTACAACATAATATCCAACCAAGGGACAAATCGGACACCCCCTCACCAACTATAATTAAAATCCAACTACAAACTACAACATAACATCCAACCAATGGGACACCGCGGGCACCCCCTCGCACCCCATATTAAAGCTCGCGGGTTCTACAAACTAGAACATAACATCCAACCAAGGGACACATCGGGCACCCCCTCAGATCCCGTAGTAAAACTCGCGGGCTCTACAAACTACTATATAACATCCAACCAAGGGACACATCGGGCACCCCCCTCACACCCCATATTAAAGCTCGCGGGTTCTACAAACTACAACATAACAACCAACCAAGGGACACCGCGGGCACCCCCTCGCACCCATATTAAAGCTCGCGGGCTCTACAAACTACAACATAACATCCAACCAAGGAACACATCAGGCACACCCTATATTAAAGCTCGCGGGCTCCACAAACTACAACAGAACATCCAACCAAGGGACACCTCGGAACCCCCTCACCAACTACAACTACAAACTACAACATAACATCCAACCAAGGGACACATCGGGCACCCCCTCACCAATTACAACTACAATCCAACTACAAACTACAACATAACATCCAACCAAGGGACACCTCGGGCACACCCTCACACCCCATACAACTACAACATAACATCCAACTACAAACTACAACAGAACATCCAACCAAGCGACACATCGGTCACCCCCTCACCAACTAAAACTACAACATAACATCCAACTACAAACTACAACATAACATCCAACCAAGCGACACATCGGTCACCCCCTCTACAACTACATCTTAACATCCAACTACAAACTAAAACATAACATCCAACCAAGGGACACATCGGGCACCCCCTCACATCCAAAGATAGCGGGCTCTACCCCATATACTTGTCCACGGTCAGACATGACGATTTCCTGTGTTCAGATATCCTCAAAACAAGAAATCGTGGGGTGAAGGAGAAGATCGATCTTGTCGACCATCCGGGCTTTTCGCGCCCAACGACTCTCATCGCCTCTCCTATCCATATTGGCTTAAAACAATTCAATTCAACTTATTTTGTCATCATTGAACATATCTATTGTGACCCAATTATTACAACAAAGTATAACATTAACATATACAGACATAATGAATGAGGTGCACGGGGGATTGTAACACACGTTATATAACTTAGAATAGTTCCTCTCCCTACATCTATTATATTACGAAGGCTATATATGCAAATGTAATTTCCCTTATATTATAATTCGGGTCCAGGGCGTTGGAATTGTAATCTCCTAGGAGTATCAAAGGATAGTTCATATCTAAAGCTCGGTGGATTGAACCACATAATATCATCGTCGAATTCCAGACTCGAAAGCTAAATAATCAGCGAAAAACACGGCAATACCTCCTCCGTGGCTTGTACCATCACATCCAACAGGATCAGAAAAGCCTCTAGTTAGGGTGTCAACGTTGGAAAAATTAGCGTCAGTGTGAGTTTCAGAGAAACATAAAACATCATAGTCTAAATTATCGATTATGCACTCGAGCTTGTGTCTAATGCTTCTAATATTGATAGGAAGTTTTGTTCACTGTTGGGTAACTGATTTTCAGGGCCAGGATATTGATGGATATCGCCACACATAATCAGTAGTATTGAGGTCAAGAAATCAGATTGAAGATATTTCTCATTTTATACTTTTGCAATTGAGAAAAAAAATGAAAAGTCCCTATCGAAATTCTCCATTTTAATAACTCTTCAAGAGGCATGCGAGATGGTGTTGGGAGTAATAAAGTCAAATGTCATCGATAGGGAAAACGCATTTCCAACAGCAAGAGACCTGGGCCCCAGCGAATATAAACAAAATATAATACAGCAATTATAAACAAAATGCAATACATTGAACAATCATTATTATAATATGAATATGGAGTCACCTGCTTCTCACTCAAAAATAAGCAAAAGTTTCACAGTTGAAGATGTATTCAGAGTAACTTTCATGGTTTATTTTTTCTGGTGAAGTTAGTTTTCTGTGATTGCCATGTAGGTTTAACAATGTAACATAATATTGTACACCGTACATTTAGGCCGACATTTAAAAGCAGTATATCATGCGTCTAAGGAGCCATGTTTTACATTTTGTTTCTAAAGAATCACAACGATGCTCAGTCATAACTATACTGTTAGTCTTAATCATGTTATAAATTAAATAAACAGAGAGTATTGTATAAGATATATAAATAATATGCTAGTTTCTGTCGTCGAACAAATGGCAACTAACTATTGCATATGTGTCAGGGTTAGATTAAGGAAATCCCAATTTTTAACAAATCACTTGGTTCGTCGAGCACATCTTCAACTATAAAACGGCATCAAATACGTAAAGCAATATTGATTCCATGCTGATCTGCATGGTAATCGTCATGTTAAATCATGGTTAATTCAATTGTCTTAAAATTCAGTTAAACATTTTGACATTTTCACAATCATCGACAGTCCTTCACAAAAACTGGTTAAAGATGGTCCATCTTTTCCAAGAACATTTTATGTAAATTCGTTGGTGTAAATTATAGTTATAGGTCAGGGGATCCGGAAACTAGAGCATCTTTCACAAGGAAAGGAATGTTATAAGGATCGGGATAGCTATTTTTTGGAACATTATTACATTTTGGTTGAAAATTTGTCTTTTATAAAGTCTTGAAAACTAGTTTATTAGAATCTTTTATTGTTGTTGTAAAAAGATGTGTCAGGAAGAGATAGGCCATCATCGTATCGACCAGCATGATATATAATATGAGATAAAACAATTAAATGTGGTCACACCTGAGGGTACCAGGAGTCCAGGACTCCATGTGAATTACTGTTATGGAGCACATACAACTGTATATTATAAAGTTAATTATAGCCAAGACAGTGTTAAATAGGTCCCTATGTACTCATAATTAGGCCAGGGTACATCATATTTTCCAAACCTGTGTGACAAACAAGAAAATTCAAATTCACATAAGAGCAAATACAGATTTGAAATATTATAAATGAGTGACCAAAATAATTGGTCTGATTAATCGGTTTGGAAGCAATAGAAATCACGTTATCGCAGTCCAGCTTTTTCACTGGCAATGTGAAATTGAGCATCAATTGAGATTTTCACGTCGACAGCAAGTCAGCAACCCGATTGGAATTTTCAAGGACTCTGAAAAATATATTTCCATTCGAGGTCCAGAATGAAATAATTGAATTGGTTTTGTTATGTCTGGCATCATTTAGTGTTTTCATTAGACCTTGTCTTTTTTATTATTATATCCTTTTAACAGCTTTTCAGACATGAACAAAAAAATTCACATCATTTTCTCATCATTATGTAGATATACAGAGAAAAACATATTAGGTGTGTGTATACATAAATATGGCATAACTTTCGTACCACTAGCGGCAATGTGTATGGTGTTGTCTAAGAATAGTTACTGTAATCGATCAGTTGCTGGTAACGTTTTCTTGATCTCGACGTTGACATATTTTTTCGAAATTTATTTGCGCCACAGAAAGATCGAATATAGATCTTAAGGAGGTCATAACAATAGGCAGGTGTAAATGGCTTTTTTAATTTTGAGAAATTCGTCATGGATGAATTAAGTCGTTCTTGTACCACATTGTTCTATAAGTCTGGAGTTTGGATGATTGGACGATATATGTAGTTATTATCTTACAAATGTTTTTCGGTTTGCCCGGATAAATGGAATGTATTTGTCGGTGGGCATATTATTCTGTGAAGGCTAGTGCTTTCTCCAGAATTAACCATTCTGTTGAAATGCTGTTATTTCCATGTTGCATCATGCCATTAGCTTATCACAGTCATAACGTAATCTGAGTTTATTAAAAGATTCGTTCAAGCTGAGTGATTTTGCGGAAAACTTTGCTTTATAAACATATTGTTTCAAAATAAGTAAAAAATAATTTATCACGCTATTTGGTTGTATTGTATTGGATTAGCATATATATTAAAAATAATACGTCAGTTATGTATATATATAAAACTGACGCATTATTTTAAATGTATATGCTAATTCATTGTAAGATTTATGGGGCGACAACCCATGATGTAATATAGTTATAGTGCAAGCCTCAGGAGAGCCTAAATAGTGACAAAACCCTTCTAATAAATATGGACTGAATTATGGTTCGTCTTCATTTTACCGAGTTGAAAAGTACTCTCAATTTAATAGTGTTTGGAATTCGGTAAAATATGATGAAATATATTTCTGTCGGAGATCGTGTAAATCTGGACATTTCAGTATGACATGACATTCGTTGCCAAGTTCTGATAGACATAGAGTGACTTTTCTCTCAAGAGTATATCGCATCAGGATCTAGTTTCAATTGGGAGTGGTGGTTTCTTGTTCTGATTCGCAGAATACTCGAAACTAGTTTATTATCTACACTACTAAGGTACTTTTCTTTGCCGAAATATTGTTTGATTATTCTATAAAAGGCATATTTACCAGATGTTGAGGTACCGGTGGCAATATATCCCCTCTGCTGTGTACGTTAATGACTTAGAATATTTTCTAAGCGCTAACAAATGCGGGATAGCTCTTGATAAGCTCAGTGGAGTGGAAACGGTTATATATTTAAAATCCTATTTACTCATATATGCCGACGATACTGTATTATTGGCCAACACACATGAGTGACATGACGGTCTACAGACTTCCCTGGATAATTTCTATGCGTATTGTACACGTTGAAAATTCAATGTGAACATTGCTAAAACAAACGTTGTCGTTTTTGGACGTAAGCCGAAAAGCAAGCACCAGCTATACAAACTTCCACGATTAAAGACCAAATCATTGAACAGGTTGACCATTTTAGGGTGCATTTACATCGGTGTAGATTTGTATACAGAACTGTGTAAAGTCTTGTATCGCGGATTATTGTGATCATAATATTATTCCTGGTAGTGAACGCGCGATCATCAGTACACATGTACTGGGCAATTCATGCACTATCCGTTCGCGTCAGTTTAGGCCAGACAACAAAAATGAATCATGCACTATCAGCAGACCAAAATTATTTAATATATGCCGAACAGGGACGTGAGTATATGGCCCACGTTGGGGGGGGGGGTCCACATTGGAATTTCAAACTGCACCCCTCCCCTTGAACCAGACCAATCCTACGAGCTTTAAACTACAAGAACAATTTCAACATAGTGTTGCTGTGAAAATTCCAACAAATTTTGTGTTAGGAATGAATTTCCAACTGTTAAAAATTTACCAAAGTTGGAGGTCCCACGCCTCTGGTGCCGCATCAGCATCGTTCCTAAATTCAGCCAGGTAGAGCCGAGACTACGAGAAATAGGAAACACGACGCACAATTTCATAAAGCGTTGACGCCGTACCAAAAAATAGGTGTCACTGCGATTCCTGGCGTCTGGTTGCGAACCGAGTTTCTGATTTCTGATTCAGCAATGTGCAAAATCGTCCCAGATGTTTGCTCGCGATCGGCCATATACAAATTACTTAAATGTGATCATCTTCACGAACCATATATATGATGCCATGAACTAGCTTGAATACGTGGGTTGTACAAACAAAGATTAAGCACATATACACCAAGCCCAAGTAACGATTAATCAAATCCGATTTGCCTGTCGCAATGCCTCGGTGTTGACCATGATGGATACGATTTTCGCTCACACGAACGAATACTGTTTTCTTTCTGTGTATATTTCTATATAAACCCGTTTACATTAGTATGCGTGTAGAACCGTATACATATCTACACCAATGTAAATGCACTCTTACGTACCTCGGAACGACATTCCACACATGAGGATCTTTCACAAGGGGAAGGGATCTAAGATGCCAATGCCGAAAACGGCGATGTGCGCATTACTCAACAAAGTCCGTTATTATAAGCTCACTATACAAGTTATCTTGGAGATCTATGAAAAATCATGACTTTCGGATGTGTGGCTTTGAAAACCTAACATTCTTTGAAAAACTGGAATTATGGTTCTTGAAATTCGCCCTTAAACTGAAAAGTCCACATCGAATGCTTTCGTTTAACTAGGAATGTGCCCCATAACAGTGAAAATAAAAACTAGTTTCCTCCCGTACTGGGCTAAGTGTATTGCTATGCCGACTATTATATTGCCTTTTAGTTTGTATTATGTTATGTATTGTGTTTATATTCTAATAATGTGTTTAATAATTCATTGATTATTTGTATTCGGGATACCCCATTGCCTAGGCATGAGTATTGTTTGGACCAACCAGCATGTACTAAGCGTGAAAAGCTTTAACCACACAGTTTCCGGCAAACTAAGTGATATATACATACCAGAATGGTGGACCACAATATCGAAATCGAAATTTTACCGTATTATAAAGCCAAACTTTGAAACAGAGAATTACCTAAACCTATATCACAACAGAGCAGTTAACTATATTATGGCCATCCGGACAAGAAACCACAAACTCTATATAACATAGTGCTTGGACAAATACGGATTACTCAGACCGAATTTGCACAATATGTAATCTTGAAATCGGCGACGAATATCACATGGTACTGAAATGTAGGGAACTTTGTGAACTTAGAACAAATACATGAAACCCTACTACTACCAGAGACCTAACACTCGTAAACTGGCCGCTCTTTTCAACTCCGGAAATGAAAAATACAGTTAAAAATATATCAGTGTCTATTAAGAAGGTCCTAGAAATATTTAGGTCCGCCCGAGGCTTATTACCAACCACCTGGTGAACTGAAACAACCGAATACCGACAACCTATTATTATGCCATAAATAATATATACACGTATACCTGTACTGAAACATATTGTATATTATATCCATAATTCTCTGTAATGTCTCAACTTGACGATCAGAATAAACTATACTATGTCTGCTGATTCGGTTTTCTCATCATTTCCTATACATGACGGATTATTACGCCCATTCACCACGTAGTTCCATATTGTTCTAAGTGTATGCACACAGCGCATACAATTAGAACACGGACTTCTGGTCGTGACATTTCTACTACTTATGGATTCTGTGTCACTTATAGATGGTTTATTGACGTCAGCGTCATTTGCACCAGTTACTGGTGCTGAGCTAGGCGTCGGTTGCTTCTTGCAACAATATAAACACATCACAGCGATTCCAAGGAACAATACAATGAAGCCAACGAAAATGGCAGCCGCAAACCGACTCTCGTTAAATGGTGAAGTGGTTTCGGTACGGGACGTCGATGCAGCAGAACCCGACGGCGTCACACTACCAGTGGGTGGAGAAGTCATCGTTTCCTCTGGAAAAGAAACCACCCAGCTGTTGTACATGTATGTCTGAATATGCGCAGTCTGAGTGAACATAGTCTGAAAGAGTCTGTTGTCCTTCATATTGCCACAGCTAATATATATATAAAAGCTGTCTTGAAAATCTCTGGAGAATGATGCTTATACAAACAGGCAATGTTTTATTCATTTAAGAGATTAGTGTTAATTAGTGCAAATTGAACAATATAGAGGTGATCCCAAACATGCCTGTAAACTTTCGAAAGATTCTCCAATAAACAAGCACACACGCGCGCACGCGTACGTGCGCGCGCGCACACACACGCACATACACATCCACCCTCTCACACACACCCTCACACACACACACACACCCTATCACCCCCACACACAGCCTCACACACACACCCTCACACACACCCTCACACGCACACAAACAGCACACACACGCGCACGCACCACACACACACCAACATAACCACCACCACACCGCACACGTATGGAATATGGATGTACATGGCATTCTAACATCCATTCAAGAGAGTACTTTAGTGTGGACTCGACGTGTTTTGGACTAATAATTAGCCCATATGCATTGTGGAAAACGACATACAGTAGGTGATGACTTGCGTCGCCGTCTGAATATTTTTTAGAAATGGAGCCCGGCAGCGCGATATTTTCTCACCTGGAATACAGTATTCATCAGTTGTTGCTCCGCTATAACATTTAACGGAGGGTCCAGCCATGCAACAACTGGATTGTCCATTCAGGTTAACGTTTGCTGGGGCGTCGAGGGTCAAATTGGCTGTCGGTCCCGCTATGATCGCACCATCTGAATTCTGTCAAGATACAGAACACATAAATTATACAGTGATCACCCGTCAGCCGTGTATCCGTTGCTTATTCAAGTAGCTGTTGGAATTTTTGACCCCTCCCTATTGCGTTCTTATACTCCCCACCATGTCAGTTTAGAAATCATTAGTAATCTATATATTATTATACCAGTACCAAACTTCAACAGCATAGACACAGGCAGGTGCGTGGAGTTAAATATTTTATCTGTCCTCATTAGCAGAGACAAAAAGTTAAAGGTACTCAATCCGATCAGATGCGCCTAAATTACTATTTCTTGGCTTCGGGGGTAACAAAATATTTGATTCGAGTCTAGGAACCCACCCATCAAAGCTCAGAGTGATCAGATATCGATTTTTGAAGTTTGTTATTGTCGAGATGTGTAATAATATGTGGCCCAGAAAAACGTGGTCAAACGGAGGGTCTCGCACACAATTTCGGATGAAGATGGATAACTCAAAAATCAAGTGGTAATACGGTCAAGTTTCGTGATATTTTAGTTATATTACGGCCATATTTTGTTGAACAAAATGTTGATAGATGGCAAGTTTTGGGGAATTTGCTATTATAGATGACATTGGTTAGCATTATTGTGTTGCAATAAATCGATTCTGATAACTAAAGCGTATTTTGAAGAAATGTTGTTGTTGTATCGTGATGGTATGGGCAGCTCAATAAAGAAGTCGTTTTAAGAATTACTATGGAGGGAAAGTGGTATGGCCTGGTTTCGCAACTATTTGACCCTGTGACCTCATTAGAACAAATCTGAATGTGAGTCACCCGGGAAACATCCACACCAAATATGAACCCTTTCTGTCTTATGGATCTGGAGAAGATGTTTAAATAATTATTGACGGAAGGATCGATGGACGCCCCGACGAACGGATGGACGGGTGGTGCAGACGCCCCATACAGACGGGTGGAAGCTTCGATGGACAAGCTGATTACAGTATAGCCCCCGCCCGCCATAACTCGTTGCGGGGGTATAATTAAATTTAGCGTAAATTGCTGACAATATTTTTAGTAATGTTGGCGACACCCCAACCACTAACTCGGGTCGCATCACTTCTACAATTAGATTCCGCATTTCATGTGGATGGCTATATATAATTTTGGATAAAATCGATAATGATGACACTCCCTTCTTCCATTCCGGACTCCGATAGCGTCATTTAAGATTTTGTTTAGATAAATCGAAGATAAAGAACGGTTGTGTCATTTCTGGGTGAAAAAAACAAAACAATTGAAACGTATCCAACTACAAATTAAGTGTTGAATATCGAGACGCAAACGAATCATGTCCATTTAAGTTATACGAACCTTCCAGAAAAGCTCTACGGCAGGATCTCCAGCCGATGTTAACTGGCAAGCCTGGTCCTGCCCGGAACCATTAATTTGCAGCCCAACAGGAGCAACTAAAGTGGATAGAAAATATAATTGAGTTGAAATAGGGGTCAATTAATCAGTAAGCGATTCGAGGACTCGAATTAGACAAGTTGATTCGGGTGCAGATACATGTATAAGGGGCATCAGTACGTTGTAACAGTAGTTAAAGATGGATTATCTCTTCATATAACACGTGTTATATAGTTTCCAGGGTATAATATTATAGATATGAATTAAAGATCCCTGTCCGGAAACCTTTCTATCAATTAACATTGATTTTATTTCGAATATTTTCTTCTATAATGCGATACTTGTTTCGCTCAGGTCGATCAAATGAACAACGCCAAGGTTGTAGAACTTTAATAATTTATTGTTTCAACCTATAAAGAAAAGAAAACTACAATGATGCAGAGTGAAGCAGAGTGAAGTGAAGACCACATGAATGCGACATAGTTAGTAGTAGATACAACGAAAATGCGACATGATAGCTACCGAACATTACAACAAAACTGAGAAATTGTAGCAACATACTTATGATAAATATATACAGAAACCGCCGCAAGACAACATGACTATAACAAAAAAGGCTAATAAATATCTCACATGGAAATGGCCTCATTATAACAACACACCTCACTTGAGAATGCATAAGGTAATTACATACATACACTACAAAAAGGCCAATATTCTCACACGCAAATGGCTAAATTACTAACACATACAAAAGAGCACCTCACACACGAATGAACACGAGATTTATAGACATACTGCAGCATACATGTTGAATGCAAATACACACATTAACAACTATATGTACATGATACATGATCAGGGAGTGAGAAAGTAGTAAAGAAATAAAGCACAAAGTCAAGAGTAAGATAAAAAAAAAATGATAGGGGTAAATTAATATACATGTTATGAGTACAATCACTTACACAATAGTAGACCCAGTTGAGTCACATACATGATATACACATGTATGAGACTCAGATTGGGTCAGTAGTGGCCGGATCTGATGCTCATACCTTTTCTAATTACAGGCGACAAAGGACTCCTGGTCGCAGATTCTGCTTGGTTCTCTTATTATGGTGACAATAAAGACAAGATTCCACCAAAAGTTCCGAAATCCGCGCCTTCATGAGCTAAAATAAAGACTTTTGTCATTTGTGCAAAAGAAATTGTTGTCTGTCTGTTTACGGAAGCGATATTTCACCACATGTTAATGCTGTTTGTCATGCGCAGTTCAATGTTTCATGATGGTCAATAAAACGTGTACTCCACCCCGAAGACGACTGTTGGAAATGTGTACTTGGAAGATATTATGGAAAAACTAAATTCTTTTGCTAAATGTTATGCTACTATGCCAATATATTACATATGTAATAAAAATATTACCGAAAAATTATCAACATATACTTTTTAATAGAATTGTTGCATCGAAAATATACTATTTAAAAAGTGTACTCCAAGCCAGAATGAGAAAAAGTGTAGCCGAGTTAGATCATGCTTTATTACCCACTTCTACAAAATGTTGTATTATACTTTCAACAAGTTGTAGAAATATATTGGTGATATGAAGTAATTATTTTATTCAGTGAAACATAATCAGTTCTCACATTTGTCATGGTGTCAAAAAATGACATACTCCGGCCCTGACGCCGACTCGGGGAAATTGTGTGTATACCGGTACCGGTACTCGGAAGATATATGGTATAATTGCATCACTATACGGTATATATACTTATACCATTGTTAACTTCATTAAAAGTTGAACAAAACAATCATTCTCCTATTATAATAAAGTGTACATCGAAATAGCATTAAAAAGTGTAGGCCTACTGCCCTACTCCTGATCCGACTCATACATTTGGCCAATATCGGGGTTTTTTTTTTCATTCAGTGTCTATTTGTTCAGTTTAATTACGGTACCTACTCTCGTCCTGTATCTGGGATTGGGATAAGCAGACTTCATGGTAGCCGTTTTGTTATAGTTTTCTTTGTCCTGGTTTTCCCCCTGCACTAACAGCTACAAACTTGCACCATCATCTGGTCGTCCGTTGTTCGCACAGTAGTGAAACAAACGCTATTTATTTATACCATATCAGGAATAGACTCACACGGAATGCTCTTTTCCAAAAGCAAATATTTTTATGTGTAACATGTTTTCATATTAGCGAAACAAACGCTAATTATAATAACCTATTTAGTGACACTTTAGTGATAATATATCGCCATTTTATTGTTCATAAATAGGCCTAACAAGTTTTGAGACTTTTTTTTACCATACAGTTTCAAGACTGGTTTATAGCATTAGTCTGTTGCAGTAAATCGATTCTGATAACTAAAGCTTATTTTGAACAAATGTTGTTATTGTATATATATATACGCAATAGGCACACGAAAGCAAACCTTATGGGTGTTAGAATACAAACACAGTTCGCGCAGCTATCAATGCGCGACGATGTGATTATGTCATTTTTGACACCATGCATGACAAATGTGAGAACTGATTATGTTTCACTGAATAAAATAATTACTTCATATCACCAATATATTTCAACAACTTGTTGAAAGTATAATACAACATTTTGTAGAAGTGGGTAATAAAGCATGATCTAACTCGGCTACACTTTTTCTCATTCTGGCTTGGAGTACACGTTTTAAATAGTATATTTTCGAAGCAACAATTCTATTAAAAAGTATATGTTGATAATTTTTCGGTAATATTTTTATTACATATGTAATAAATTGGCATAGTAGCATAACATTTAGCAAAAGAATTTAGTTTTTCCATAATATCTTCCAAGTACACATTTCCAACAGTCGTCTTTGGGGTGGAGTACACGTTTTATTGACCGTCATGAAACATTGAACTGCGCATGACAAACAGCATTAACATGTGGTGAAATATCGCTTCCGTAAACAGACAGACAACAATTTCTTTTGCACAAATGACAAAAGTCTTTATTTTAGCTCATGAAGGCGCGGATTTCGGAACTTTTGGTGGAATCTTGTCTTTATTGTCACCATAATAAGAGAACCAAGCAGAATCTGCGACCAGGAGTCCTTTGTCGCCTGTAATTAGAAAAGGTATGAGCATCAGATCCGGCCACTACTGACCCAATCTGAAGCTCTAAAGAGTGTAAATCTTTAGAGCTTCCCTGGAGCTAACACAATAGCGGGCATTTGACCGAGTGCGTTCATTGATAATGTTCCGGAACAATAGTAGCAGAATGTTGACGATGAGTTTATTTGAAGATCAAACATCCCTGGTGATGGAAGCATAGCGAGAATCCAAGTTTTCGATAGAATATGCACTGTTGAAGTCTGGGATAGCGATTGTGCGTAAATCGTTGCAGTTTTGAGATGACAACTAATTGGTCTCAGTTAGTAGAGCATGACACAGAACGGCACGTATTCACCGAGTCAAGTAGCTAAGACCAAAGTAAAGACAGCAGTATTCATGTTCAACCACACGCATCAATAAAACACTGATCAATATGATCTGCGTGTGTCCACACCTCTCTTCCAGCTATTTAGAACATGTCCATGTTTCACATCTGGCAGGATTATCATGCACACACGACATTAGAAGTTTTCCAGAAATATCCAAAAGCGTGCGACAAGCATATTGATGACCAGGAATCAATTTGGATCCGAATGACTGTAGCGTTCGAACAACCTTAACACATAATATCACAAAGTGATACAATGCTCAAGTGGGACATATGGTTGTTGCTATTTTTAGAACAGACCGTTGAGGCGATATCAGAAAGCACGGAGTGAGACAGTCCCAAAACCTTCCCCCACTGGCAATATGTTTCTGTGTGGTTCCGGAAAAGATGACAGAAATATTGCGACGTAATCAATTGGGAGCATTATTTCTTCAGCATAGAAGTTGAAGTTGAAATAATTAACGATTGTGTAATATCTTTCCTGAACTTTATGTATACACAATCACTTTGAGTCAAATGACAAAGAGCTTCTGGAGCTTCTATCACCATGAGAAAATATTTCCTCCCATTTTTTGTTCAAGAACTGGGACAAAATGTCACATTGTTCAGTTGTGCTGTGTGATTATGTTTAGATTGCAAATCGATCGTTTAATCACTTCTAAATATATTTCTTTCAGGCGCCATTATAACATATGGCGAATATTATTTTTTATTTATGTCTGCTGAAAAGAGTGCGTTGGTCCTGCACTAATTGAGCTCAATGTTTTAAAGCCTCGTTAATACAATCGACAGCCAAGTCTAGAAGTCAAGTCACAAATATTCAAATGACGTGTTCATCCACACATTTGCCAGTTGGGGCTCAGCACGGGATACTCAGCGGTGTAGGGACTATTTTATCTCAGCTATCTGAAAGAATGAACGAAGTTTAATGGTAGAAATTGTGTAATAAACATAATAATCAATTGGTTTCGATGAGTATGCGACACAATTCACTTGGGGTCGGACATATTGGTAAAACCTCGTGAATTATGTCATGTAATCATTGAAACAAATAAATTGATTACTCTCTACGTATTCGTGTAGTGGAATTATACATACCGGTATTGTAATTGGGTACCATTAGTCCAGGCACATTAGGTTTCACTAGTGCAAAAAATTCCGGAAAGCTGAATTGTTCAGGGGTTAATAAGAACATGTTTATGAACAACTTGGCAAAAGTCCCCTAGAATCCGAGTTTAGCTTTTTGAGATATCATGATTGTTCGCAATGGTGCAATTTCTGACGAAATTCTATTAGACCATATGCGAATGCAGTCATATGTAGGCTAATTTATGGACTCAATCTTCACACATACCCGTCCATCATGAAGCATGTGTCGATAGATATGCGTAATTGGTGCTAGAGCTTACTAACAGTCGATATTCCATAATTGTGATGACATTTATTGGCGAAGAGAGTATATAAATCGCATGGTGATTCAAAATTGTCCTAACAAAAGAGGGCGAGTAAAGATATTCAGACGACAATGAGCTAAAATATGAACCATTATACTAGAAGAGTGGTTAGTTCAGAACAAGAAAGTGATGAGATATATCGAACCATCACCATCTTTAAGATTTTATAGCCGGAAACATAACACTACCCCCTAAAACGTACCCCATGGCTTTGAGTATCTGAAAGGCAAAATACCACATAATAGTCCTGGCGTTTGACGTAACAATTGTACAAATGGCGATAACACTATGAAACTTGGCACATAGGTTCCTTATACACTATTAATCATTTTCAGATGTATAGACGTCGCGACAGGTCCGTCCTTGACAACGGTTGCTAGGCAACTATCCCACATCGAAGAAATACAAATATGACTGATATTATGGCAGTTTTAACAATCTAACCTACGTCATGCAGCATTTTTATGGTAAAAGTAATATTAGTTGCTGTTCGAGTAGATCTGGCTGGAAAATTACCATAGTTCTTACTTACAGGGGTGGTAACGGTTGCTAGGGACATACCCAAATCGAAAAATGCCGAGCTGACTGATATTATGATAGTTTTGACAAACTAATATAAACTACGTCATTATCATTTTATGGTGAAACAATTGTAATAGTTATTGTTAGTATGGGTTCGACTTTAAAATTACCATATATTTCTGGTAACGGTTGCGTTGCTAGGGACATACCAGACATCGAAAAATGCACACATGGCTGATATTATGGTAGTTTTAACAAACTAAACTACGTCATGTAACATTTTTATATTGAAAACAATTATTATAATTGTTGTTAGAGTGAACATGGCAGTAAAGTTGCCGCATTCGTTACCTAACGGGTGTGTAGTGGGGGCTATGGACATACCCACATTTGAAAGCATACCATATGTATGAGTTTCTGGTAATTTAACTGATATAACTGTTTCATGATATGGTATAAGTTTTGGGAAATTTGCATGATATAATTGTTTCATAATATGCCATATTATGCTTATATTGACAATAATGCATAACTAAAGGTTGTTGTGTTGTGTACTGACGCATTCTCGTGTGGCAAATTGGTATTGAGATTTCACTGTTGCTAGGTAACAACCTACCATTGACAAATCTTCTTTAAACTGCCAGACTATTCAGTTAGTTTTATCAGAATCACATACCTGTGTGGAGTTTACTATTGTTTCTTCCATGATTCGATTTTTGGAATACATTTTGATGAGACATGTAAAAATATTGACCCACATTTATGTTGATACCACCTGAAACCCCCTCCATGGAATCCGACATTTGCACTACATTTGACAATGGCATCCATGCAGAACACTCAATCACGGTGTGGTAGCATCCGCATACCAGTTGCTATACGGTATGAACTAACAGTGTTTCTTTCATATCCATGCCATAACTACATATATGTCAATACATGGTCATGAGTCGTTTACAAGTCTATAGGAGCTCGTAAATGAGCGTGGCCTATATATTTCAGATTGAGATACCATGAACTACCATTTGGAGCCGGTTACCAATACCCATTTACATGGGCAGCCATGGGCCCATTACCAACCCACAGTTACTAAGGAACAGCATCCAATGACGTGTCTTAACTACTGTGTCCATGCCATAGAAAGGGGCCTGGGCCGATGATATACTATTTAGGGTTCGTTCGTTAGGGTTCGTTCGTTGATTTGCCTGGGTACATGTCATGTGTACATAACTATAGACACTTGTGTATTTGCACTACATGTTGTGTTCATATGGGTCCATAGCGTATGCGTGGCTGTGGTTATAACCTAGATAGTCATGGCACATGTACATTCATGGGATGGGTTCATGTTTTACATATAAATGTCTTGTAATAAAGTCATAACTAAATCAGCCTGGATACATGGGTTGTCCATAGTTGCCCGTCTCAATTTCCTACCTATATGAGCCTGGGTCCATAGCCAAATTATGGTGGTGCACACGACCAATGGATAGGGATCTTCATGCCATAGGGCGTTGGTCGAATGGCTGAAAACGGACGTACATATACGGTATTTATATAGTATAGCGACGTGGATCCATGCACATGCATGGACTTACCCGTAGGCACGGGGTCCATGTGTCTCCTATATATGTGTATCAGTCCATGGCCTACCAGGATATATGTGAATCTATGAAATGATTGATAACGCCGGTGCCGTAGCTTTTATTTAGGGACATGTGTCCATGTCCTACATATAGGTACCTGTATCACTGCATACATCATTATAGTCACTTGTGTATTAACACTATTTAAACTTGCCTGGGTCTTTGGTGTAGATATATCACGTACGAGGGGTGGGTCCATATCCTACATATAGACAGACACCTGCTTATGCCTGGGTATAATTCAATATGACATACATATATCGGCCTTGGTCCATGGCCTACACGTATGGATATGTGTCCATGGCCAACCTACAGTGCCATATGTGTATGGGCTATTTATAAGGGCCCCCATCCTTAACTTTCGTCTATGTGGCATCGGTCCAATATCTATATATAGGTTGGTCTGTCATAAAACTGTCTCATATGTTCATACCATATATAGGTTCCTGAATCCATGGTGCACTAACCTATTGTGCATCGGACTTGGTCTATGGTATCTTAGTACATGGTCTATCTGTGGGCACTTGGTTATTTGCACCATGTAACAGTGTCATGATCATAGATATCATACATGTATGGTTATATGAAGCGGTCTGGTTCATGGACTATACATATCCTACGTACATAGCCTATATGTATGGACATGGGTCCTGTGAGTATATATGTGCCTGGGTTCCTAACCTAACTATTGTAGGCTAGGGCCATGGCTAACATATTGGTGGCTGACCCTAGCTATGTTCTTCATATATAGTAGAGTTGGTCCGTGACTTACATTATATAACTAGCTGTCTGGGTCTATGGCTTATATAACTATTATGGCCATGCCTCATATTAAATATAAGCAACAACTTTTCAACTCTCACTTTGAATTCCCGATATCTAAACTGATGGACCACAACGGATAAGTGTACCCATATTCTGGTTAGACTCACACTAACAACATTTATAATTGTTTTCACCATAAAAACGTTAATACTACCATAATATCAGTCATATGTGCATGTTTGTATTTCGGGTGTGACCCTGGCAACAGTTACCACTCATATAAGTAAGAATTATATGGTATTTTTTTCAGCCATTGTTTTCACCATAAAAACGTTAATACTACCATAATATCAGTCATATGTGCATGTTTGTATTTCGGGTATGACCATGGCAACAGTTACCACTCATATAAGTAAGAATTATATAGTATTTTTTTCAGCCATCTCAACACGAACAACAACTATTCTAATTGCTTTCAACACAAAGGTGCTATTAGGTGTAGTTTAGTTTGTTAAAGCTACCATAATATCAGTCATATGTGCATTTTTAGATTGTGTGTGCGTCCCTAGCAACCGCCACCCCTTGTAAGTAAGTAATATGGCAATTTGTCAGTCAGGTCAAAACTGACAACAAATATGTTCACCATAAACATGCTACACGACGTAGTTTAGTTTGTTAGAACACGTATAATATCAGTCATATGCATTAATCCGATGCCGGGTAGTTGCATAGCAACCGTTGCTAAAACAGCCTGTTGCAAATGACGCCACATGTGAAAATGAGCAGTAGCGTATAAGGAACATATGTGCCAAGTTTCATGCTTTTATCGCCCTTTTCACAGTTGGTGTGTTTTCTATAACAAGCACTTGGACTAGCGGAAGGGCAAAATGTGACGAGAGCCAGTTTAGGGGGTAGGGTTATGTTTTTACAAGTATTGACCACTTATCATAGGTATAGTTGCTAATCCCGCTAATGTTGCAATAATCGTAACGTCTGAAATGAAGCAATATAGACTCACCAGCTACAATGACTGTAGTATTTCCTATCAAGAAGGAGCTGGTTTCCACCACCGTGACAGTTAATGTATAGACCCCTGAGTCAGCAGTAACTGGACCAACCACTTTTATTGTGACATTTCCTGCTTGTGTGTCACCAATAAATTTATATTTGTCCTCAAAACCAGGTTGAACATCAGGATCAGCAACAGAGTTGAAACTGTATGCTATTCTCTTGCCATCTTTGTAAAAGTTGACAGATATAGACGTCCCATTATAAATCCAGTCAAGATCAGTATCAACACCATTGCAAACAGTCTTAATTTCATCAGGGCTACTCGTCCAATCTGAAAAACAAAAATGTTAACACCACGTGCATATGCTTCCAAATGGTTCTCCTGAATTTAATAAAAGTAGATATTGTGATCACACAACGAAAGGCCGAGCACGATCGGCACATGTTTAACCCATCCCTCGGCGATAGTATATAGCTATTATCGGGATCATAATCTAGAGTTTTGATGTTGATTTATAGAGTATACTGTTATGTAGTACAGTAATATAGACAATTGTACATAATAACACATAACTATCATAAAGTATTGGATTTATGTGTCCTAGTGCCAATTTTTGCACCAGTAGTTTCACTTTACATCGGTTGGCAAATAATAATATTGAGATACACGTAGGATCCATCCTAACCTGAGATGAATGAATGCAGGCCATATACTCTGGTGGTCAGTATAGCTCTCAATGAAATAGTTTAGACCATATATAAGTGTTATCCATTTATACAGTCGTAATATGTTGAGGGCTATACAGCCGTCACATGCTGAGGATGTTGCCCCTATGTATCCTAACTCGAAACAAGAGCACCACAGGTTCATATAAAGGACAGTTAGATTAACACATCACACAAATCGACAACCTTCAATGTTCCATAAAATTCAATCAGCCATGACAATATGAACAAATTGGAAAAGATGGATCATGGCAATAATCCAAACTAAATAATAACAATGTGTCCTCTTGGGCTGGAGAAAATGATTTTTATATATTTAGTGTTATCTTGTGTTGCCTCCCACCTAGGCCCATTTGAAGGCTCTGGTATTCTAAATTGAAGATATCCCTTTTCTAAATGCTCTATAATACACAATAATGTTTTTCCAGACAGAAAAGCATTGATTTATGTTCTCGAGATAAAAGCCACGAAAACACCATTGGCGTAGCCCTCAATGTTAATCGTCTAAACCCTCGATGGACCCTAAATTTCACTCAACCGTGGCCCTATGAGTTATAAACTGGTCTTATAGCAATGTCCCATACCAAGTATTGAGGATAATTGGAAGGCTGGCGGAATATCAGATTTGCTTTTGATGACTAATACTCATCGACAATCCATGAATAAAGCTACTAAATGGGGGTCCACTTCGTCTGCTCATATTCTGAAAATGAAACTATTCCAATTTATACTTTTATAACTGAATGGGAGAGTCCATTTAGTCATGCATGGCTTGCAGAAGATAATATGGTTAGCATATGACAGTCCAAAATACTAGATTTCAATAAATCACATTTCTCCAGGATACAGTTATCTTATGTTTCACAGTGGGAAGCCTTCGTTAAATAATTATAAGTTACTTGAGCTTTCACCAAGAAACTTCAACTCTAGGTAATTCTGAGTAGAAAAAGGGCCATAACTCCGTAAAAAAAAACTCGGATCAAACCCAAACTTGAACTCGATCTGTGTTTTGAGCTGAGAAACTAATATTCGGTTCCGATCGGATAGAAACTGTTTTTGTGAGCCGATATCGCAATAAACATTGAGTTAGTTACCCGGGATCCATGATTGTAAGCGGTGCAAATCAAAATATGTCGCAAAGTCACTTTAATCGCGCCACTTCTAGTTTGGATCTTTACATAGAGTGAACTGCAATATTAAAGGGGGAGATGCACGTTTTGCATAAATCCAGCCAAAAAATGGCAAGAGAGATTTTCTACAAAGAATTTCTCTGGATCTACATGCATCTGGCGAAAATCGTGAATTTCATATATCAACATCTTCATTGTATATATAATCTGAGCAATTATTAAGAGATGACGACACAAACTACGGATTTTTTTGTGAATTAGATGTAATGGGAATTGTAAATGTAATTGAACAAATGTTGAAGTAATTGTAATAAATTACACAAGTAATTAATATAAAAAGTAATTGCCCCAAACCTGAAAGAGATACATAATTTATACTGTATTTTAGTATATATATGTATAACATACCGGTATATATAGGCCTCTATATATACGCGTGACCATTTTGTTGACGGTAACCAGGAGTCCACCTTTAAATAAATCGACCGATGTATTAGATTCGACGCAACGAAGATGCGTCCGTCTGAAACAAAATTAACCGCAGTCGCACCATCGACGGATGTAATACAATTAGATTCGAGTCGACAAAAATCCGTCGTTTGAAACGGGCCTAGCACTCTTATAGCAAATACTGATTGGAAAATCATAATCTTATAACAAATTAAACATAATATTTCTGGAGTAACATTTCCAACTGAGTTGTCAGACATGAAATATCCTACTTTTGACAATTTTCTCCAAGGTTAGGGTGAGAACCCTATACCATACCAGCCCTGTCGCCACGTACCTGGCCACGTGAACGACTGCATGACTGTAATTAATGTTTGGAATTTTACTCACCTGACTGAACTGGACTGGATATTATGGGCACAATCCACAGACACGCAACACATACAATAATGCACGCTCTCCGCTGTATCTGTTGTAGAAATGGGTCAACAATGGTGCCCAACATTGTATTGACCGGAAATTGTGTCCACCTTAAAGGTAATGCAAGACACGAATGAGTAACAACGCCATGGAAACAACCAAGTATTACGCCCTCTTATGGTGTATAATGTGAGAGTGTTTTGGTCTGTTATAGGAGTTAGCATTCTCAATGACAAGGCCATTTTCTTGTGTGGTATCTTGGACCATTACGGAATCGATGTCTTCGTGTTCATGGATTCCCTGGAACCAAATCGTCTTCACGAATTCTTTCTAGGGGGCACTGCATTTGACCCACCACCGGTCGTTGAACTCTGTTGGGACAAACTTTTGATATTCGCGCACAGTTTCTCCTCCGGGCATGTCGGTTCATCAAACAAATTGTATAAAATGACGGAGTTCGCGTTCTCCGATGAAAGAATATTTGTTTTGTGACAGTAACTACTAGCGTGTGAGAATGAAATAAGACAAATACATTTATCTCTCTATCACGAAGCCATCATACTATTTGTATCTTTATAACTATCTTCTCTTTCTCTCTTTCTCAATACCACTCCATCTCTCTGCACTCAGTGTCACTCCAGCACTATCCATCTCTCTCTATATTCTGTCTTCGCAATGTATATATCCTAATTTATTGTATAGAATGTGTTATCGGATCTAGATACTTATGAATACTGTGTAACACTATGTATGCTCTTCATTAATGGAGGTAATAATAAACACATATAGCTTCAATAAATAGAAACCGTATCTGCCAGTCTATTTCAATCACCTGATTGACCATGTGCATACTACCGATACATACGTATGTATAACATGAACAAATTATTGCTATTTATTAATATTTATCACTATTTAATGCACGAGCAAGTCTGGTACTGGATGCTGACATGCCGTTAATGCATTCTGCTCCATTCACATCTATACGTCAATGAGTCAAGGTCATCGCCTTATTACCAGGACCATATAATGTAGCATTGTACGAATACGGTTTATATTTATGGAAGAGGTTATTTCCTCAGCGAAGCGGAAATATCTGAGTCGTTGATAATGAAGTGACATTCCACAGTTTCAACAGACAGGGGTCCAGCAATAAAGGGGGCATAGAATATATATGCCTGAAATGAGTACAGAATAGGTTTTCAGAATTTGGTAGAAAATGTCCATATTTTGGAGTACCAAGAGTTATGGCCCTTGATCTTGTAACAGAAATTGTGATTTTTTCTTTAAATAAAACAGGACCAAAATATTGCATTTTCACATAAAAAGGTGCAATGGGGAGCCTCGCATATATAACATACTGCCATGGGTTACAGGGTTAATGGTAAATAGTGTTAGCCAATGCATTCTCTTATATATGCGAGGCGCCATTAAAGATCCTCAAGGTAAATATTGTTAGGCTGATGCATTCTCTTATATATGCGAGGCTCACTATGGAAGACTAGCATATATAAGATAATGCATTGGCACAGGGTTTTCGCCAAAAAAAACAGGAAGCGCCAGTCATTAAAAAGATCCAATGTCTAATATATAAATGCGTGCTCTCTATATGGGCCGACATCGCCTTTATTTCTTAGCTTATCACAACACAGTTCCGTAACAATAAACGCTATTTAATATTCCCATGCAACTCCGGGTACATCCGCTAGTAGTTTATATGCCTAAAAATATTATCTTGAGGGCGTTACCATTTCTGACTATTGTTTTCTTGTCTATCTGGCTAGACAGTGACAGTTGCATCTATATATAAAGCTTCAATAGAGCTTCAACAAGAAAACCATAGTCAGAAATAGTAACGCCACCAAGATCATATTATTAGCCATAAATATAAATTATAATACAATTATTCTATAAACTAGCTTTCACATTTTATCTGGGAAATTTGCATACTTCTATATTTCAAGTTTTCCCGTTTCTCGTGTTATACATTACTTTCTTCAAACTGTCTTCTTTATTACACAAGCTGATGGGCCCGACTTCGTCCGGGATGTTTCCCATCTGATTTCCGGCGAAAGGCGCGATTTGACCTTCAATTGACTATTTCGAAAGTCAAGGTCAGGTCAGGGTCATGATTTGACCCTTCCAAAACACCCCCACCCGGAGAAAAGTACCACTAGGTATCAAATTTCGTCGAAATCCGTCCGTTTTACCCCACTTGACAATTTTGAAGGTCAAGGTAAGGTCGGAGTCATAATTTGATCCGTCCAAAACACTCCCCCGACAAAAGTATCCATAGCTATCATATTTCGTCGAAATCCATCCGTTTTACCCAAATTGACCTTGCATTGACAGTTTTAAAGGTCAAGGTCAGGTCGGGCTCACGATTTGACCCGTCCAAAACACTTCCCGGACACAAATACCCATAAGTATCAAATTACGTTGAAATCTATTGAAAGCCGAAGAGGACATGTTAGTTGCTAATTGCTAGATATACGACGCACGACTTGTCGCGGTATTTTAAAGGTGTTTCAAACTAGGAGATAGAAGGATTCTGCGTTTCAAATGGTGATGAATTATAGTAATTTATTCAAATTTTATGGCATAAATTGTTATTAAAACCGTATATACTATAACAAAAATGAATGACTCGAAAATTAAGTGGGCCTTTAAACAAAGTCACAATTGCAGTTAGGCTCATCTCATACTCGTTTAATCAGCGATATTCTGCTGCGCAGTTTGTTATAGTTCCCAGTATTCATTGAGCGTTATAGCCCCACTGTTATAATTCGCATTTAGCAGGCGTACTCTTGCCTCAGATAATTGAGATATTAGGTCACACGTAGTGACATTAAATCGCATGGAAACATAGCAATTGTGTGGGCTGCTTGGCGTGAATATTTATTGAGAAATAAAGTCATACGTAATGACATTAAACTCAAGAAAACCCGCGAAAACAAAACAAAATCACATTTAATGTTTTAAGTTATTTCCTTCATAAAAAGAATCTTCGTGATAATGAACCCTCCCAATACTTTAGAATATAGAATTAAAATAACAAAAACGTTCGGAATACAGAACTTTCGGAATAACGAACCTTCTGATTGGTGAACCTTCGGAATAGCGAACATTCAGAGAAATTTCGGAATAGTGGACATTCTGGATAGTGAACCTTCGGAATAGAGACATGCGCCCAATATTCATATTATATGCCCAGAGTTCAAAGGTATGGGCCCATAAAATCCTAAATTTGGCCCTTAAAATATTGAACTCCAAATTGGAGCCCACACAGAACATCACTTAAGTCAACTGTACCCTGTGTCATGTCCCAATGCGGGAGGGTCCACAATATACCACAACATTTATATTATATGCCAATAATTCAAAAGTATGGGACCACGTAATGACATTAAATCTCAAGAAAACCCGCGAAAACAAAACAAAATCACATTTAATGTTCTAAGTTAAGTTATTTCCTCCTGTATCTGTATCGGTATGCGCGCAGGATCAGTTCAGATGTGAGCGCACACTCCGTAAAAAGAATCTTTGTGATAATGAACCCTCTCAAATTAGTCTCAATACTTTAGAATATAGAATTAACCTAAAAATAACAAAAACCTTCGGAATAGAGAACCTTCGGAATAGCGGACTTTCGGGATAGCGAACCTTCATAATAGAAACATGCCCCCACAAGTACACCGGTGACGTAAACACATGTGCTAATCTTTGTTGTACTATCGTGACTCTATCGGTAACCATAATAATACAGTCGCCCAGTGGATTATCGATCGACCACAGAATATGAAAATCTGCGTGCCAAGCAACACCACGGTGTGGCGTAATAAACTATCGACGATAGCTGCATAAAGAGGCAATGAGTAATGGTACAACATATAGCGTTATATATGAGTAATGGTACTACATATAGCGTTATATATGAGTAATGGTACTACATATAGCGTTATATATGAGTAATGGTACAACATATAGCGTTATATATGAGTAATGGTACTACATATAGCGTTATATATGAGTAATGGTACTACATATAGCGTTATATATGAGTAATGGTACTACATATAGCGTTATATATGAGTAATGGTACAACATATAGCGTTATATATGAGTAATGGTACAACATATAGCGTTATATATGAGTAATGGTACTACATATAGCGTTATATATGAGTAATGGTACTACATATAGCGTTATATATGAGTAATGGTACAACATATAGCGTTATATATGAGTAATGGTACAACATATAGCGTTATATATGAGTAATGGTACAACATATAGCGTTATATATGAGTAATGGTACAACATATAGCGTTATATATGAGTAATGGTACAACATATAGCGTTATATATGAGTAATGGTACAACATATAGCGTTATATATGAGTAATGGTACAACATATAGCGTTATATTTGAGTAATGGTACAACATATAGCGTTATATATGAGTAATGGTACAACATATAGCGTTATATATGAGTAATGGTACAACATATAGCGTTATATATGAGTAATGGTACAACATATAGCGTTATATATGAGTAATGGTACAACATATAGTGTTATATATGAGTAATGGTACAACATATAGCGTTATATATGAGTAATGGTACAACATATAGCGTTATATATGAGTAATGGTACTACATATAGCGTTATATATGAGTAATGGTACAACATATAGCGTTATATATGAGTAATGGTACTACATATAGCGTTATATATGAGTAATGGTACTACATATAGCGTTATATATGAGTAATGGTACAACATATAGCGTTATTGAACATATTGCATCAGCTTTGGACACGTGTTATGAACGTGCGTTTTCAGAAGGGTACACTGTGTTTGTGATCTTCACTAATGATGCACTTATGCGACAATGCCTCCTTGAGCAGATATTGAAAATTAATCTAAAAATATCACCGAGTTTATGTGTGGGAATGTAATATACTATCGCCTCAGGATAACAAGAGGTTAGCCGCGCCACGAGAGCTTGGAATAACAGTCTCATCGTTAACTTGCTCCGCTATACAATGACTTCCACTTATATTGATGCGTTACTGTTTTAATTCTTAAAAGTGGACTTCCGGTGAACGAATTGTAGCGAAACTTCAGGTCTAATAGTCATGCATATTTTCTAACTGCTTTATGACCTTTTTAGTTCATTAAAATAAATTTTGGCCTGTTTTGCAACAATAACAACAGGAGGCAACCTGGAAATATCTCACATGACTGCGATGTAGAAAAATGCCTGTTTTCACCCTTAAAGATACGGGCGGCGTTGGGGGTGGGTATGCTGTTAAAAATATCCATCTTCGTCAAAAACCGCCATAAACAGAAGGAATAGTAAGATATAGAGAGACCTTGTTCTTATGCCAATCAGAAATATGGCATAAACAGTATGTTATTGTCAATATTTTCCCCTTTGTTATGTAAACAAAAGCAAAAAAACGTTACGTTTCCTGGCGTTTGTTTAGATCCGGATATGGTAAACACAAAGAGCGTTATTTGTTACTGATTTCCTGATATGGAAATAATAAAGAGCGTTTATATCATTTTTGTGTGATCATCCAATAGAATTGCGTTGTGTAATGTAAACAGAAGCACAACATCTGTAACACGAGCAGTCTCTTGTTTATGTACACCATGGTACGTCTTGGTTACACTATACTATTTACGCGCTGATTATGTTTGGCATATGAGCGGAACTGTATATATTTTGGTGTTTCTTCTGTTGATGGCGATTTGAACAAATATAAATATTTCTGCAACGAACGCCGCCCGTGCCTTTAAATTTGTGCCGATTTGTGTCAAACTTTGAATGTTGCCTAAATTTGAACCAAATTCAGTAAGCGAAGCAGCATGAGATTCACATAAAGTATAGTTTGTCTGATTACTTTTCTCACAAAATCCTCAATTGCATGACATTTGTGACCCGCCATATCAAATCCAGTCGTAAGTCGGGATTTTTTTTTACCCTGTGCCAATGCATTCTCTTATATATGCGAGTCGACCATAGGTTGTATTCTTTAACAATTTTATAATTTCACCCATACAGAGCCCCAGACAAACATGAGCAGACGACACTCTTCTATATGCCTCCCTGCAGGGTAATGGATGTTTTTTTTATTTTATGTCCTAAAAATTGTAAGAAACATTTATTAAAAAAAAAAATGATAAAAAATTGTTAGGCCAATGCATTCTTTTATATATGCGAGGCGACCTATGGTCGACTCGCATATATAAGAGAATGCATTGGCACAGGGTAAAAAAAATCCCGACTTACTACTGGATTTGATATGGCGGGTCACATTTCTGGATTCATAGAAACAGAGAGGTAATTTCGGCAGATTTGGACGTCGGGGTCATGAAAATAACAACGAGCATCGCTAGGGCGTGGCAAAATACGCCCGTGATAATTTAAACAATGGGCCATAACTCAGGCGAAAATTGTCGGGCGGACCCCAAATTCGAACTTGACTTGTATTTTGTGCCACTAAACTCACATACCAAATTTCATTCCATTTAATTCAGACTTACTAAAGTTATCATCCAGAAACGAGTACTATACTTTACTGTATGCAGTTTCCAGCAAACTGCAGTACACTAACATTCAACAAAAAACATATTTTAAATGACAAATGTCGCAATAGTGGCAACATGTTATATACGCATAGAACCGCAAAATCGGCAGGAAAATACACCACTGGCACAATGTACGTAACTATTAATTATTATCGGCGAAAAATACACATTGAAGTAGAAGACGGCACTATTTACATGTGAGTTTTATACTGTCGTTTAATTTTTTTCGAATACAGCAATGAGCCGATACAACTCGTCTGCTGTATGTAATTGGAATTAAATCGTCTAAGGAAAATACCATTACACAACATGCACATAATTAATTTTTTTTTTAAATAAAAATTTAAGAACATTGATTCAAACATTTTAACGTTTAAAAAATTTAAATAAAAGTCATGGGGTGAGCAATTGGCATTATGCGACCTAGGACATTTTTGCTGGTTGGGGGGGGGGGGTGCAGTTGGAAATTGCAAGGTGGACACCCCAACGATGATCCTCCACGTCCCTGCTTTTTTACCAGGTGAACACGCGGTTTTTTGCTGACGCATGCAAAGCGGCATTGTGTCCGTGCGATTTTATGAATGGCGTTTGCCGAACAATGAGGTTATCAGCACATGTTCTCTTGGGCGATACAACCACTACGAGGTTTTATATATTAGTATATATACTCGTAGTGGTGGTATCGCACCAGGGACCTGTGGTTATCATTTTACCTTTCAATTTCTTAGCTGCAGTGTGCTTTACAAAAAAAAACGGTTAACGATTGTAACAATGGGATTATAATCTCATAACTATATTTAGTCAAAGCTCTTACTAACCTGTCGTTCGCGAACATGGAAGAACACTGTTTCGAATACACCTTACCGTTCGTGTGCATCAGAGGGTAAATAACCAGCATTTGGAGGATACAACGAGAATGATTGAGAACAGATAACTGACAAATTCAAGGCGACGACAGAAAGAAAGTTTGACTTTTAAACGTCGCAGAAACGCATTTATATGATGCGGTTTATTAATAAACAATGTGCATCACTCAGGAAGTGCTGAGTGATTGTTAAATTTGATGACTGGGAACTCATCTATATTTAAAGCCACTGCACGTTGCACTTTGTTATATTGACGTTCCGTTGTCAATTTTCTCTTTATGACGTATGATGTTTGTTCACATTAGTTTAACTTTTCAATTTCGAGAAATAACCCCCGGTATCGACATCCGTACTTGCCTTTTTTGTAACCAACATAAATTATATGCTAGTATTGAATGACGCACAGTACTCGCCACTATGGCATTCCTAATTTTGAAACGATAGTGAAATCACGTTTTAATATATAACATACATTCTGGATTCAGCAATCCTTGCATGTAAACTGGCCCATCCGCCGATGAATAGATTACAGCAAGGGATATAACTATACTGTGTAGTTTGTGTACAGTGTGTTGAGTAACGAAACTGATCGGAAAACCTCAATTGCCTTAAGTGGATGTCAAGGGTCGGGGAATGCAGAAAACACGTGGCTGTCTATCAGTCGGAAAATGTTTATCCAATTGAGGGGAGGGGTGTGTGTTGATGGCGAAGGAAAATTATAATTTTCCAAAGTGTGAAATTATTCAAGTCTTTATTAGGGGTGCACCCAGTTTAGTTGGGATTTACTAGTACTTGGGCATTTGATTTAAGCACCAGCCGAATAGTCTATATAGTTGCAATTGTGATAACTAAATGTCATCACTATAATGTCGCTGTCAATATGACTCAGTATAATTATGTTTATTGCATCATTATACATCCATATGTGCGTGATCAAATTACCAGTTATAAAATCGAAATATATACATTAGAAGATAAGGTCGGATAAGTTTATTGACAATTATACCCTCTCATACCGATATCACAACACAAATAAGCATAAAAACGTATGAAGCAAGAATTACAATATTATTATAATCATTGAAAAAACAATTATCATGTGTTTGTTTTGTTGATAATTTGGTGTTTCAGACCTTTTGTGGAAAAAAAGACGTACCATGTTACAGATGATATTGCACGTTTCTCTATTTCATCATTTCGCTGTATAGATGTATGAAAATTATTTTTGTTTTGTATCAGTTATATTAGTAAACTTGTGATTTACTTTATCTAGTTATTTCGTCAAAGGAATATTATATGGCTCAGTACAATTATAATAATTGCTTCATACATCATATGTGCGTGGTTTCATGTATGATTACATAGTGTGTATGTACTTACCTTGTTAATGTACGTCCCGTGTTACATCTGCTTTGCCAATGTAACTAATCCATGCAGGTTACGCCGATATAAAATTAACTATTATATATTCCACCAAAACAAGGAAGGTTAACTCGACGCGAGCTGTACGGTTTATCATTTATTTTTAAATCCGATCGCTTTTGTTTCTCTCTCTAAGTAACAACAATACATGTTCAATAAAATTAGCTGGCTAACTTTGTTCTGGCCACAGACAGATATTCGAAGTACACATGGAGTGCCCTCAATCGGACTATCTCTGCCAAGAATCCGAGAAGTTGCGATTGGGAAGGCTCTGGGCTTTGTGAAAAAGAATATAGCAAATCCAACAACACCCACACAATGTAATGCGTCACATCCAACTTATATTTATTTCATCACCTCCATTTCTGGGGAAGAGTATTGGTGTCTCAATTGCTACTTGAGGAATTAAGTCGACGTGTCCGTATGACACCGTTTAATGGACGGTATTATTTGAGAAAAACTAATGACTTCAAATGAGGAGTAGTATAGGGACAGCATGCCACCTCATCCAATTGGAATGTGGGACATTCCACCAGACAATGATGTTAGCCTTATTTATTGACTAAGTAAACAAACCACACCTACACGAACAATTGGAAAATCTAAATATAGATAAAGAAAACAACACGTAACGCCAATGGAATGTGGGACATTCCCCCAAACAATATATAAGCGTTATTTATTGACAGTAAACAAACCATAACTAAATGAATAGGAAAATCTGAATATAGAAAAGGCAAATAACACGTAACGCTATAAGAATGTGGGACACAATCATACCTAATTACGTGAGCGTTATTTTTATCCTAAATAAACAAACCATTTCTACATGGACAGTAGGGACATCTTAATATAGACAAAGCAAACAACACGCCATGAAATTGGAATATCTGACATACACCCAGACAATGACGTAAGCGTTATATAACACCATATGGTATTGGAAAGCAGGACGCATAACAACGTAACTGTTAATTATATCCAAAAGTAAACAATTCAAACAACACGACACGTTGAAAGAATGTGGGACATATATCCCTATACAGCTATCCAATTATTATTTATATACAAAAAATATTAGGGAAATCTAAATATACCTACAGCTCACACCGAATGCAACAGTTTAATACGTATTTTTGAAAGTGGATCTCCTCCGGAACACACGATATAAGCCGGCCTGAGTGTGACAGGGGGTTTATATATACGCCGTAGTTATACGGAGTATATCTATACAACATCCACCCACTCACATACCATATGCACCGTACCTACTAGTATATATGCCCCTGTTTTACGTCACTGTAGTACACACGAGACACATGTATATAACCATGATGTATAGTGCAGGCACATATATAGGGACGGATATATAGCACATCTGCGCATCGACAATATGGTTAATTGTTTTTATCTAAATTGATGTTGCTGTACATGCTTTGCAGTTTATTGTGTAGTATGAGTAGTAAGGGCTGACACTATGGGGCACTCCGTGGCTCGATGGACACTCCGGGGCATGCCCCAGAGTGTCCGTCGAGCTACGGCTTGCCCCAGAGAGTCCGCCGAGTGTCAGTCGAGCAAGGGGTGCCCCAGACGGCCACTCTGGGTCATGGACCAGAGTCTCAGTCGAGGAAGGGTCGGCCAGAGTGTCAGTCGTTCAAGGATGGCCCAGAATGTCATCGAGGGTAGGGGGTGCCACAGGGTGACAGTCGAGGGGTGGGCCAGAGTGGCAGTCGAGCAAGGGGTGACCAGACGGCCACTCTGTACCATGGGCCAGAGTGTCAGTCGAGCAAGGCTGAAACTCTGGACCATGGGCCAGAGTGTCAGTCGATGAGGGGTTGGACCAGAATGTCAGTCGATCAACGGGTGGCACAGACGGCCACTCTGGGCCATGTGCCAGAGTGTCAGTCGAGCAAGGTGTGCCAAAGATGACAACTCTGGACATGGGCCAGATTATCAGTCGAGCTGGACATGGGCCAGGTGTGGCACAGACGGTCACTCTGGGCCATGAGCCAGAGTGTCAGTCGAGCAAGGAGGTGGCCCAGAGTGTCAACCGAGGAGGGGTGGCCCAGAGTAACCACGAGCACAGGGATGGCCTAGAGTGACATCGAGGGCAGGGGTGACACAGGGTGGCCACGAACCCAGGGTGGACCAGATTCCCCACGAGTGAGGGTCTTCGTCAAGGATGTTCACAAACCAGATAATCTATTTTGACTGAAAAATAACACAGTTCATTAATATTCCGAGTTCTCGGCTTCTAAGGACAGTGTGGTATCGAAGGGCGCCCCTTTTTAGGTGCATTCTGTAGTTAGAAGAAAAACCGAGAAATAGGTTAGTTAGCGAAATGTGTTACTTTACCAGTACATTTACAAAAAGCGAAAGTCTTCGAATATATATTCGAAGACGGTAGCGTTGTGAAATATACAGTCTTTAGAAGAAAAACCGAGAAAAAAGTAAGTTAGCGAAATGTGTTACTTTAACAGTGCATTTTTAACAAAAGCGAAAGTCTTCGAATATATATTCGAAGACGGCAGCGTTGTGAAATGTATAATATTATGTAAGAGTATTGTTTGGCATATATTATGTTGTTTGTGTTGAAAATGCTAATGCGATACAAATAAAACTTTCCCGAATCAAATCGGTGTTTTATTTACAGAAATATGATGATTTATTGGTAAAAAAGAAACAGAAAGTACATGATTTTCAGAAAGAATCAACGTAGTGACCGACATTTGGATCGCAATGAAAAGATTTAACGGCAATGAAGAAAGAAAAGAATATTTCTTTTATTTTTTAAACGGCCCTTTTCAGGGACATTTAATTTCTTACTTAAGATATACTCTAAGCCATAGCTTCATAATGGGCAAAAACTTTGAATATGGGTTGTGAATAGAAAATTATACCATGGGAAAAACAGTGCATTGTTTTATTTGATAGTTGTTGAATATAATGTTCTATTATACTTCCCGTGGGCTTTCGATCCAAGAGTATGAGTCAATCGTGTGTATTTTTCACTTTTCTATAGCAATTTTCGAGTATTATTTACGATAATTTTTGTGGCCTTGAAAAGGGCCGTTTTTTATCTCAAATTACCCGCAAACTTTATTCTGGTTCGAATAAACCTGCATGTGATCCGCGGATATGGACTTCAAAATCGATAACATTTGTAAAACTAACCCATTTCTGATCTTGATGGCGAAGAGATTGGTGGATCATTTTACAAACATGAGATCCAACATATAAAAGACAGTAAGGTGTATGACAAGGAATCAGTGGTTGACAGAAGAACGAGGAGAGTAGGACGAAATACAATCAAAGAAATTAAAGTTCATTGGTTTGGATAGTTCGATTCTAGCTTCAAACTTAGTATAAATCAGATGTCATTATGTCTCAAACTCATTCAGATTCGATTAGTCTCGAGGAGCCATCACAATTTAAGTTCTTTGGTGAAAAAGTTGCTAAGAACCAAGTCATCCACTTCACGCAGATAATTATTATATATACCATAATAATTACATCTATTGTACATATCAGCCTCCAGAGTGCAAAAAAGAAGAAAGAATTTTGGCTTATTCTTTTAAGTAGCTCTCTGATACATTATACCATCACCTGGACTGAAGTTATTAAAAAATACGGATAAAAAATGAATTAATTCTACATAACGCTCATGATTGATAGTTCAATGTCACTTTATCCTCACAATGTTGTTTCACAGTGAAACTACCAAAAACTATACATATTGATAAAGAGCTTTGGGAGGTCGTAACGGTTGAACTAATTATACCGTCAGAAACATACAACATTAATGGAGATGCTTGCATAATAAAAATGAAGAGTTCTGTTCCAAGAATTGTATCATACCTACACAAGCTACCAATAAGTGATGTAGTAATTTCAAAAACAGAAAATGGTATTGAATTGAAAATACCAGCAGGTGCATATTCTGGTGGAGCGCATTTGACAGAAACAATTCAGGATGTGCTTGATGGTAAGCAGAATGGTTCCAGATCTCGAATTCGAATTCGGATTTTCAAAAGTACAACAACGAGTTAAAATTGCAACCAATAGTTATACCAAAGCAGAATGGTTCCAGATCTCGAATTCGAATTCGGATTTTCAAAAGTACAACAACGAGTTAAAATTTCAACCAATAGTTATACCAAAGTAGCTCTTATACACCACAAAGCTCTTTTGGATAAACTTGGTCACAGAACAAAATCAAACAGTGTACAATTTGCTACTCATTCGATAATATTTCCACATGGAGTTGATTTGAATGCAGAACATAATCATTTGTTCGCTTATTCTGATGTTGCTGGTTATACAATTGTTAGTGATGTTGAAGCACCGATATTTCGAGAGTAAAAGAATACATGATGGTCACATATTTTAGGCATGAAATAAAAAACTTACATTATGTGCCAGTGTCAAAGTCTAACTTCGATAGCGTAAATGCGTATATAACTGGTGATACTGGTAAACCAATTCAGTTTGTCGGTGAAAGTCCATGGCGAAGTTGCATTTCCGACGCCGAAGTAATTTGTATTTATGATGATCTCCGTGTATAGAGGTGTGTCCAGACAATATGGAAATGGAATTGGTTCACTTTTCAAATCTGCAATGAGAACTGTAGTACCGTTTCTGAAACATATTGGCAGGATTGCTAAACAACAAGCACTCAAACATGGACTTGCTGCAGTCGAAGATATCATTCGTCATGGTAAAAGTCCAAAAGAAGTATTTTTAAACAAGGAAAAGAAGCATTGAAATCTTTTGGAAAGGAAACCACAAAGAACATATCATCATCAAAACGCATAAATAGATCACAGACTTCAACAGATCATTCTGCTCGCAAACGAGTTAGAAGTAAGTCCATCTCTCGATATTTTTGATTTATCATCATGATGCAAAATGGATCATGCGAATGCAGCAAGTCCGAGTTAGATTCGTCTGATGTTCCACCAACAATGACAACAATGTTTGAATCACAATGGATAGAACATCATCCGATTTCTTCTCTTAATAATTCCGCACCAATAGCATTTATAATTCCACCCAAACTGAAAAATGGACATATGTGAATCAATCATATTTGTATATCAAATTCACAATCACAAAAGAAGATGGAGCGAATTTGGATGGCGCCACAGAAATTGCACATGTTAACAACTTTTTCCATAGCATATTCAGTAGTATCGACATTTACCTAAATAACAAACTAGTACGGCGAATGCAGATACATATCCTTATTGAGCCTACATGGAAAATCTCTTGGCTTATTCGGGTGAATGCAAAGAAAATCAACTTGCGCACTTGAAATGTGGTATCCAGATACCGCTAAACAGTTCACCGAAAACACTAAAGCTGGTCATAATGCCGGATTGAAATCTCATCAAGCGATCACAGCAGACAGTAAAACAGTAGAATTGTGTAGTCGTTTACATACAGACATATTTCTTCAAGAGAAATATTTAAGAATTCGTCTCGATAGAGCAATTCCAAAATTCTCCCTAATTGATCAAGAAGATGGGAAAATAGTGTTCGAATCAGCAGTTTTCAATGTTCGTACAATTACGCTGATGCCAGTGGTATCAAATAACATGAACCAAACAATCATACAGAATGCTTTATTCTCTGATCAAAATACTGATATCGAGAAATGGAAAGTATATACACAGAAGATGGAGAGGAGGAACATAATGCATTCTATACACAATATACAGTGATTTTCCGATTGACATGGCGCATGTTCATCATCGTTTATATCACATTATCATCAATTTAATTTTTACATCAGAGTCATCTTTATAATCATAATAATCATCATCATCAGAGTCATCGTCATAATCTTTATATCTAACAGAAACACAATCTTAATACAACACCAACAAAAAAACAACACCAACAACAACACCGATAATAACAACAACAACATCAAAAACAGTAACGCTATACATTAATCACTTGTGTCCAGTTTAAGGTTTATCAGTCGGATGAACGAGCACAGTCTGCGAAGAGACGTTACATCTTTCAAATTTAATATCTCGTCAAGAATTTCAATAGTTGGGTGTTTTATACCTATATATTTCCTAAGCATGAGGCGATTTCTTGCCTCTTCAAAGTATTCACATTCCATTAAGTTGTGAAATTCATCCCCAAGTTTTCGTTTTTTACACATGGGGCACAATCTCGAAAATACATTTGTGCCGTTCCAACGGCCTTTCTCTATTGGTAAGCGGTGATTACTAGTAAGAAATTGACATAGATATATTATATTTTTTTATACAAACTATCCAATTATATTTCAAAATTAACTTCATGTTTGAAAATTTTATAGGTGTTACATCGATTAGAGTTTTCAATATCAGATAACCACACATTACGGAATTGACTATTTAAATTGTACTTGAAATATGATACTAATGTATCTGAACGTAGAATATTTTCCACTTTCCAGAGATGGATCTGACCACAATTAGAAATATGAAATATGAAAATATCGATAAGGAGAGTTGATGTAAAAACATTGACTATTGGTTCAGGACGACTTAGATATAAAAAAATTGAAGATCACCCTTTTCAAGGACATTTACCAAAGAGACATTTCATAGGCATGTTATCAAACAAAGATATGAATGGAGATATTGAAACGAACCCATTCTATTTCCAACACTTCAATCTGAAAAAGCTTGAAGTTAGTCAGGTCGGGCATACCATTCATAACCGACCATTTGAACCAAACTTTGCGTCAGAACAATGTCTAAGATCTTATTTATCATTGTACCAATATTCAGGCATGTTTGGGTAAACAAGTCCTTCGGTCTGAATCTCGAAAAATACACGAATGGTTATTGTTTCTGGGGATACGATCTCACACCTGACCAGGGGGCAGAGGAATTACATTTGCATCGTATAAAAACCGGTAACATAAGGTTAGAGCTTCAGTTTGCTGCAGCTCTAGCTTCGGTGATCAACGTGATAGTGTATGCTGAGTTCGATAATCAAATTGAAATCAACAGTTTGCGAGAAATAATAACTGATTATTAAAAACATGGATGGATTGCGTTTGGAGGAAAACTTGAGATTTCAAGTTGAAGGACTCAATTTCATTCCATATTGTGTTCCTACCCTTGACAAAGTTCGGGAAACTTTCGAGATATGTTTCGTTCATGGAATACAGAATCAGATTTCAAAATAAGTAAAACTCAACTGTGAGGGATGTAAAATAGATCACCCAAGTCAGACTCGACATATACTTTGTCTTTGGACGCCATCAACGTAATGGACGGATTTTGAAAACAAATTTGAAGCATTCAGACATCGGAAAGATATAAAGGAAACTGTCCGTGCAAACTGTAACCAATTTAATTCAACTTTTATTGACTTGTGGTCTGAAGCAGTGAAAAATACTACGAAGATGAACACCAACGAACTTCAGCATATACTAGAAAAATCGTTTACCTCAATTCATTGCATATGTGCAAACGATCAGTTACCACACGAAAAACCTCACTATGTAAAAGTATACATAGTAAATACGCATACATCAGAAAAACCAAGGGAACACTGGGTTGCAATTTGCTTCAATGGAAACATTGCAACATATTTCGATTCGTTTGGATTGCCAGTTATTGATGAATATATCAAATCATTCATTCAAAGAAATGCTATCAAATGTAAAATTAACTTTGGACGTCTTCCAAAGAAACTATGAGCCCTTACAAAAAGAAGTAGAAACATTTACCAAAACATGTACTTTACAAACTTGTAAAGCATATTGTGAACATGATTATTGATGAAATGTATTACCAATGTAAATATGTTGATTGCATTACCTATTATTTGTTTGTAAATATGTTAACAGAATTACCAAATGTTGACTGTAAAAAATATGTTAATATCAACATAAGTTGTAAATATGTTCATTATTAATTCAAAAATAAAAGTTATGTTCTTGGGAATAGTGTCTGTTTTGATGATCGTCTTCGGCAATGTCGATCAAGATCTTAATTCACCAAAAAGAAACAAATTATTTAGAAAAAACTCGAAATACATAGAAGTGGTTTCTCAGAGGTCCGCGCATATTTCACATACAAACCAAAGCCCGTTAGAATTAACCATTTACATAGATCCTGATCTTGGTTCTGATGTGAGAGTCATCCGTGTATCGGCTAAGGGGGATTTAGTTATTTTGGGCAGTGTATGGTATTGACGCGAAGTTTATAAACATTTCACTGCTGTCTCTATGCTGTGGGCTTCTGTCCCTAACGCATTCATGACATACGGTACATGCGATATGGGCTGGCTCGGTACAACAGAACTCGATTTGATTCGGGAATGTTTTATTTGTATCGTATTACCATTGTCAATACAAATATAACGTAATTTACCCTAACAAAAATACTCTTTCATAAGATTGTACATTTCACAACGCCACCGTCTTCGAATATATATTCAGAGACATTCGCTTTTGTTAAAAAATGAACTGGTAAAGTGACACATTTCGCTAACTTACCTATTGCTCGGGTTTTCTTCTAAATCCAGTGTGTACAGCGGACAGGGGGGGGGCGCCCTTCGGCTACCACACTATCCTTAAAAGCCGAGAACTCGGAATGTTCACGAACTGTGTTACTTTTCTGTCAAAATAGATGATATGGTTTGTGAACCTCCTTGACTAAGACCTCACTCATGGGGAATCTGGTCCACCCTGGGTTCGTGGTCACCCTATGCCACCCCTTCCCTCGATGTCACTCTGGGCCATCCCTGGGCTCGTGGTCACTCTGGACCACCCATCCTCTGTGGACACTCCTTGCTCGACTGACACTCTGTCCCATGGCCCAGACTGGCCGTCTGGGCCACACCTTGCTCGACTGACACTCTGGCCCATGGCCCAGTGGCCGTCTGGGCGACCCCTTGCTCGACTGACACTCTGTCCCATGCCCCATATTGCCCGCCTTGCTCGACAAAAACTCTGGCCCATGTCCCAGCGCCACTATCACTCTGGCCCATGGCCCAGAGTGGCCGTCGAGCTACGGGGTGCCCAGAGTATCCGTCCTTTCTACTAGTATGATCCTGTCTTGGTTTCCAACATCGCGACCATTTTGGGTCTATAGTGTAGATGTATAGTGTCTTTGTTTATGTGTCCGAAAAAAATTGAATTTGCTCCATTTTTTAACGAACCGAATTCAATCGTATACGATTTTTCCAATATTTTGAAGGTCAAGGTCAGTTCGAACTATTAAAAAGCATATAATTATGCATGCAGTTCGTGACATTTCTTATTACTGGAAGTGCCGATTAGAAGGTTGTTGTGCATCTAATGGACCAAGGGTTGCGTCACTGCCCTCCCCACTATATCTCTTGACGTTAATCACCCTCCCCTGGATATGTTAATTGTGATTTAGAATAATCGCTTGATCTAATTGGATGAGCTATTATTCATTTGGATGGGGTTTTCAAGCAAAATGAGCAGACGGCAGACAGACGAAAGTATGATAGAAGATCAAAAGGATTTCTATTAATCAGTGGGAAATGTTCACATAATAAGTTCAACAAACGAGGCTCCCTGTGGAAAAACTCGCATATATAAGGGAATGCATTGGTACAGGGATTTCGCCAAATTTCAGGAAGCTCCAGACGTGGAAGTGTTAATGACTTTGAATCTCTTTGCAAAATCAATTGCTATCTGCGAGCAATTTCATCGGAGCATTCCCTGCCGTTGGAAAAGATTTATTCGAATGGTGTCTCCGGACGTGTAAGTCGATTAAGATGGATATTGCGTTTATGTTGACCCGAGCTTTCTGTGTAGACCCGGATTGTGATTGTGTTTACCCGAGCTGCGTTTGTGTTTACCTGGACTGTTTACACAGTCAGGGTCAACCAAAACACAGTCCAGGTCAACACAAACACAGTCCAGGTTGACCAGGACTGTGTCTCGGTTGATCCGGACTGTGTTTGGGTTGACCCGGACTTGTTTGGGTTGACCCATGCAGGCTGTGTTTAGCTTCACTCGGACTGTGTTTGGGTTGACCTGGATTGTGTTTTGGGTTGACCCGGGCTGTGATTGTGTTTACCGGAATGTGTCTGTGTCGACCCGGACTGTGTTTGGTTCGACCTGGACTGCGTCTGTCTATATCTAGCATTACATTTTTCTAGCTGTTCACTTTGAAACGTGAAGAAACGCATTTGGAGTGAGGGAGAGGTGCATTTCTGTCCTTTCGAGCATCCCGGGGTAGCCCCCCCCCCCCCCACACACACAAACAAACAAACACCACTTTGCGAAACGCATTTGTGCTAATATATGCATATTAATAAGAGGATGATTAAGTTGCCAAAGGCGTGTTTTAATTCTGTATATCCCCATACACATGTGTGTAGTACACGGCGTTGTACATTTGATAGTAGGTTGTTATTTCTAAACAAAGCTTGATATGGTTTGATGAACATCTCTATGTACCATTCCGATGGCGGACATATCTATAAGAAATGAGAATTTTGACTCCAGCAAATTTATTTGACATTTTACAACAGCAAAAAAATGTAATCTGAATGCACAGCGACATAATAAATACAACTGTTTTAAATTTCCAAAACACAACTGATCCACTATCATCTAACTATTTTCTTTCTTTTGTCTTTCACTCATTCTCCCTCTCTCTCTCTCTCTATCTCTATCCTAAAGACCTAAACCTAAAACTTCTTCTTTCCAAAATGAAACAAATGCAATAGAAGTATTACTATTATACTTCATGTTAGCATGTGTACCAATCATATTCTGTAATATTACTCATTGTTTCTTGATTTCAATAAACAAAACAAAACAAAAAAAAGGACCGGAAATAGTGTGCAATTATCTCCCCTATCCGTTACTTTTCTCACAAAATCCTCAATTGCGTGACATTTCTGGACTCATAGAAAACAGGGAGGTAATGTTTGGCAGATTTGGACATCGAAGCGCCATATTATGGCTTAAATCACAGAGGTCATGTCATGAAAATAACAACAAGAGCATCGCTATAGGGCGTGGCAAAATATGCCCGTGGTTATTTAAACAATGGGCCATAACTTGGGACTTGTATTTTGTGTCAGTAAACTCACATACCAAATTTCATTCCATTCAATTCAGACTTGCTTAAGTTATCATCCGGAAACGAGGCTTATATATGGTAGTGAAATTGTGTGGTCTCTCTAAATTGGACACTGTTCAACTAGAGAAAGTACTAACTATATGTATACAATTTTCAGCCAACTGCAGTAAACTAACATTCAACAAAAAAGATTTTAAATGACAACTGTCGCAATAATGGCAACATGTTATATATAGGTTATCACCACCATGTGTGTTTCTGAGATCCGTATTCAAGTCGAGCTGCCTTCTCTGGGCAGTCTATCGACGAGTCCGTAGGACGAGTCGATAGACATCCCAGAGAAGGCAGCGAGACTTGAATACGGATCTCAGAAACACACAGGGTGATGATAACCAATTTATCTTACAATTTGTCCCATAAAAATGCAATAAAACTCAATTTAAAACAGGAACTATTTTATTACGCGCAACACACAACATACACAATATTCTCAGCACGCGACGTTGTGATAAGTCAAATTCTGAGAAATTCACGTCACTATTCAAATTCACTTTGGCTGGAATCCGATTCAATGAAGAGGCGACGATATTTTCGTTTCATATGTTCGACATAATTGTCACTTTTAACAGGATAATTGTATTATTTTATGGTGCATTCTCCTTGGATAGTGATAGTGTTGGCGAGAGGCATTGCCGTAGATGACTGTCCATTCAGAGTTTTGGTGAATTTTGAACTTTCCGACACTTCGAGTTCGACAATCGAGTTCTGACTCGCACTAAAATAACCCATTAAACTTCATTTAGAGGAAATGCACTAAATCACAGACTTTTCGTAAGTATTGTGTTTTATATCCTTAACATAAGATAAAATTAATTTGATTTTCCATTCTGTATTTTATCGAATAAAAAATGCGTTCAGTAGCTTTTGATCAAGACCGTACTGAATTACGGGGAATTCCATACTTCGCTAAAATAGAAATTGTCAAAATAGTCCGTATTCGTGCGCGCTGTTAACAATGTGTAAACTTTGTTACTTTTTCGATTTCCAAACATTTTTGGGTGGTTATTTTGAGCTTTTTGGGCGCTGTCTCCACATTTTGTCAACTTTATTGAACTAATTATTGATTATTTTACATTCGTAGCACACGAGTATATTATTTTACGACTTTTAGTTGGTTATTTAGACGTTTTGTTTTGAAAACAAGCCAGTTGTCGAAACGCACGTGCACCAGCTGTTGCCGTCGAAGATATCCTTGTTGCCATCCAGGATACAAGATCGGAAACCGCCTAGGCGTTTTCGCGTGTATTTGATGAAATATAGCTATATTGTAAGATAAGTACGCATATAACAATAAGATCGGCAGGAAAATACACCACGGACACAATGTACGCAGGCTTGTCAACCGGTACAAGTACCGGAACCGGTACCGGCGGTAATTGGCCGTTTCAACGGTACCGGTTCTGATGCTCAGTACCGACGGTTCTCGGTACTCGCCAAAAACAGTAAATAGATCAGTATAGATCGATTAAAATTGAAGGAACTTTGCTCTTTTAAGTGTGCCGCAACTGCCGCTTGCATTCTGGTATGCTACTATGTGTCAACGGATCAAGCACGCGGTGGCGGATGCCGAGTCTTGAAGCTGTTATCATTTTATTCAACAATGTTTATATGTGTCATTGACTCAATGTGTGTTACATTATAACTTACATATGAGGATTGCAGCCTTGCAGGTACATACAATTTATTTCAGTTTAAATTGTCATTCATCATATATATATATATATACCCATCTTTCTGATGTATGCATTTCGGCACCTGAAGCCCTAAACATAAAAGTTCTAACATCTATCAGGCTGCCTAAATTATGGCACATTTTAGGTGATTGTTGTGGGTGATAAATCCAACTATTCTAGACTATACTAATGCATGTATGTCACACATTTATGTGTGGCTGCTGTGGCATACGTGCGTTAGGATAGTCTGACATGGTTGTATGTCATCCACAACAATCACCAAAAACTGGCACAAAGTGCCATACATTACCAGTAATTACCACATTAGAATATATTCTTTTAAATGTGTGATATGTAGTGGAATAAACAATACAACACCAGTACCGGTACCGGTACCGCGGTTCCAACGCAGTACCGGTACCGGTACCGACTACCTTGGTAGAAAGTTTTACTTTTAAACGTCGCAGAAACACATTTATATATTATTAATGCTTTATTTCAGACAATTATGTCCATATTAATACACAACTACACAGAACAGTACATTAAGCATAAATACATTCACAAAATATGGGAGGTTCCAATTAAATTAGTACATGCAATTAATCCTGAATCAATCTCACTAATACAGTAAAACATTCCAATTATTATACAATCTGGATAACTATTGAATATCCGATTTGCAAACTGCACGATTAATACAAGAAAAACGAAAGTTCTCATTTTCTGCAACAAAATGCCCAAACGTTTGCCAGTTTTTACTTATAATGGAGGCGATCTAGAAATAGTCAAAGAGTTTAACTACTTAGGTGTTAATTTCTTTTATAATGGCAGATTCTGCAATTCCTTGAAGAAAACGATAAATGTTTCATCAAATGCTATGTTTAGTCTATTCGGTAAGGTCCGTAAACTACATCTGCCAATTGATATGATGTTCAAATTATTTGATACTATGATCATGCCGACAATATGATATGGTAGCGAAATAGGGTGTTTTTGAGAGAATCCAAACCCTTGAGACATTGCATAAGAAATTTTGTAAAATATTTTACTAGGCATGCAATCTAGTACACCTAATTATATGATGTACGGAAAACTTGGTAGACATCCACTTTTAGTGGAAATAAAGTGCAGACTATTAACGTATTAGTCAAAAATTGTATCTAGCGATGGTTCATAATTGGCTCAGAATATATATTTTATTGTAAAGCAATTACACGCCAACGATCCCAAGTTAACACGCAAGTCAAAATGGCTTAATTGTGTGACAAACACCCTGAATGAACTTGATATAATCTCTACCTGGGATTCATAGTCCGCTTTATCTAAACAGGATATTCGCAATATTAAGACCTTTCTTATAGAGCAGCATTGGGCTAAATTTTTATCGATTTAGAATCATCCGATTCACCAAGAGCAAATTTTTACAGAAATATTAAAACAAGCCCTTGTATTAGCCGGTATTGGCTTCATTGCCAGATCATCTGATCCCTTATATGGTGAAATTTAGAACAGCCAACCACCGACTCCCCGTTGAAAAAGGGCGGTGGCGAAACAGTATACCTTGTAATACCTGTGAACTGTGCGGTAACGGGATAAGGGACTTCTAGTGGTATGTGATGAATTTAGAGTTATCCGTGAACAGTACATTCCAAAATACTATTGGCTATCTCCAACGCAAGAAAAGTTTTATGGCTTGATATCTATAACTAATATATCGCTTCTGAAAAGGGTGAGTATATTTCTGAAATAATTAGCCTTCATAAATTTGAGACAATGACTTAAAACTATACTGGTGATCTGGCATTGCCAGCATTTACATTTAAATGTAATTTATTTAAGTTATTATACATATATCAAATAGTGTGAGTCGTGATTTTTGTAATGAATATATTATTTACATAATATATATGTAATATGATGCAAATATGCTTATTGAAATACCTCATACACATAGTGTATATATGTTGGTGTATGTTCCACCTTAAATGGTGGCTTTACGCATTAAACAATTCAATTCAAAACGAATACTAGTGTTTTGGTAACAAGACACTTTTTCTAGAAATCCATACACGCACTTACGCCAGTACATACTAAAGGCGGACATTCGATCATTCACAAACATACCACTAGCACTACATTTCCTTTCATAGCCCAGTATAATTATATATGCATTATTATAACATTAGTTATTAGCATAACTTGACCACAACATTTTAATGAGCACAGTATAATGGCGAAATGTAGTGGTTTATTCATAAACAATATGCATCACTCAGGAAGTGCTCAGTTGTTGTTAAATTTGATGACAGGGAACTCATCTATATTTAAAGCCACTGCAGGTTGCACTTTGTTATATTGACTTGATATCTTCAAAGGAAAGCGATTTGAAGAAATGCACATTCTGGATATAAAATGCCACACCAAACCGACAGACTCTTTCAATATCTACATCGGGAATCGAGTCACTCAACGAACAACGTTAAATCATTCATCATTGGTGAATGCACAAGATACATACGAAATTCCAACAACGAGAAGGACTTTAAAAGTAAACGCAAAATCTTTGCCGAAAAGCTCAGAAATAGTGGCTACAGCAAAAAAAAATAAAAAAATATTCGAATACTGTCACATTTGACAAACGAAATGAACGTTTGGAATGCAGAACAAAAAAAATAAAATAATACAAATATAAAATCGACGATGTGCACGATATACAACCCATGTGTCAATCGGGAATATCATGAAGGACGACTGGGGAATTCTCTCTAAAGAAGCCTCAATGCAGGAAATATTCGAGGAACCACCTCGTCTTGTCTTTCGACGGACCCGGAAATTGGGTGAAATATTGCAGAAAAAACGATCTTTATTCAATCTAAACACCTAACTAAGCAAATGTCCTTAGAAGTCAAAGGTTAATATTTTGTCTGGAAATGGCCGGGAGCCAGATAATTCACTCATAAAAATGCCACGCGTCTTTAATACCGATAATACCAGGACGCCACAGCTTGTTATGTAATGGAACCGGGCCGCCACGCGAAGGTCACATAGTTCGTCTCTCAAATGCAGGAACTAGAAATTGCACAATCGCAACACTGACGAGCGTTAAATATCGGAACAAACAAGTCAATTCATATTGATCAATTAATTCTTTAATACTTTACACAACAGCTATAATCATCTCACACTAAGCGACTTCATCTGTCCTAACGATGCACTAACATGTGATTAATTACGGATCAAACTGTCACAATTGAAACATTCGCACATGTAAAGTAACTACAAAGGGATGCCGCGCTTCTATTAGCGCTATATTTTGTAACATGACTAACCCAGCATGATTTGCTGCTAATCACAACTCGCATTCAATGGGCGAACCCCGCAGACAAACCAGTTTAAACTGGTTGGAATAGACTTATACCTTAAAGCGACCAGACAGTCTTCACATAGGTGGTTGACGCGAATAATACAACTCAATAGATATCCAGACAGCGCTGTGGAAATATGTCAGGCTTTCGAGAACAGCACAAAATATGCACGATGAAACTGGAATCCGATGTATTCCATCACGGATGTCACATACAGATTGCATGAAATTTGCAAATACCAACCATAAACGTGGCAAATACCAATATTCCACATTACGTGGCAAACAAATATTCCACATGACGTGGCAAATACCAATATTCCACATGACGTGGCACTACATGTAAACTACATGTAAACAGACATAAACAATGTCGACTTATCTAAATTAAGCGCTTTGCCCCTGATGGACTGTCGACGCAAAAATAGACACGAAACAATAGCTTAACCTTAAAGTGACTATCCAAGTACAAGCAGTGTCGGGCATCGCGTGGAACAAACGTTACCACTAGTCAACGGCGGACGGTTGGGTATACATACACCACTTATATACAAACTTTTCATTTTCGAAATATACCCTCGGTATCGACATTCTTACTTGTCCCACGCATGTATTATATGCTAGTATTGAATGACGCACAGTACTCGCCACTATGGCATTCCTAATTTTGAAACTATAGTGAAATATCAAGTCACGTTTTAATATACAACAGACATTCTGGATCCATCAATCCTTGCATGTAGGTTACACTGGTGTAAATATGGTTCGGAGTGACATCTAGTGGATGCGGGAGGAATATATAGGAGAGAATAAAATAGACACTGGGCCCTGATTGGTCAATAGCCTTGTGTGCTTTTTGATAAAAAAAAATCATCACACCAATTCACTATGATTTCCCATAGGTAAAATAGCCATTGGCACAGGAATTAACCCTTTGTAGTGAAGTTTGAATTTTTTGGTGTGGTCTAAATTATGACAGTATTTTTTTATGCGGTTCTGACACTAGTTACGAAAACACAAGATTTAAAGGCGAATTCCATGCTAGACGGACATGATTTTTTTGTGTAAAAATTTTCCCCAAATGTCAAATTTTCAGATTGATAGAAAATTTTGGACCCAAAAGTTATATTGCCAACAGTATACGCTAAAACGTTAGCACTGAGGCCTATGGAATACATTTACACCAGTGTAACCTGTAAACTGCCCCATCCGCCGATGAATAGATTATATCAAGGTATATTGTGTAGTTTGTGTACAGTGTGTTGAGTAACGAAACTGATCGGCAAACCTCGATTGCCTTACGTGGAGGTCAAGGGTCGGGGAATGCAGAAAACATGTATGACTAAATTCTTCTGCGCAACCAAGAGACGAACTCCCTCGTCTGATCACCAGCTTCATATGAATCTTCGGGGTGACCTGTATATGCGACCTATCTGAGATTTTACTCTTTCTAGTAGTATTACTGCATCGTTTGGCACTCCCTATCCGATTAATCCCAGGCTGTTTTTGCATCTTCAGAGTAAACTCTAGTTACATAAGCATTTTAACTGTCCGAGTTCCCTATCGCTCTATAGACAGTATATATATGACATGATCACAATTCCTAGTTGAGCCCGTTATTTAAAAACTGGACGTATTATGTTATTGGTCAGCCTGTCTCACCGTCCATCCGTTCGCTTTTGGTTTCCGGATGATAAATTTTTAGATAGTCTCATGCAGCTGAATGGAATGAAGTTATGACCTGTTGTTGGAATTACCACCGGCCTATTTAGCCGCACCCTAGAAATGTTCTTTTTATCATGACTATTAAGTATTTAACCGTTTCTATACTAAATACTCTTTTACGAATAGTAAGTAGTTCCTTTAGGGTGGATACACACATGCATGTAATCTCTGTAATTATCGTGTATTTATCGTGTATTTGGCGTTCTACATGGATCATACTGACAATGTAATATGTGTCCACTGACAAGCCAATCATTGCCGACGTGTTGACCGCACTGAGTTCTAGTTTCAATTAAGTCGGAATGTAGAGAAACCGCTATATTGGACCGAGTCGCTAGGCCACTTAAAATAATTGTTCGTGGGATAAATCATATGATGGACGTTCTATTTAAATAATTACCAGTCCTCTCTTGATATTTATAGCAGTGGTGGATCAGGATTTCCCCGACGCAGGGGCTATATATGATCCCCGACTTGGGGCTATATATGATCCCGAAAGCTACCAGGCGGGGTGGCTAACTCTGAGCTATTTAAGTAAAACATATTATATTGTACCTTCTTGCCCAGATTATTCCGACCGATACATTCAACTAAGTCCCTTAGCGATTTGAAGCTTTCGAAACCCCACGACAAACAAGCATCATGGTGGAAAACGTTCTATATCAAGCATGTATACGCTAGATTTGTCGCTTCTGGTGTTCGTGCATTAATAAAATGCCAGATATCACACAGACTTAACTAATTTCCACATTCGAAAGAGAAGATATGTTTTGGACTGGCCTTAAATGTCCTGATAGCAAACAGTTTGACTTCGCTTATCACTACTCACTTGTCTAGCCTGTTCACAATGAACCGCTCGCGCGCAGGTGTTGATGTTGTCAATGATTGGTGTGACCATGTAAAATACATGTATTTTATATACAGAAATTAGATGCATGTGTGTATCCACCCTTAGGATTTTTTGTAGATAATAAGCTCAACAAACGACCATAGATCGTTAGTTGAATTTATTATCTAAACACTTCCCACCAATGACTGACTCCTCCAGCTCTCGTATTATCTGTGTTCTGTCTGTCGTCTGCATGTATTACCTTAACCCTCCTCTAGATGAATAATAGACCATACCAATGTATACTTATATGACTGAGTGAGAGAATCCATTCAGTATAGAAAGGGTTAAATAAGCATTGGGAGCCATACAAATTAATAAATTACTTAATAAACATTTAATTAGAACTAAAATAAGCTGGTTTCTGAAAGTCATTGTGTTTCTATAGCTGAGTATCATAAAATGCTACTGACTGATGGAGAGAGAGAGAGAGAGAGTTAATCTATCGATTGCAAGATAATTGTAAGATTTTTTCCTGATGAATGATCTATACATCGTCCAAAATGTCACAAATTTCTAGAAAAATCAATTGTCTAATATATAATGGACTGGGCCCAGTTTTAATGACAATTTATTGAAAATAGATTCATTTTACTGGGCTGGTGGGGCCCCTATTTGTATTTTTAAGTCATACACCATGTACCACTATTATGTTATGTAACCATGCACCAGATATATAAAGACTCTGACATCAGCAATGTTTCTACAACATATACATGGTAAAATACCGTATACATCCACCATCCATTTGTCAATGAGTATTGAGTATAGAAATAGTTAGCATGTTAATATTATGACGTACATAGCTCTCCATGTCCAAAGGTTGACATATCGAAGCCCTCGAATTGGATTATCTGACAGACAATTTACTAGTTGTGATTTCCTGCAAAACCGCCAGCTCATATGACCTAACACGTAATCTACTGACACGTCAATAATAGAATGAATGCTTAATACTTCCTATAATATCCTGGTCATCCGAACTATCAAATACAGCTTTCAATTAAAGTGGGAAGGTCATCCCATGTGGAATGCTTCACAAAACGTCTCTAAATTGGTCTCCAATTTACTTTGATACTAATTATGATGGGCATATATAGTAATGTGTTATCAAGGCATGTTGGGCGCAATGGGTTGAATCAGGCCAATATAAAAATATGCTGGATTATCATCCCCTCCCGAACCTATTATTTGTTTGTATAACCCTTCCATGGCTGGAGATTCCTGAACTTTTGCGAAAACCCTGTGCCAATTCATTTTTAGCTCAACTTTACAAATTAAAGTTTGAGCTATTGCCATGTGTTGGCGTCCGTGGTTCGTGCGTCAACAATTTCCTTCGGCACACCCTACAGGCCGAATCCCTCATCCGATCTTTACCAAACTTCATATGTAGCTTCAGGGTGATCTATCGATTTTTTTCCGAATTTCGATGAAGCCCGTATTTATGGCCGGATCATTTTAAAATTTTGCAGGCACGATTATGATCACCTGTAGTTGGGAGCTATCGAACGATTTTGGATGAAAAACGCCGGCAGCCATCTTCGATTTTACTCTTTGCATGACTTTGCGCACCCTACAAACCACATCCCTTATCCGATTATCACCAAACTTCATATTGATCTTCGGGGTGACATCTAGTTTACTTTCTTTCTTCTTTATCATTCTACTCATTGCTCAGCAAAAAAATAACTCCTTCCCAAATTGAGCTTTTGTGTCCTTGACACTTTCATTTTAGAGAATACATTGGCCTAACAATATTTACCTTGATATTGTATGCCAGTGCATTCTCTTAGATATGCGAGGCTCGCTATGTGGGACTCGCATATATATATATAAGATAATTCGCTGGCACATGATATTTAATGCTGCACCATCATAATAAAATCAATGTCAATTGACAGAAGCTTTTTCCTGACAGGTGTCTTCCATTTATATCTATTATTATATTTTATACTCCGGAATCTAGCTAAAACATTCTCGACAGATACACCATCTTTAATCAAAATAAGCAACTGGTTTGAACGTACATTATGAGTTATAAAATAGCATATCACTTCAACTTCCAAAACATGTTGAATTTAGTGACAAGAATCAAAAATATAATGAATTTCACCCACCGATCCCAATGTTAAAAGGGGTTGTTTCTATAAATAATTAATTAATCTTTTTGCCACAATTTCCTTATGACATTTGGTGTTATTTGTATCTTCCATAATATTTTAACAGCCAATTCAATCTGATGCGCCTAATGATGTCACTGCCATGTTGTTCAAGCCCTTAACCCTTCCATGACTGGAGCTTCCTGGAATGTTGTGAAAACCATGTGCCAATGCATTCTCTAATATATCCGTGTCTCCCATAGGGAGCCTCGCGTATATAAGATAATTCATTGGCCTAACAATATTTACATCGACCTTGTAAGTCAGTGCATTCTCTTATTTGTGGAAGACTCGAAGATATAAGTGAATGCACTGGCACATGATCGTTAACCCTTTACCCAACAGAACGGCCCTGTGCCAATGCATTCTCTTATATATGCGAGTCGAAAATAGGTCGCCTCGCATATATAAGAGAATGCATTGGCTTAACACATTAAAAAGTATAAAATTGTTAAAGAATGTAAGAAAAAATGGTGAAAAGTGTTAAAAAAAGATTTTTGTTAGGCCAATGCATTCTCTTATATATGCGAGGCGACCTATGGTCGACTCGCATATATAAGAGAATGCATTGGCACAGGGCATAACTGTAACTATCACAATGTGGTCAAGGAGCCGGTTCCAATGATATCCACATTTGTATGGTTCTATTGAGACAGACCGAAGATATTTTAGGCTGTTGAAGCTTTATTTGGCCGGTTTTGGCCGGTTTGTTGGGTAAAGGGTTAATGCTGCTCCAGTGCAGCTTCCGTCGTTAAGGGTTAAATTCCAGTGGCTCAGAGATGGCTTGTTTCAACATTGGTAGCAATGGACAATGTTTAAAGACTAACTATTCAATAATTAAAGCTAATCAAATCTTCAATGGTCAGGTATATAGAGCTAAAATAACTGACAACAATTTATATGGGAAAGCTACAATGCGTGCTACTATGTTGTGATTAGTGATATCGCCGGTACTATGAAACGATGAACTAACAAATTCTCGCAAATTCCACAAAGATCTACTGTTGATTATTGTAGATTGCTTACGGACAAACCGTTACCTGTGAGCGATTCACAATATATTGAATCACGGCAAGCCCAAGTTACAAAAGAATTAACCAATCATAAGTTGAGAGTTGATCGCTTATCAGAGCTATCCAATCGATATACGGATTGCTAAGTTGATGACCACTTGTCTGCGCAAAGTTAATTAATAAACTGTTCGTTTGCAGAGTGTGTAAGCAAATACAAGTCAGTGTAATATCGAGTACTACAACCAATTTGGTATCATTGTTTTCACAAATTACAACCATTCAGTTTGTGAAAACAAAATATTATTTTGATGGTATAACATTATATATATTGTGCCCATCCCATGATTTCAAACTGATCCGCTACTCTTATCATAACACATCGAGACAGGAACGTGGCTCCATTTTATCAGGGGGTGTCCATCACAGTATCGAAGCAGGGACGTGCTAAGGCTCTTGGTTATAGGAGGGGTGGTCATTTTATAATTTCAAACTGCTCCGATATCTTATAATATATCGAGATAGGGACGTGGCTATATGGGCTCCGTTTGGTGATGGGGTGTCCATCCTATAATTTAAAATGCACCCTTTGAATAAAAAAATGCCTATAAATTTCACATAGCGATGGAATCGTATATCAAGAGACGAGTATTTTAATTTTTCTACGCTGATAACAAAAGTCAATATGATTAACTTATGTTAGTCAAACGTTTTTCCCCAGGTTGACTAACTAAGTTCAGCCAACATGACTGAGGCATAACATTAGTCAAAATTACTAGGGTGATGTTAGTCATAACGACTAAGAAATGGGGATTCAAAACGACTAATTAGTCAAAATGGCCAGGATTTAGTCATAACTTTTCTTAGTCACTGGTAAGGCGAAAAATCTAAGTTGCGGAATTATGTGCAAAGTTACTCAAAATGTTTGTGACTAACACTAAGTTAATCATATTTAGTAAAATGTACAACCCAAGGGGGGGGGGTGGTTGGAAAACTTAATGTTACAGCTGGAAAATCAGAAGACAACCGGGGTAAACAATTACCTTTCACAGAAATAGAAGTTTCTGATTGAGGGGTGGGGATACAGTTGGATATCGACGTTGGCGCACCGAAGAAAGCATCTTGCCACGTCACTGCATTTATGCTGTAGTAATTTGTGAAAACTGTACTTGCATCTTCGTATTCGTGTCCTTTACCGTGACCAAATGCATTCGCGTCGACGATCGAAACTCAAAGGATAATCCGCCCATGAACATGAGTATCATTTACCTCGCAATGCATTCTTGAGCGAAAAACAATACTCACATTAGGAACACGCGTAATTTTTAGTGATTTGTCATTTATAAACTATAGTTGATCAAGACAACAACACCGAAATGCCTCTAACCAAATACCAAAAGGCAGTATTGCTGGAAGAAATTAACACAAGAAAAGACATATTATTTCATACTAAGTATATGTATAAAGTCCAGATAAAGGGACCAATTGTCATTGATATAAAATGATTTATTAGCTCATTCCATATATATATCTTTAATACCTCCTCTATGGAGAGTCACACAGTAAAGTCTACATGTTGCTTTGACATCAACTCATGTTATGGATTTACGAATGAGTTGATGTCAAAGCAACATGTAGACTTTACTGTGTTAATCGTTTTCCACTGCCGAAAGCTATGGAATGAGCCAATAAATCATTTTATTTCATACTAGTTCATTAACGTTGTAACTTTCAATAAATTGGGTAATTTTAGTAGTTACAATGAACACATACTACTACCTCACATCCAAGCTGACACCCCCTAAGTTTGTCAATTTCTAAATATAGGCCATTTCAATCCAAACTTTTGACCAAAGGAGGTAAATATGCAAATGTTGGCCTAAAACAAACACATACCCTCTAATAAATTGTTGGACAAACAAAATAAGAGAACAAGTTCAACATATTGTTGTTGTAAAATTTCCAATTCATGTTGTTTCAGGTATCAAATTTCCTACTGTTGAACGTGTTGATAAAATGTTTGGGGGCGAGAAACATAACCCAACCCCCTTGTCGCGACGTGCCTGTGGGTTGTACTTGAGATTTTCAGCTGACAAAAACAGTTTCACAAGGGGGTGATTCGACCCCTTGTCGCCACGTCCTTGCGTATCATAGATGGGTATATTATCCGGGTTAAGGGTGCGAAAACTGAAAATTTATGTTGGAAACACAATACGAAGACCTTCTAATCACGTTCCTTAACGTTACTACTTTCAATTAACTTTCATAGTACTCGAACATTCTTTGTGATTGGGAGATATTTGTAAATACAAAGAACACGTACTATATGTGATTTATGTTTGTAATCGTAGGTTCATAGTATTAGCGGAATGATAAATTGTTATTTCTTACAAACAATTGTAGATTCTTACAAAGAAAACGCTTCATAGTATTGACCCCAGTTGATTGTCTCCGTATGCTGTATTTGACTTTAGTAAAATCCTATATTCTCTACAAAATTGAGCTATGGGGAAATTCTGGTACCCATAATCATGTTGTTCTACAGAAAAAAGCTATCGTGCTATCAACAAAAAACGCTACAATAGCCATACTGAACCCGTTAAAGTTAACAATATCTTGAAACTACAAGACTTGTACAAGCAACGGATATGCCTCTTTTTGCACGATTGAAGCTGTGTCAACCTCCACAAGTCATTTAAGGACTTTGCTAACCCAATTTTCCCCAAATTTAATGTTGTTCAAAATAAAGGTTTATGTTCACTTTTATTACTAATCACAGTAACCAAACCCATGGATGCTACATTGTAAGAGTAAAATTAATGGTAAATTATGTTAGAAATTCAAAATGTGAAATTTATAGAAGTTTTTAAAATTTATTTTTTCGAACCCAAAATCAACAAACACAAAGGTCATATCTAAGAAAAAATATGGGTATGTGTACTGAACACTGTGAAGAATGATGAACAATAAAGATATACTCACATTTCTTCAGTTTTATTAAGATTTTTGGCTTGGAAGCAGTTGTTTACAAATTGTAGATTTCATTGCTAAGCAAAGCTATTTGGGAACTGAATTTGATGGGTCAAGATAATGTTCACTCAAGCCTGCAGGGATTATGTCTGTTTATGACCAGCCAGTGCTGTACTTTATCCTGACTCAGGATGATTGGTGACCTAGTTTCTGGGCTATGGGGTACACCAGACTGGGGATTACACATTTCTTTTGTCAAGAGATTCACAACACACCACTGCCCACAGATATTAACATTTAACTGCCAGCTCACTACAATGGATGTCAGGTAGCTTACTCAATTATTTGTAAACAACTGGTTCTTAGTAATTTTATCAAAGAATGCTTGATAAATATGGATATTATTTTATTGTTCATAATTCTTCACAGTGTTCAGTAGACATTGCCATATTTTTTTCTTTGATATGGACTTTGTGTGTATTGATTTTGGGTTCGATAAAATAGATTTTAAAAACCTCTATAAATTTCACATTTAGTATTTCTAACATATTCCACCATTAATAATGCTCTTAAAATGTTGCATTCATGTGTTTGGTTACTGTGATTACTAACAAAAGTGAACATAAACCTTTATTTTGACTCCATTAAATTTAGGGAAAATTGGGTTAGCAAAGTCCTTAATAACAGGTTTAGCATATACGTAAACCCTAATATGACTGAAAGGTCATCAGGCAAAATTCATGAAACAAAATCACGTATTAAATTCACCGAAAACTTAACTCTCCATTTCTTTCCCAAAATATGGAATAAGCTTAAAAAATTACCCATACTATTCTACCAAAATCAGCCTTTATGAACCACATTAATAATTAATGGAAATTATTCACTGGATGTTAAATGCACAAATCAATTTTGTCCGGATTGCTCATCATTAGTACAGCTTACGCTATTTTGTATACTAAGCAGACGAAACAAAACAGACATGTCAATACAAGTCGCCCCCGCTTATTCGTGATATAAATTTTAATTTGTGACAAGTACCTAGTTCAGTGATAACACAGTGGACATTAAATTGAAAATATTTGTATGGTGCACGTAGACTTTGAATACTACTCTGTAAAAAATTCATCAATCGAAATGACTTCTCAGTGTGTCTACTAGCACCATTAAAAATACTATATTGTTATGCAAAATCAAAACAATCTAATTAAGATATACTAACTAATGAATACCAGTCATTAACGACTAAACTAAGTAGAATTAACAGTACTATCAGTAGTCCATCAGTACTAATAATTATAATTTTATGGTGGAGGCAGGAAGACAGTTCATGTGTCCTCCGCATGGCAAATCTCATGTTTTCTTTAAACTCTTTGTATCATAAAATTATTATGAGGATTTTGTCATGAAATAAAATATTCTGATTCTGTTTCCTATCTACGGGCATCGTTATGATACCTATATTCAAATGTAAGGTAGACAGACAAGCCTGCAAATAGCGTGTCTGTCATTTGCTGAATGAGGTCCCCAGAGGGTGAATCTAGTGACGCTAACCCGCATAGCGGGCTAGCATAACTAAATTCACCCTCTGGGGACCTCATTCTGCTAAGACCCTCGACTGCTCTGGCAGACCTAGGATCAGATTGAAGTTCCCCAGTTGAAGTTGGTGACGTTCAACCATTGGGCACCTCAATTATGAATTGTACCTTCTGCAAATTAGTGGAAATAGAAACTTCCTAGAAGGGAAATGTAACTAAAAACAATGTTAATTTGATACTATACAATGTATATACTTCCCAGAAGACGAGGCCTAAGCAGAATGATGTCTCCAGAGGGTGAATTTGGTGATGCTAGCCCGCTGTGCGGGATAGCATCACTAAATTCTCCCTCTGGTGACCTCATTCTGCAAATGACAGACACGCTATTTGCAGGCTTGTAGACAGCATGGGCCCAAACATTTACCGAAAAATAACCCTCCTGAGATATTTCTCTAAGCTGTTCACAGCACAATTAATGATCGATTAATTCGAGATTACTTGCTTTCAGACACAAGCACAGGCAGGGTTAAGGAAAGGTTACTCTACAATTTTATTCATTTCAAAACGTAGCTTACCAAGAAACACACAATTCACACTTGATAGCACTAACCTTGAAATAGTGAAAAAGTTCAATTATTTAGGAATTATGCACACAAAATCGGGATCATACACAGAAACAAAATAAATTCTTACAACAAAAGGCAGTCATGCAATGTACTCTGTGATAAAACGATCCAGAGAAAACTGCCTATCAGTAGCTAATCAATTGGACCTATTCGATTCACAGTTGCTGCCAATATTATTGTACGGCTGTGAGATATGGGGTTATGGAGATAACTAGGTACTCGAAAATGTACACCGAAATTTTTAAAAACATATCCTAAATTTGAAACCATCAACCCCCATTTATATGATTTATGGTGAATCAGGAAGATATTCATTGTACATCACAATAAAGTTAAGATTATTAAAGTATTGGTAGAAAATAAAAAATATGACATACCCACAGTATGGGAAAGTGCTTTACGATTTGTAAGTGAAACTTATGGTTATGCCGATGAAAGGCTTTTTAAGTGGACAGGAGAAATTCGAGAGATCTTAAGTAACTGTGGCCAGCCAGATTTACTGACATCTAGTGAACTAAAGTGTGCCAATCAATTCCTTGATTGCGTGAAAAACAGCCTTCTAAGAGACTTTAAAATAAAGTGGGATTCTGAAAGGGGAGTAGAGGCCAAATATATCGCATATTTAAGCACCATTTTTCATTTGAAAAACATCTTGATATCTTACAAACTAAAAACCGAATTGAATTTTGCAGATTCAGAACAGCGAACCACAACCTCCCAATAGAAACTGGGAGATGGAACGGAACACACCACAAGGATAGAACATGTCGCTTATGTAAACATAACATGATAGCAGACTAAGTTAACTATTTATTGGAATGCAAAAAAAGGAAGAAAATTATGCCCCAAAAATATGGTGATAAAATAAATATTTTTATTATGGATGAAATCCTGAACTCATATGACCGCATAATTCTAAACCGAGTATGCATGCTGATCCGAACAGTCCACACAGAGCTCTCAAATATATGCACATCCTGATAACACTTTGTCCTAAAACTCCACTTCTACTTTAGTATATTAGATATGTGTTGTCTCTTTAAATATATTTAATATATTCATATTCAGTATATGTATTATCCAACCCATTGCTCTATGATATATACTAATATAGACTATATATAATCAGATTTTGTTAGTTTTCTTTGCGTCGGGGTAGCGTCGTCGGAATATGTGAGTTTTTAAAGCAGATCGAAAATCGGTCAGCAAGCAAGATTGTCGCATTTCATTTGGTAGAAAACTCCAAATGTCGGGACAGGCTACAGAGAAAGCTCTGTCGCCGACGGTCAAAAGATTTGCACCCTGAGGGCAGAGAAGGGACGATTCATCAGAACGAAGTGTTCGCCGGGGAGTGTATGGATATATCAGACTGTTAATATATTCGGGAAGGGATTCAGAGACAAACATCCGACGGAAACCAAATGTTGCTATTTTGAATTGTATCCGATCTTTGATAGGTAGCCAGTGAAGGTCGGCGTGCATGGTTGTTACACTACAGCTTTTCCTTCTTCGGAGTACAATTCTGGCGGCGGTGTCCTGCAAGCGTTGAAGTCTGTTGAATTGCGGATCGGGGAGCCGGAATAATAGTATGTTACAGTAGTCTAGACGACTCATAATAAACGAAGCAACCAGTTTTTTTGCTGTGTCAACAGTGAGATATTTGCGGACATGGCCAAGGCGTCGCAGTTACAAATATATAGACTTGCAGAGGTGGTCGATATGTGTCTCCATAGACAGTGTTTCATCGAGATGGACTCCTAGATTTTTGACACACGAAGAGAAGATAATAGTGTCACGATCTGCTTGCAATGATGTGATGCACAATTGGTTGACAATGGATGGTTTTGCAACCCACATGGCTTCAGTTTTGTCGTTGTTTAACATCAGTTTATTGGAGGTCATCCAGGTTTTAACAGAGGAAAGACAGCTCTCGATCCTATTCACTAGGTATGAGTCTTGATCGGGTCTGCCGGAAAGGTATAACTGTGTGTCGTCTGCATACATGTGTACACATATGCATTGCGATCGTATAACAGCACCGATAGGTTTGGTGTAAAGCGGGTATAGAATTGGTCCTAGAACATAGCACTGGGGCACGCCAAAATCAAGATTGTAATACTTTGATAACAGATTGCCAATTTGTATTCTCTGTTGACGACCAGTTAGGAAAGAAACGAACCACTGTAGGACAGTACAGGAAATGCCGAATGATCTTTCTAGTCGATGTAGCAGAATTTGGAGATCAATCGTGTCGAACGCTGCGCTAAGGTCTAACAAACACAGAATAGAAACGAGACCTTCATCAGACACAACAAGAAGATCAGATGTTATTTTCAGCATCGCGGTCTCAGTGCTATGCCCTGTGCGATAAGCAGACTGGAAAGGTTCCCATAGTTTATTATTATTGAGGTGCGTTTTGAGTTAAAACAGAACAATTTTCTCCAAGACTTTTGATATAAACTGCAGGTTAGAGACTGGTCTGTAGTGATTTAGAGTATCAGGATCGAGACCCGATTTCTTCAAGAGAGGAATCACAATTGCTTCTTTAAAACAGGCGGGAACCGAACCACTAGAAAGTGACGCATTAATCAAGTTGGTCAATGGCTCTATCATGAAGTCGATATGTTTAACTATGAGGTCTGTAGGTATTGGGTCCAGACTGCACGATTTAGGTGAAGACGAAAGAATAATTGTCCTAACGTGGTCGCACGTCACTTCCTCGAATTTACTGATTGAAGTTCCAGTGAATGATTCAAACTCAGGTTGGACGTTGCTCTTGTCGAGCATAGATCTTAAATTATGGATTTTATTAATGAAATAGTCACCGAATGCATCAGGCAATTCAGAATATTGTACGTTGGTAGGTAAGACTGGCTTAGATTTCTTCCCATTCAGCTCGTTGACAATTGAATAGAGTGTTTTTGATGCTTTGGAGCTCGTGATTTTGGAGTTATAGAACTCCGTACGAGCGTTTCTGGTCAGTGTGTCTACTTGATTAGACTTTTCAACGAAAATTTGGCGATGAATTGTGAGTCTAGATTTGCGCCATCTTCGCTCGGCCTGTCTACACTGTATTTTCGCTTCCCTGATAACGTCTGAAAACCAGGGGACGACGGGTCGACTGGAAACAGTCCGCGTAACCGATGGTGCATGTTCGTCCAGAATGGAGCGGAGATTCAAAAACCATTCCAATGGAGTTTTTTTGGGGGTGCTGTAAATACTACTAACAATGTCTCCAGCAAGTTTCATGTGATCAATAGATTTGAAATTCCGTGTAGTAATCGTTCTCTTTGTACACGGTGGGCACGCGATATCCATCTTAAATGATATAACATGATGATCAGAGAAAGCAACATCACTAACGGTGAGATCCTGGATGGGCGGATCACTGTCGCGCGTGATAACCCAGTCGAGAATGTGATTGTGCCTGTGCGTCCGCGAAGACAAAAGTTGTTTCATGTCAGAATCGTGTTTCAGAAACTTTAGAGTGCCAACGGCTGTGTTAGTGTTAGAATCATAGTTGAAATTGAAGTCCCCAAGTATGATGAGCTGGAGTTGGTATCCTACATATTTATCAATCAGGTCCGTGAAATCAGAAATAAAAGTTGCAGTTTTTAGTTCATTCTTCTTGTTTGGTGGCGAGCGGTATATACGTAAGAAACATATAGTGCGCCCAGAGACTGTGGCTGTGACTTCAAAGAGTTCGAAAGATTTGAAATCAGTTATCTTGCAGCCATTAACACGTATGGAATCACGGTGAAGTAATCATATGCCACCACCTCGGCGTGATGTTCGAGGGCATGAAAAAAACTGATATCCCGGTGGGGTCAACTCACGAATCAGTGGTTCATCACCGGACGAACTGAGCCACGTCTCCGTTATGAAAGTTATGTCTGCTGTGCTATCGATAACCAAGTTCAAAATTTTAGATGTCTTGTTACGCACAGACTGTGCATTGAACATGCCGATGGATAACATGCTTGATTTCGGCGGGACGCCGATTTTGATAAGGTTGCTTGGATTTGGACGGCTAAGAAATGGGATATGGCATCGTTGGGGTCTTCCGAAGTTGACGACATGGATTCGCCGATGCTTGCGACGACCGCCCCTTTTGCCCAGCTAACAGTCAATTCGTCACTGGGTTGTAAGCCAAGTAGAGCTATCCTAGATAGTGAACTCAGAGTCAATGTATATCCTTTGTTCAACTGTTTCAGGTAATCACTGTCATAGCGAATACTCATGTTCGGTAAGTATAATATTGTGTCAAACAGGTGCTCTGTTACAGGTATGAAAATTGATTTCCTCAGGTGGACAGTCCAAGCGCTGCAGCACGGTAGACAGTTCCACTTGTCGGAAGATAGAATGGGCGTGAATGAATTGGTGAAAATTTCACCAAAATACACTGGATTTAACACACTATGTAACTATATCTGTCATCAGAAAGACTCTGTCAAATTACTAATGTTATGTAGTATACTGGGGGTCCTATGAGCAGGGAGGTTAGTGGGTCATGACCCTCTGGGGCAGGTTCATTCCCGGGTCAAGGTAAGACACCACATTCCCTAGGGCCAGTATGGGAAAGAAGTAAGATGTTTGCATATGTATTGAAGACGTATAACGTATGTATATAAGTATCAATTCAGAGGGAATTGTGCAGAAGTTATAGTATTTACTTTACTGATAGCTACAAACGTTCGTACCCGTAGTTACGAAATATACCGGAAGTGAAAAGGTTCGTACCCGTAGTTACGAAATATACCGGAAGTGAAAAGGTTCGTACCCGTAGTTATGAGATATACCGGAAGTGAAAAGCGGGTACGCTTTTACTTAAGTATAAATAATTATAATAATAAGAATGTCTCCCAATTTCGTTACAAAGAACTAGTCATAAAACTGCATGGGTTGGCAACTTCCAGTTGGAGGTGGTGAAAACCAAACTCACTGTTGGATGTATTGAGCGAACCGATGATTTGGAAACACGTGAGGTCTCTTATACCATCGAGCGTGGGGCGCTCGTCTTTGGCAAAGCCAATCAGAGATGCCCGCACACCCGAGGCCAATGGGAATCAAGCTTCCGAATCGCCGATGGACCAAAACGTTGACGTGGTGACAACTGTCCAGTGGTCAGTCATTTCCATCTAGATAAACCTCAGGTAAGGATCTCCCACTGACAGCTGTCACCACCCAACACTTCTACAGTTATATTACCGACTATTTACCGTTAAAAAGAGATGTAAACGATGACACATGGAGTCATCTGTTTCAGGAACTGTTCTAACAATTTCGTACAGGACAAATTCATACCACAGAGCCAAATGAAACACGATAACAACATACATTATTATATTCACATATTAGGATATAGATATCCCCATAGCACCGGATACATGTATATAATGTATATATCCTTATATTCTTTTGTAAATACTTATTTCTCTGTACTTCTCTATGTTCATGCGAATTATGAGAATAAATCATCATCAGCGGATGTGACTATTTTAACAGCTATACCCACCACCAAGACGGCCGTATCTTTAAAGCACGCGGGCTTTACCCCATATACTTTTCCACGTGACGATTTTCTACGTTCAGATATCATCAAAACAAGAAATCGTGGGGTGAAGGATAAGATCAACGATCTTTTCGACCATCCCGGGCTTTTCGCGCCCAACCACTCTCATCTCCTCTCTTTACCATATTGGCTTAAAACAATTCAATTCAACTTATTTTGATCATCATTGAACATATTTATTGTGACCAAAAGTATTACAACATAATATAACATTATCATATACATACATAATGAATGAGGGTGCACAGGGGATTGGAACAAGTTATTTTACTTAGAATGTATAGTTCCTCTCCCTGAGTATTAACCCTTTACCCAACAAACCGGCCAAAACCGGCCAAATAAAGCTTCAACAGCCTAAAATATCTTCGGTCTGTCTCAATAGAACCATACAAATATGGATATCATTGGAACCGGCTCCTTGACCACATTGTGATAGCTACAATTAGCCCTGTGCCAATGCATTCTCTTATATATGCGAGTCGACCATAGGTCGCCTCGCATATATAAGAGAATGCATTGGCCTAAAAAATTCTTTTTTTAACACTTTTTACCATTTTTTCTTACATTCTTTAACAATTTTATAATTTTTAATGTGTTAAGCCAATGCATTCTCTTATATATGCGAGGCGACCTATGGTCGACTCGCATATATAAGAGAATGCATTGGCACAGGGCCCTTCTGTTGGGTAAAGGGTTAAACAACAAGGTTATGAAATGGGTATCGTAATGAATATGTTGAAAATATTATTCAGAATATAGTCAGTAATAAAACTATTGCATACGTCGCTGTGGTCCCTGTTGTTGCTATTGGGAAAAGCACGATTTGTACATTCAGTTTTTTTTTAGTTTAAAGATATTTATTTGTCTAAATTCAATAACACATAGGAAATGATACATACATTTTTATAGACAATGGGATTGGAGGACAAGTGCATTCAGTCACGGGAAGCGGAAGGAATTTGAAATGTAAGCCTGGTCTATTTCAAACAGGCGTGTATTTAATTCGTTGCCTTAACAGGCCACGCCATAAAGAAGGTCCTTCACGGAAGTAATAGATATGTGCAGGTTATTAATCTGAGGAATCCTCACATGGGTGTCCACATGCTTGCGTTGTGGCAATATAATTATCATGTTTGTCAAAATTTAAGTCGCTGCAGTTATTTCTCAGTTATTCTTCTCTGACCTGCATTATAAAAGGGTGTGGTTTTTGTGGAGGGGTTAAGAAGGGGGATTATCGATACATATATAGGTTAGCATATCGTCAATAGTCGGTTGGGCCCAATTGTTTTTGGACGATATATCCGTGGTCGCCTTACATGCATGGTATAAATGATGATTTCATATGTTTGGTGTCTATAAATGGCGGTTCAAATCGGTGTTGGTTCCTACGCGGATAATCAGACTCGTCTGACGTTTGTTTTAGGGTCTGGGGAAGAAGGTCTGAAAGATATTGGGGACTTTTTTTATTATTTTATGCCATGTGAGTAATTTGTGGATAATGCGTCTTGCACAAAGAGGTCTGCAGCCCAGTTCAATTAATTAGTGTCCTTTGAATTCCATTTAAGCTTTTCGGTGTTATTACTTATTAATCCAAATGTTTTCTCTGCTGCGTCACAAATGAAGCGTGAAATATCTCTACATGCATTATCTATAGATCCATTTGTCCCTTCCCCAAAATAAATGCGTTCGAGTTGGGTTATCATATTAAAACGTTCGACATTATTCATGTTGTTCACAATCGACGCCCCTTTTCCACATCCCAGCGCTTTATATCTCGCGTATCATGTCGGTTCAGGTTGTCATTAATACTATCTATAGATAGTACGTTCTGGCCTCTGGGTTGTGGGTTTTTCGAACTTCAGTTCTAAGTGTAATGAGTGATGTATATCTGAAAACAAAGGACGTTAAATATATAAAGGTGAGTAACTCTACATAATTTAACAAACTTTTACCCATAGCTGTCAACGCGGCCTTTGTCTTTGGATACACTCTTGTCAATTGCGACCTGACGGTCGTCATCAGTATTTACATACTCAATAACACTTTCGTTACTTCTTCCTTTGGAAATGTACTTTAATTCGTCGGCTATGGAGTGATCTATTTCATCAACATTACCTGTTCTTGCGTTAAAATCACCTGCCAGTAAAACGGGTTCGCTATCCCGTTTTAGAGTTCTCAGGTCGTCCTCAATATAATCAGCCCAATCGGCATCGGCATACCGTAAAACTTTCCGCTGAAACAACGAATACCGACCAACCTTTCTATCTTCTATTATTATGCCATATATAATATATACAGGTATACCTGTACTGAAATATATTGTTTATTATATCCATAAATCTCTGTAATGTCTCAACTTGACGATCAGAATAAACTATACTATGTGTGCTGATTTGGTTTTCTCTTTATTTCCTATAAATGAAGAATTTTCACCACATGAGTTCGGTATTGTTCGGTATTGCACACTGCGCATACAATTAGAACGTGGACTTCTGGTCGTGACATTTCTACTACTTATGGATTCTGCGTCACTTATAGATGGCTCATTGTTTTGGACATCTGTTGCAGTGTCAGTGTCAGTTGTACCAGTTACTGGTGCTGAGATACGCGTCGGTTGCTTCGTGCGACGCACACAACAAATATAATAGATCACAGCGATTACACCGAACATGGCAATGAATCCAAAGACAATAGCAGCCGCAAGGATTCCATCAGACAGACCCTCGTTAAATGGTGAAGTGGTTTCAGTACGGGATGTCGATGCAGCAGGCCCCAACGGCGTCACACTACCAATGGGTGGAGAAGTCGTGGTTTCCCCTGGAAAAGAAACCATACATGCATGTCTGAGTATGCGCAGTCTGAGTGAACATAGTCTGAAAGAGTCAGGTGTCCTTCATGTTACCACAGCTAATATATATGTCTTTGCTACTGTAATAATACGACATCACAGGCCACGCTTAGTACAAAACAATCCACATTACTATATTCTGATTGCCTCCGATTTAAGCTGTCTTGAAAATCTCCAAAGTATACAACATTTTATTATATACTTGCCCATGAATTATAAGGTTTTAGCAGTGAGATATAAGTGATATCCCACTAGTGAGATATCGATATCTCACTGGTATTATTGCGGCGTATGGATCCTCATGTGATTAGTGATTAGTGTTAACTTCAGTATCCAGACAGATGTTGCACGTTATGAATACGAATTTGCACAATATGTAATCTTGAAATAGCGACGAACATCACATGGTACTGAACTGTAGGGAACTTCGTGAACTTAGAATAAATACACGAAACCCTACTGTTACCAGAGATCTATACATGTACTTATAATCTAGTGCATGTCACAGTTCATTGTAATATATATGATTTGATCTAATCACATGTATAGTGCAATCGAATAACAAAACATGCGTTATAAACCATGTACTCAATTGAATGGATAAACAATCTAAATGAAAGTGTCAAAGACATTGTAGCTCAACTTGGAGAGGGGATAATTTCATGCGTTACAGTCAATGGAGCGATTAGGAATGTGGAATGTTGAAATGTCTAAGTAATAATATATATCAACATGAAGAGATATATCAAAAGTAGAATACAAGATGGCTGCTGGCAATGAACTTCAAAACATTTGATATATCTCATCTAGTGGTCACCCCAGAAGATCAATATGAAGTTTGATTACGATCAGGTGAGGATGTGGTATGTAGGTGTGCTAAAGGATTTAGTAATGTAAAGATAAGAATCCAAAATGGCTACCGGTGGCCATGTTTTTAACGAAATTCGAAATAATTAGATTACTCATATCTTGTGGTCACCCCGAAGATCCATGTGAAGTTTAGTGACGATCGGAAATGGGTACCAAAGGATTTAGTCATACAAAGAGTAAAATCCGAGATAAACGCTGGCGGTCATGTTTTCCCAACGAAATTTGGAACATTTTTATGGATCCCACTAGTGGTCACCCAAAATATCCATATGAAGTTTGGTGACGATCGTATCGGAGATGTGGTATGGAGGGTGTCCCAAGTGATTTAGTCATGCAAAGAGGTCACCCCGAAGATCCATGTGAAGTTTGGTGATGATCAGATGAGGGAGGTGGCGTGCCGAAGACTTTAGTTGGGCTGTGTGATTATTTTTAGATTGCAAATCTATCGTTTAATCACTTCTAAATATATTTCGTTCAGGCGCCAGTATAACACATAGCGAATATTATTTATTATTTATTTCTGCTGAAAACAGTGCGTTGGTCCTACACTAATTGAGCTCAATGTGTAGTGTTTTAAAGCCTCGTTAATACAATCGACAGTTAAGTCTAGAACTCAAGTGGAATAATTAGGTCACAAATATTCAAATGACGTATTCATCCGCGCAACTGCCATTTGGGGCTCAGAACGGGATACTCAGCGGTGTAGGGACTATTTTATCTCATGCTATCTGAAAAATGAACGAAGTTTAATGGTAGAAATTATGTAATAAACAGAATAATCAATTGGTTTCGATGATTATATGACATAATTCGCTTGGGTCGGACATATTGGTAAAACTAGGGTCTCGAATCCCCTTGTGAATTATGTCACGTAATCATTGACCAATAAATTGATTACTCTACGTATTATTGTAGCGGAATTATACATACCGGTATTGTAATTGGGTAAATAGAGGATCTACAACGAGTCCCTAGTTTATAGCGGAATTTACAAACCGAGTTCAGTAAATTAGGTCTGAACCGAGCTTTTGGCGAGGTCCAGACATAATTTACGGGACGAGTTTTGTAAATTCCGCTATAAACTGGGGACGAGTTGTAGATTATATGTATTACATGATCCAAAACCTCGACAAAACATACTTAAATCAACAAATGGGACGCAAAACTAACGTCGGCTTCTGTAAGGCCTGCGATGACGTTTCACGTAAATATGAGTTTGCCCTTGTAAAGAAATAGTCCCAGACAAATAAAGACTCTTTGGCGTATTTAATGGCGTATATTTAATGACATAACTTTTCAAACTCTTCATTCATTATAGTTTGTTGGAAAAATATTGGAAGCCATGTTACTTTGAGACGTAGCGTACGGAATGTAAACAGACGACAAACCGGAAGTCAAATGTCTATCTGGCACTATTTCCTGTTATTAAACGAACGTTTAATATCACAATTTATTACATGATTCTACCCTTATTCCATTCAATAAACCCATTCTATAAATTGTGATATTAAACGTTCGTTTAATAACAGGAAATAGTGCCAGGTGACCTTTGACTTCCGGTTTTTGGTCTATTAGCATTCCATATGCTATGTCTCAAAATACTATGGCTTCCAATATTTTTCCAACAATCTATCATGAATGAAGAGTTTGAAAAATTATATAATTAAATATACGCCACTAAATGTGCCAAAGAGTCTTTACTATTTCTTTACGCGGCAAACAACGAATAGTTACGTAAAACGTCACCGCATGTCTTATAGAAGCCGATGGTAGTTTCGCGTCCCATTTGTTGATGTATGTACGTTGTGTCGATGTTTTGGATCATGTAATAAATAGAATCTACAACTCGTCCCCAGTTTATAGCGGAAATTACAAAACTCGTCCAGTAAATTAGGTCTGGACCTCGCCAAAGGCTCGGTCCAGACCTAATTTACTGGACTCGTTTTGTAAATTCCGCTATAAACTGGGGACTCGTTGTAGATCCTCTATTTATAGAATGGGTTTATTGAATGGAATAAGGGTAGGATCATGTAATGAAACGTAATTATCATTAGTGTTATAGCGTACATATGTACATGTTGCAATTATAGCAACGTCTGAAATGAACCAATATAACTTGACTCACCAGCTACAATGACTGTAGTAGTTCCTATCAAGACGGAGCTGGTTTCCACCACCGTGGCAGTTACTGTATAGACCCCTGAGTCAGCAGTAACTGGATCAACCAGTTTTATTGCGACATTTCCTGCTTGTGTGTCACCAATAAATTTATATTTGTCCTCCAAACCAGATTGAACATCAGGATCAGCAACAGAGTCGAAACTGAATGCTATTCTCTTGTCATCTTTGTAAAATTGGACAGATCTTGACGTCCCATTGAAAGCCCAACCCAGAATAGTATTAACACCATTGGAGACAGTCATAATTTCATCAGGGCTACTCGTCCATTCTGAAAAAAAAATGTGTTAACACGACATGCATATGCATCCAAATGGTTCTCCTGAATTGAACAAAAATAGATATTGTGATCACACAACGAAAGGCCGAGCACGATCGGCAAATGTTTAACCCATCCCTCGGCGATAGTATATAGCCATTATCGGGATCATAATCTAGAGTTTTGATGTTGATTTATAGAGTATACTGTTATGTAGTAAAGTAATTTATTATATACTTGCCCATGAATTATAAGGTTTTAGCAGTGATATATAAGTGATATCCCACTAGTGAGATATCGATATCTCACTGGTATTATTGCGCCGTATGGATCCTCATGTGTGTAGTCAGGTTATACTTCATAGTGAATGATTTCCTGCACACATCATGTACTGACATCCTATCCTTCATTGGGGCCATCGGCAAGTAACGAAAGTATTTTATAAATACAAAATCTATACTTTTTGAGTGTTTTAAATATGGAACTATTTTTTGGGCGTAATGTGTCAGCTTGAAATTTATGATGTATGTCATGCATTGGGGGCCATAGGCAAGTAACTAAAGTATATAATAAACAGAATATCCACACTTTTTCAGTGAATATTGGTTAAATCTCATTCGTGATGACAAAACATTTGAATTTCCACTCGTGGCTAAAGCCACTCGTGGAAATTAAATATTTTGTCATCACCCATGAGATATAACCCATATCCACTGAAAAGGTGTGGATATCCTCTATATAGACATTTGTACATAATAACACATAATTATCATAAATTATTGGAATTTATGTGTCCTAGTGCCAATTTTGCACCAGTAGTGTCACTTTACATCGGTAGGCAAATAATAACATTGAGATACACGTAGGACCCATCCTAACTTGAGATGAATGAACGCATGTCATACACCCTGGTGGTCAGTATAGCTCTCAAGAAAATAGTTTAGACCATATATAAGTGTTATCCATTTATACAGCCGTCACATGCTGAGGATGCTGCCCTATGTCTCCTAACTCGAAACAAGAGGCCACAGGTTCATATAAAGGACAGTTAGATTAACACATTACACAAATCCACAACTTTCAGTGTTCCATAAAATTCAATCAGCCATGACAATATGAACAAATTGGACAATATCGATCATGGCAATAATCCACACTAAGTAATAACAATATGTGTCCTCTTGGACTGGAGAAAATGATTTTTAGATATTTAGTGTTATCTTTTGTTGCCTCCCACCTAGGACCATTTGAAGGCTCTGGTATGATAAATTGAAGATATCCCTTTTTTAGATCGGCCCCCAGATGAGGGTACTATCACACGAAAGGGTAGAAATTTTGACGCTGTCTCCAATTATCCTTGCCCCATGGGGGTTCCAAAACACAGGTATCCAGTGCGGGAGCAGGGGGGATATATGTTTTTGACATTTTTAGTGATTTTGAGATGCAAATTTCAGTAATCAGGAAAACTAATAAAACAAGACAAATGTCGAATAAAATATACTAGAATATCAGATGTTTATTCTATCTGGGTTGCTTAACATAAATGATGTGCAATAAATGATATTCTCCAAAAAAAATTGCGAAAAATTCACGAAAATGTAAAAAAAAAAAATGCATAAATTGCAGTGCTTTTTCAAAAAAGTTTGCCAGAAGATTTTCTATAAAAATTTCATTTTTTGGTATAAAGCTCTCAGTGGTGAATCTTTATACACCTGATTATATTCCTGATTATATACCTGATTATATACCTGTTTCATTGATATCAACATCACAAGCACTGATATCTAACAAGCCGAGATATTTTCAATAACTTAACCCTCCCCTTGAAACTGATATTCTATCTGTAAATACCTATCAAATCAGAATAGCCCGGTTTGTAAACCAATTCAGAGTCTTATCATATATCATGGAACTAGTATGTGTCTGAGGATGTTTATGTTATGGGAGAGTCTAATTTTGTTTAAACATTTGATTTTTTTGTGGTAAATAAGCTAAAATTTTCATTATTTTTAAGTGACAAATTTCTTTAAAATTCCCATGACTTTGTCAGTTTTAGGGATACAGCTGCACAACATGCACCACAATAAGCATAAATTCACCCCGGTACCTGAAATGAAATTCTATAATCATGTACCAGACCAAAACTAAGAAATAAAGTTAAACTTAACCCTACCCCAAGATAGTGTTCTTAATGCTTTCAATTTTATGCTATATGCCACTCAACTCGAAAGGTCATTCAGACTAGTGGATATAATTCATACCATATATTGCAATAGTACTGCCCACGGATTATGCAATCTCATCTTCACTGTCACTCAATTTCATCAAATGTGATGGTATCAGTCAATAGAATTTCTATGCAACATCTTCAGGGAAGATTGGTTCAAACAAATCAGGTTGCTTATAGGCCGTCCATTCATGAAGTGCTACATCGGGAGTGGTTGATTTGGCAACGGTTGCAAGTCTCAACTGGTTTGGTATCATGTGGACTCGTTTTGAGTGTAGAATTAAAGATTCCTTACATGGTGGAAGTGCAGAAAGATCAACTACCGTCTGCTGATTTTCGAACTTCTGCTGGAACATTACCCACCTAGCTTAATTCACTTTTCTCGAATGTTGACCATATATGTATAATGCACATGTTAACTCGATTGTTTTAAGCGTGTCACTTAACCCAATTCGTTCCCAAATAAGCCATGACTTCCATATATTTTGATCATCTTTCCAGCAAATTCCAGAAGAGTTTTTTTCCTTTTCGGAAAAAAAACGATAAAAGGTAATTATTACATGTGAAGACATGGAACACAATAACTCCATTCTTCTGTATATGCCAAACTATGGAAAATGGTAGATATTGCCACAGAGTGCCACACAATCGCTTACAAGTTGTGGTTGATGTATAAAATTGGCTATTCTGCCTTCTATCCATTGAAAACTAACATGTCTGATGCACCTTGGTTAATGTTTACTTAATTTGTCACCACTGACACACAAACTTGACATACATATAGTGGAGAAAAAAAAATTAAGTAAAATGTAACTAATTTTGATATGAAAGGTGTTTATTGTTTTGATCTACCTTAAATGTGTCACACTAATGTGTTTATAAACAAATTACTCAAAATGGCTTCCAAAATGGCAACCATATTTTACATATATCACGAAGATTATTCTCTGCTGTTCCGAAAATGTAGCAAATTGTGACTCACTTGGTCATTATAAATGTTAGCTTATCAGCCGACAACTAAATGTTCTATTCTGGTTGTCCCATTTCCTTATGGGGCATAAGAAATTAATTTTAAAGTTGCCTTATGGATTTTTGCCGAGAACCTCTTTTAGGATACTGGCTATATTTGTTTTTAATAAATGGGCAGAACTTTGATACGGAACTGAAATGAATCATAATCTGTGGCTATTCTGGCCTATCAGGATAAAAATTGATCAACTTGCTACAGCGTGCAGGTCAAGATGGCAACCAGAGAGTTATCGTATGGTGAGGTGAATATCTATAAAGAGAGTTATTGTATGGCCATGCAGATCCGAATATGTATACATGTTTAACTATATGGTATTGAACGGGGTGGCCATGGTGATATGTATAGGTATACAAGGAGTAAGTGTATGGTCACGTGAGAGGTGAATATATATACAGGGAGTGACTATGGTTATATGGTTATGTGTACCCAGTACAGGTGTACCCAAATGTGGCTGTATGGGCATTGCTGTGGTTTATGTAAATAACGAGAGTAGCTACATGGTCATAAGTGTGTGTTTGTGTATATATGGAGGGACTGTATGGTCATGGGTGGGCTGTACAGGTGTAACTTGTGTGGCTGTATTGTCACATGTGGGTGTATATGTATACATGTGTTGTCTGTGTGATCATGGGTGGGTGAATGGATAAATAGATGTGCAGCTATGTGTAATGCGTATAGGTGTACATGGAATAATAGTACAGTCATTATGTGTATATGTGTACCTGGAGTATGCTGGATGGTCATTGACGAGCGTGTGGATGGTCGTGTATAGATGTTTATAACGAGTGGCTATATGACTATTGATGTGACAAAAAGGTATACAGTGAGTGACTGTATGGCCAATAGTGAGGTGAATATGTTTTCAGGGAATGACTATCTGGCCAATGGTGAGGTGAACAGGTATACAGGGAGTGCCTCTATGGCCATGGGTCAGGTGTAGGAGTATACCTGGTGTGCCTGCATGGCTGTATGGTCATGTGTGTGGTGTACGGGTATACACAAGTGTGGCTGTATGGTATTGTGAGGTGAATAGGTATACACGGATTGACTGTATGATCATGAATGTGTTGAAGGTCCGCATGGGGTTATATATGGTCATGGGTCAGGTGTATGAGTGTACATGGTGTGCCTGCATGGTGACGCATGGCTGTATGACATGGGTGGGGTGTACGGGTATACACAAGTGTGGCTATACATGTTTATGGTAATGGGTGAAGTGTGCGTTTATAAAGCGAGTGGCTATATGGTAATTGGTGAGATGCATATTTATACATGGAGTGACTATGGTAATGGATGGGTGTATATGTATAGGAATCTTTAATTATTCAGTCAAACCGAGCATGATAGAACGACAGTGGAGACTTGCAACTGTTGCCAAATCAACCACTCCCGATGTAGCATTTCATGGATTAACGGCGGATAGGCAACCTGAGCTGTTTGAACAATTCTTCCCCGAAGATGTTGCAGAGGAATGCTATTGACTGATACCATCACATTAGATGACATTGACAGTAACAGTGAAGATGACATAGCATAAACCGTGGGCAGTACTATTGCAATATATGGTATGAATAATATCAACTAGTCTGAATGACCTTTCAGGTTCAGTAGCATAAAGCATAACACTGAAAGCACTAAGAACACTATCTTGGGGTAGGGTTAAATTTTACTTTATTTCTTAATTCTGGTCTGGTACATGATTACAGAATTTCATGTCTGGTATTGGGGATGAATTTGTGCTTATTGTGGTGCATGTTGTTCAGCTGTATCCATAAAACTGACTAAGTCATGGGAATTTTTCAGAAATGTTTTCTTAAATGTATTCAAAATTTTAACTAATTTACCCCAAAAAATCAAATATTTAAACAAAATAGACTCTCCCATAACATGAACCTCCTCAGATACATTCTAATTCCATGATATATGACAAGAATCTGAATTGGTTAACAAAACGGAACCAAAACGGGCTATTCTGACTTGACAGGTATTTTCAGATAGAAGATCAGTTTTAGGGGGGAGGGCTAAGTTTAAAAAAATATCTAGGCTTTTTGGACATCAGTGCTTGTGGTGTTGATATTACTAAATCAGGTATATAATGCTGAACCTTCTGATGCATGACTGAGAGCTTTATACCAAAAATTGAATATTTTATAGGAAATCTTCTGGAAAACATTTTTGAAAAATCACTGCAAATTATGATTTGTTTTGGCATTTTCGTGCATTTTTCACAAAAATTGTTGGAGAATATCATTTTTTGCACATCAGTAATGTTAAGCATCCCAGATTGAATAAATATCTGATATTCAAGTATATATTATTCAACATTTGTCTTATTTTATTGGTTTTCCTGATTATACTGAAATTTGCAGGTCAAAAACACTAAAAAAGGTCAAACAAATATATTTTCCACCTGCTCCGCCCTGGATACCTCAGTGTTTTGGAACCCCCATGGGGCAAGGATAATTGGAGATAGCGTCAAAATTTCTACCCTTTCGTGTGATACTACCCTCATCTGGGGCCGGTCTATTTCTAAATGCTCTATAATACTCAATAATGTTTTTCCAGACAGAGAAAAGCATTGATTTATGTTCTCGAGATGAAATCCACGAAAACAGTATTGGCGTTGCCCTCAATGTTAATCGTCTAAACCCTCGGTGGACTCTAAATGTCACTCAACCGTGGCACTATGAATTATAAACTGGTCTTAAGGGTCTTAGCAATGTCCCATACCAAGTATTAAGGAAATCCGCCCAGTGGGACAGCGGAAGAATTTTGAAGTATTTAAAATAGTGTTATCTGGACTTAAGACGACCCTTTTGCTGCCTCCCGTTTGAGACCCCTAAAGTCCCTGACATCAAACCAGCTACCGTTAGCTTTAGCCCCAATGATGATAATAGGAAGGCTGGCCGAATATCAGCTTTGCTTTTGATGACTAATACTCATCGACACTCCGTGAATAAAGCTACTAAATGGGGGTTCCCTTCGTCTGCTCATATTCTGAAAACAGCCCTACAAATGAATAATTTAATGAAACTATTCCAATTTATACTTTTAGAACTGAATGGGAGAGTCCATTTAGTCATGCATGGCTTGCAGGAGATAATATGGTTAGCATATGACAGTCCAAAATACTAGATTTCAATAAATCACATTGTCTCCAGGATAAAGTTATCTTATGTTTCACAGTGGGAATCCTACGTTAAATAATTATAAGTTACTTGAGCTTTCACCAGGAAACCTCAACTCTAGGTAATTCTAAGTCGAAAAAGGGCCATAACTCCGTAAAAAACTCGGATAAAACCCAAACTTGAACTCGATCTGTATTTTGAGCTGATAAACTGATATTCGGTTCCGATCGGATAGAAAATGTTTTTGTGAACTGATATCGCAATAAAGATTGAGTTAGTCACCCGGGATCCATGATTGTAAGCGGTGAAAATCAAAATAGCTCGCAAAGTCACTTTAATCGCGCCACTTCGAGTTTGGATCTTTACATACAGTAAACTGCAATATTAAAGAACATATACCTCGATTAAGGGGGAGATGCACGTTTTGCATAAATCCAGCCAAAAATTGGCAAGAGAATTTCTGCAAAGAATTTCTCTGGATCTACATGTATCTGGCGAATAATCTTGAATTTCACATATCATCTTCATTGTATATATATAATCTGAGCAATTATTAAGAGATGACGACAAAAACTACGGATTTTAAAACACATGAGACATTTAAGAACAGATTATTTTCTTTTTGTTTGTCCCTTTCTGTAGCAAGAACTGTTAGAATAATTAATCATTTCACACAACACTCTAATCACCAAATAGATGATTGTCCTGGCTCGGTAAGAAGAGGCTTCATTTATATCCTAATGATGAGTTAGATGTTAATTGCATAATATAGCATCCTACCCCCATATATTATAAAGGAAAATAAAGCAGCCCCAACTATTTGATATGCAGTGTGGCTCACTCAAGCAAGAGAGAAATCAACTGGCCACCGTTTTAAGAGATAAGGTGGTCAGATTTAACTTGGTTATGAACCCATGACCCACAACTCATATCAGCCCATTTGTTTATTGATCAACAGGCATGACTTGAACATTCTCAAATACAAAACATTATTTATGGGTAATTGCCTTTCCAAATTAAAATAATCATCAAATTGCACGAATCAAGAATAATTGTGACCCGCCATATCAAATCCAGTCGTAAGTCGGGATTTTTTTTACCCTGTGCCAATGCCTTCTCTTATATATGCGAGTCGACCATAGGTCGCCTCACATATATAAGAGAATGCATTGGCCTAACAATTTTTTACAATTTTAATAGTTTTTTCTTGTATTCTTTAACAATTTTATAATTTCACCCATACAGAGCCCCAGACAAACATGAGCAGACGACACTCTTCTATATGCTTCTATAAATGTGTGGGGCTCCCTGCAGGGTAGTGGATGTTTTTTATTTCATGTCCTAAAAATTGTAAGAAACATTTATTTAAAAAAAATGATAAAAAAGTGTAAGGCCAATGCATTCTCTTATATATGCGAGGCGACATATGGTCGACTCGCATATATAAGAGAATGCATTGGCACAGGGTAAAAAATCCCGACTTACGACTGGATTTGATATTGCGGGTCACAAATATAAAATTTACAGAAGTTCTCGGTACCTGAAAACATTGAAATTTTAAATATTTGTCATACAATGAAAGTTAAGTAAATGAGGTTATAGTATTCAATGGAACGATAGTTCTTAACTATTATGTGACAATCATTGCTTGTCCCAAATTTCACAAAGAAATTTATGACAAATTTTGACAAAAGCCATTATGAAACACCAGGAGATATGGGCAGAACGTGCGTCTCACAATTAACTTGGAACTATATTACCCGCACTGTTGTTTAAATGTCACAATCTTCCCTGTCACAAAACAGGGGGTGGGGGTAATACAAAAATTGCAGGAAGGTATGCCGGGGTGGGTGGGTGATTTGTAACAGTTTAAAAACACCTTATTTATGTTATTGGGACCTTATATGGGCGTTAATTGAGGTGACATTAAGTTTATATGTTGCACATAGAAAGGTGAGGTGAAAAACTTCCTCCCCGACACCATTCAAAAGAAGATTCGAGAAACTGAAATAAATAAACTTGTCTTGTTATTAAGACCTTAAAGCCTAGATCAATGTGCGCATGGAAAAAGAGCGAACAGCTAACATTAATCTTACTATCAGTAGCTAGAAAATAATGTTCATCAGTGCATCAAGCTAATCAATGCATTATTTGCATGTCTATCAACTCAGATGATCTGTTGATCTCACAACACCTATAAAGTATTCAAGTCTGGCATAGTGACTCCTTGTCATTTAGTATAAAAGAAGTTGCTCCAGTAGACTAACAAAAGTGGTATGTAATAATGCTAGATAATGTGCTGGTTGAAAGACTAATCAGGAAATAGTTATAAATGATGGAATTGTGTGTATTCTGCACAATGACCTAGGTATCAGCAATTTATAAAATGATATTTCTAATTGCAGCCTGGCAAATATCCTCTCTAGATATGTATTTATTTCAAAATATGTCAACTCTAGTTCAGTTGAAGTTTAACAACTGATATGTCAGGATATGTCTACATAATGTCAACAGCGACTCGAACGTCAAGATTGAGTTCACTGTCCTGATCTTTAAATGTGTTAGAGCCAAATAGCAAAAAGACATGTTCGGTTCATGTAATAACTTGCAGGGGAAAATTATATCTCACTGGATATGCAGGGGATATGCTGGGTTATGTATCATTTGTTTTTGTAAAATTGGATGCATGTGCCTTATAATAGTGTTTTATGTGCACCTATCAGCTTCTGATGGGATACTGTATACGTCCACTATATTGATGCATTAGAATTTCCATCTAGCAGTATTGAATTTGACCACACAGGAAGACATAGCATACTCTCATCACACACTGACATGGAAACTTCATTAAATGTACATGTATGTGGTAGACAAATGCCTATCAGCCAGAATTTGAAAAAAATCGTTATATTTACCTGTAATAACCATTTTTTTGTCCAATTAAAACAGCTTCTGAAACAGGTTAAACTGTCACTTGAACTAAAGGAGATAATTTTCCAGTTATATGAGTGATATCAGTTGGGGTTTTATATGGTTTTAGACCACAATTAAGTGAAATTTGGGGGGGGTGGGTGTCGAAAAATTGGGAGTAAAAATAATTTTTTATGAAGGTTTGGGGGTGGTGGTTACCCGAAAATGACAGATGCAAAAACACGTCATACCTTCTTGTAAATTGTTTACTACCCCACCCCTGGTCACAACATCAAATAGTTTCCAGGTTTTGTTCTGGTGGAATATGATCGCTAAGAGCGTAGCCATGACGAGTAGTGATTCGTGGATAGATGTACATGTACCGTCGACGATTCTCTTTTTAAATGTTTCCAGTGATTCGTGGATAGATATACATGTACCGTCGACGATTCTCTTTTTAAATGTTTCCAGTGATTCGTGGATAGATGTACATGTACCGTCGACGATTATCGTATTAAATGTTTCCAGTGATTCGTGTATAGATGTACATGTACCGTCGACGATTCTCTTTTTAAATGTTTCCAGTGATTCGTGGATAGATGTACATGTACCGTCGACGATTCTCTTTTTAAATGTTTCCAGTGATTCGTGGATAGATATACATGTACCGTCGACGATTCTCTTTTTAAATGTTTCCAGTGATTCGTGGATAGATGTACATGTACCGTCGACGATTATCGTATTAAATGTTTCCAGTGATTCGTGTATAGATGTACATGTACCGTCGACGATTCTCTTTTTAAATGTTTCCAGTGATTCGTGGATAGATGTACATGTACCGTCGACGATTCTCTTTTTAAATGTTTCCAGTGATTCGTGTATAGATGTACATGTACCGTCGACGATTCTCTTTTTAAATGTTTCCAGTGATTCGTGTATAGATGTACATGTACCGTCGACGATTCTCTTTTTAAATGTTTCCAGTGATTCGTGGATAGATGTACATGTACCGTCGACGATTCTCTTTTTAAATGTTTCCAGTGATTCGTGGATAGATGTACATGTACCGTCGACGATTCTCTTTTTAAATGTTTCCAGTGATTCGTGTATAGATGTACATGTACCATCGACGATTCTCTTTTTAAATGTTTCCAGTGATTCGTGTATAGATGTACATGTACCGTCGACGATTCTCTTTTTAAATGTTTCCAGTGATTCGTGGATAGATATACATGTACCGTCGACGATTCTCTTTTTAAATGTTTCCAGTGATTCGTGGATAGATGTACATGTACCGTCGACGATTATCGTATTAAATGTTTCCAGTGATTCGTGTATAGATGTACATGTACCGTCGACGATTCTCTTTTTAAATGTTTCCAGTGATTCGTGGATAGATGTACATGTACCGTCGACGATTCTCTTTTTAAATGTTTCCAGTGATTCGTGGATAGATGTACATGTACCGTCGACGATTCTCTTTTTAAATGTTTCCAGTGATTCGTGGATAGATGTACATGTACCGTCGACGATTCTCTTTTTAAATGTTTCCAGTGATTCGTGTATAGATGTACATGTACCGTCGACGATTCTCTTTTTAAATGTTTCCAGTGATTCGTGGATAGATGTACATGTACCGTCGACGATTCTCTTTTTAAATGTTTCCAGTGATTCGTGTATAGATGTACATGTACCGTCGACGATTCTCTTTTTAAATGTTTCCAGTGATTCGTGGATAGATGTACATGTACCATCGACGATTCTCTTTTTAAATGTTTCCAGTGATTCGTGGATAGATGTACATGTACCATCGACGATTCTCTTTTTAAATGTTTCCAGTGATTCGTGGATAGATGTACATGTACCATCGACGATTCTCTTTTTAAATGTTTCCAGTGATTCGTGGATAGATGTACATGTACCATCGACGATTCTCTTTTTAAATGTTTCCAGTGATTCGTGGATAGATGTACATGTACCGTCGACGATTATCGTTTTAAATGTTTCCAGTGATTCGTGTATAGATGTACATGTACCATCGACGATTATCGTTTTAAATGTTTCCAGTGATTCGTGTATAGATGTACATGTACCATCGACGATTATCGTTTTAAATGTTTCCAGTGATTCGTGTATAGATGTACATGTACCATCGACGATTATCGTTTTAAATGTTTCCAGTGATTCGTGGATAGATGTGCATGTACCATCGACGATTCTCTTTTTAAATGTTTCCAGTGATTCGTGTATAGATGTACATGTACCATCGACGATTCTCTTTTTAAATGTTTCCAGTGATTCGTGTATAGATGTACATGTACCATCGACGATTCTCTTTTTAAATGTTTCCAGTGATTCGTGAATAGATGTGCATGTACCATCGACGATTATCGTTTTAAATGTTTCCAGTGATTCGTGGATAGATGTACATGTACCGTCGACGATTCTCTTTTTAAATGTTTCCAGTGATTCGTGGATAGATGTACATGTACCATCGACGATTATCGTTTTAAATGTTTCCAGTGATTCGTGTATAGATGTACATGTACCATCGACGATTATCGTTTTAAATGTTTCCAGTGATTCGTGGATAGATGTACATGTACCATCGACGATTATCGTTTTAAATGTTTCCAGTGATTCGTGGATAGATGTGCATGTACCATCGACGATTATCGTTTTAAATGTTTCCAGTGATTCGTGGATAGATGTACATGTACCATCGACGATTATCGTTTTAAATGTTTCCAGTGATTCGTGTATAGATGTACATGTACCGTCGACGATTATCGTTTTAAATGTTTCCAGTGATTCGTGTATAGATGTACATGTACCGTCGACGATTATCGTTTTAAATGTTTCCAGTGATTCGTGTATAGATGTACATGTACCGTCGACGATTCTCTTTTTAAATGTTTCCAGTGATTCGTGGATAGATGTACATGTACCATCGACGATTATCGTTTTAAATGTTTCCAGTGATTCGTGTATAGATGTACATGTACCGTCGACGATTATCGTTTTAAATGTTTCCAGTGATTCGTGTATAGATGTACATGTACCGTCGACGATTATCGTTTTAAATGTTTCCAGTGATTCGTGTATAGATGTACATGTACCGTCGACGATTATCGTTTTAAATGTTTCCAGTGATTCGTGTATAGATGTACATGTACCGTCGACGATTATCGTTTTAAATGTTTCCAGTGATTCGTGTATAGATGTACATGTACCGTCGACGATTATCGTTTTAAATGTTTCCAGTGATTCGTGTATAGATGTACATGTACCATCGACGATTATCGTTTTAAATGTTTCCAGTGATTCGTGGATAGATGTACATGTACCGTCGACGATTATCGTTTTAAATGTTTCCAGTGATTCGTGGATAGATGTACATGTACCATCGACGATTATCGTTTTAAATGTTTCCAGTGATTCGTGTATAGATGTACATGTACCATCGACGATTATCGTTTTAAATGTTTCCAGTGATTCGTGTATAGATGTACATGTACCGTCGACGATTCTCTTTTTAAATGTTTCCAGTGATTCGTGGATAGATGTACATGTACCATCGACGATTATCGTTTTAAATGTTTCCAGTGATTCGTGGATAGATGTACATGTACCATCGAAGATTATCGTTTTAAATGTTTCCAGTGATTCGTGTATAGATGTACATGTACCATCGACGATTATCGTTTTAAATGTGTCCAGTGATTCGTGTATAGATGTACATGTACCATCGACGATTATCGTTTTAAATGTTTCCAGTGATTCGTGTATAGATGTACATGTACCATCGACGATTATCGTTTTAAATGTTTCCAGTGATTCGTGTATAGATGTACATGTACCATCGACGATTATCGTTTTAAATGTTTCCAGTGATTCGTGGATAGATGTGCATGTACCATCGACGATTATCGTTTTAAATGTTTCCAGTGATTCGTGTATAGATGTACATGTACCATCGACGATTATCGTTTTAAATGTTTCCAGTGATTCGTGTATAGATGTACATGTACCATCGACGATTCTCTTTTTAAATGTTTCCAGTGATTCGTGGATAGATGTACATGTACCATCGACGATTATCGTTTTAAATGTTTCCAGTGATTCGTGGATAGATGTACATGTACCATCGACGATTATCGTTTTAAATGTTTCCAGTGATTCGTGTATAGATGTACATGTACCGTCGACGATTATCGTTTTAAATGTTTCCAGTGATTCGTGTATAGATGTACATGTACCATCGACGATTATCGTTTTAAATGTTTCCAGTGATTCGTGGATAGATGTACATGTACCATCGACGATTATCGTTTTAAATGTTTCCAGTGATTCGTGTATAGATGTACATGTACCGTCGACGATTATCGTTTTAAATGTTTCCAGTGATTCGTGGATAGATGTACATGTACCATCGACGATTATCGTTTTAAATGTTTCCAGTGATTCGTGGATAGATGTACATGTACCGTCGACGATTCTCTTTTTAAATGTTTCCAGTGATTCGTGGATAGATGTACATGTACCATCGACGATTATCGTTTTAAATGTTTCCAGTGATTCGTGGATAGATGTACATGTACCGTCGACGATTATCGTTTTAAATGTTTCCAGTGATTCGTGGATAGATGTACATGTACCGTCGACGATTATCGTTTTAAATGTTTCCAGTGATTCGTGTATAGATGTACATGTACCATCGACGATTATCGTTTTAAATGTTTCCAGTGATTCGTGTATAGATGTACATGTACCATCGACGATTATCGTTTTAAATGTTTCCAGTGATTCGTGTATAGATGTACATGTACCATCGACGATTATCGTTTTAAATGTTTCCAGTGATTCGTGGATAGATGTGCATGTACCATCGACGATTATCGTTTTAAATGTTTCCAGTGATTCGTGGATAGATGTACATGTACCGTCGACGATTATCGTTTTAAATGTTTCCAGTGATTCGTGAATAGATGTACATGTACCGTCGACGATTCTCTTTTTAAATGTTTCCAGTGATTCGTGGATAGATGTACATGTACCATCGACGATTATCGTTTTAAATGTTTCCAGTGATTCGTGGATAGATGTACATGTACCGTCGACGATTATCGTTTTAAATGTTTCCAGTGATTCGTGGATAGATGTACATGTACCGTCGACGATTATCGTTTTAAATGTTTCCAGTGATTCGTGTATAGATGTACATGTACCGTCGACGATTATCGTTTTAAATGTTTCCAGTGATTCGTGGATAGATGTACATGTACCGTCGACGATTATCGTTTTAAATGTTTCCAGTGATTCGTGTATAGATGTACATGTACCGTCGACGATTATCGTTTTAAATGTTTCCAGTGATTCGTGTATAGATGTACATGTACCATCGACGATTCTCTTTTTAAATGTTTCCAGTGATTCGTGGATAGATGTACATGTACCGTCGACGATTCTCTTTTTAAATGTTTCCAGTGATTCGTGGATAGATGTACATGTACCATCGACGATTATCGTTTTAAATGTTTCCAGTGATTCGTGTATAGATGTACATGTACCATCGACGATTATCGTTTTAAATGTTTCCAGTGATTCGTGTATAGATGTACATGTACCGTCGACGATTATCGTTTTAAATGTTTCCAGTGATTCGTGGATAGATGTACATGTACCATCGACGATTATCGTTTTAAATGTTTCCAGTGATTCGTGGATAGATGTACATGTACCGTCGACGATTATCGTTTTAAATGTTTCCAGTGATTCGTGGATAGATGTACATGTACCATCGACGATTATCGTTTTAAATGTTTCCAGTGATTCGTGTATAGATGTACATGTACCATCGACGATTATCGTTTTAAATGTGTCCAGTGATTCGTGTATAGATGTACATGTACCATCGACGATTATCGTTTTAAATGTTTCCAGTGATTCGTGTATAGATGTACATGTACCATCGACGATTATCGTTTTAAATGTTTCCAGTGATTCGTGTATAGATGTACATGTACCATCGACGATTATCGTTTTAAATGTTTCCAGTGATTCGTGGATAGATGTGCATGTACCATCTACGATTATCGTTTTAAATGTTTCCAGTGATTCGTGTATAGATGTACATGTACCATCGACGATTATCGTTTTAAATGTTTCCAGTGATTCGTGTATAGATGTACATGTACCATCGACGATTCTCTTTTTAAATGTTTCCAGTGATTCGTGGATAGATGTACATGTACCATCGACGATTATCGTTTTAAATGTTTCCAGTGATTCGTGGATAGATGTACATGTACCATCGACGATTATCGTTTTAAATGTTTCCAGTGATTCGCGTATAGATGTACATGTACCGTCGACGATTATCGTTTTAAATGTTTCCAGTGATTCGTGTATAGATGTACATGTACCATCGACGATTATCGTTTTAAATGTTTCCAGTGATTCGTGGATAGATGTACATGTACCATCGACGATTATCGTTTTAAATGTTTCCAGTGATTCGTGTATAGATGTACATGTACCGTCGACGATTATCGTTTTAAATGTTTCCAGTGATTCGTGGATAGATGTACATGTACCATCGACGATTATCGTTTTAAATGTTTCCAGTGATTCGTGGATAGATGTACATGTACCGTCGACGATTCTCTTTTTAAATGTTTCCAGTGATTCGTGGATAGATGTACATGTACCATCGACGATTATCGTTTTAAATGTTTCCAGTGATTCGTGGATAGATGTACATGTACCGTCGACGATTATCGTTTTAAATGTTTCCAGTGATTCGTGGATAGATGTACATGTACCGTCGACGATTATCGTTTTAAATGTTTCCAGTGATTCGTGTATAGATGTACATGTACCATCGACGATTATCGTTTTAAATGTTTCCAGTGATTCGTGTATAGATGTACATGTACCATCGACGATTATCGTTTTAAATGTTTCCAGTGATTCGTGTATAGATGTACATGTACCATCGACGATTATCGTTTTAAATGTTTCCAGTGATTCGTGGATAGATGTGCATGTACCATCGACGATTATCGTTTTAAATGTTTCCAGTGATTCGTGGATAGATGTACATGTACCGTCGACGATTATCGTTTTAAATGTTTCCAGTGATTCGTGAATAGATGTACATGTACCGTCGACGATTCTCTTTTTAAATGTTTCCAGTGATTCGTGGATAGATGTACATGTACCATCGACGATTATCGTTTTAAATGTTTCCAGTGATTCGTGGATAGATGTGCATGTACCGTCGACGATTATCGTTTTAAATGTTTCCAGTGATTCGTGGATAGATGTACATGTACCATCGACGATTATCGTTTTAAATGTTTCCAGTGATTCGTGGATAGATGTACATGTACCGTCGACGATTATCGTTTTAAATGTTTCCAGTGATTCGTGTATAGATGTACATGTACCGTCGACGATTATCGTTTTAAATGTTTCCAGTGATTCGTGGATAGATGTACATGTACCGTCGACGATTATCGTTTTAAATGTTTCCAGTGATTCGTGTATAGATGTACATGTACCGTCGACGATTATCGTTTTAAATGTTTCCAGTGATTCGTGTATAGATGTACATGTACCATCGACGATTCTCTTTTTAAATGTTTCCAGTGATTCGTGGATAGATGTACATGTACCGTCGACGATTCTCTTTTTAAATGTTTCCAGTGATTCGTGGATAGATGTACATGTACCATCGACGATTATCGTTTTAAATGTTTCCAGTGATTCGTGTATAGATGTACATGTACCATCGACGATTATCGTTTTAAATGTTTCCAGTGATTCGTGTATAGATGTACATGTACCGTCGACGATTATCGTTTTAAATGTTTCCAGTGATTCGTGGATAGATGTACATGTACCATCGACGATTATCGTTTTAAATGTTTCCAGTGATTCGTGGATAGATGTACATGTACCGTCGACGATTATCGTTTTAAATGTTTCCAGTGATTCGTGGATAGATGTACATGTACCATCGACGATTCTCGTTTTAAATGTTTCCAGTGATTCGTGAATAGATGTACATGTACCATCGACGATTCTCGTTTTAAATGTTTCCAGTGATTCGTGTATAGATGTACATGTACCGTCGACGATTATCGTTTTAAATGTTTCCAGTGATTCGTGTATAGATGTACATGTACCATCGACGATTCTCTTTTTAAATGTTTCCAGTGATTCGTGGATAGATGTACATGTACCGTCGACGATTATCGTTTTAAATGTTTCCAGTGATTCGTGGATAGATGTACATGTACCGTCGACGATTCTCTTTTTAAATGTTTCCAGTGATTCGTGTATAGATGTACATGTACCATCGACGATTCTCTTTTTAAATGTTTCCAGTGATTCGTGGATAGATGTACATGTACCATCGACGATTATCGTTTTAAATGTTTCCAGTGATTCGTGGATAGATGTACATGTACCATCGACGATTATCGTTTTAAATGTTTCCAGTGATTCGTGTATAGATGTACATGTACCATCGACGATTCTCGTTTTAAATGTTTCCAGTGATTCGTGTATAGATGTACATGTACCATCGACGATTCTCTTTTTAAATGTTTCCAGTGATTCGTGTATAGATGTACATGTACCATCGACGATTATCGTTTTAAATGTTTCCAGTGATTCGTGTATAGATGTACATGTACCATCGACGATTATCGTTTTAAATGTTTCCAGTGATTCGTGTATAGATGTACATGTACCGTCGACGATTATCGTTTTAAATGTTTCCAGTGATTCGTGTATAGATGTACATGTACCATCGACGATTCTCGTTTTAAATGTTTCCAGTGATTCGTGTATAGATGTACATGTACCATCGACGATTCTCTTTTTAAATGTTTCCAGTGATTCGTGTATAGATGTACATGTACCGTCGACGATTATCGTTTTAAATGTTTCCAGTGATTCGTGGATAGATGTACATGTACCATCGACGATTATCGTTTTAAATGTTTCCAGTGATTCGTGGATAGATGTACATGTACCGTCGACGATTATCGTTTTAAATGTTTCCAGTGATTCGTGGATAGATGTACATTTACCATCGACGATTCTCGTTTTAAATGTTTCCAGTGATTCGTGAATAGATGTACATGTACCATCGACGATTCTCGTTTTAAATGTTTCCAGTGATTCGTGTATAGATGTACATGTACCGTCGACGATTATCGTTTTAAATGTTTCCAGTGATTCGTGTATAGATGTACATGTACCATCGACGATTCTCTTTTTAAATGTTTCCAGTGATTCGTGGATAGATGTACATGTACCGTCGACGATTATCGTTTTAAATGTTTCCAGTGATTCGTGGATAGATGTACATGTACCGTCGACGATTCTCTTTTTAAATGTTTCCAGTGATTCGTGTATAGATGTACATGTACCATCGACGATTCTCTTTTTAAATGTTTCCAGTGATTCGTGATTAGATGTACATGTACCATCGACGATTATCGTTTTAAATGTTTCCAGTGATTCGTGGATAGATGTACATGTACCATCGACGATTATCGTTTTAAATGTTTCCAGTGATTCGTGTATAGATGTACATGTACCATCGACGATTCTCGTTTTAAATGTTTCCAGTGATTCGTGTATAGATGTACATGTACCATCGACGATTCTCTTTTTAAATGTTTCCAGTGATTCGTGTATAGATGTACATGTACCATCGACGATTATCGTTTTAAATGTTTCCAGTGATTCGTGTATAGATGTGCATGTACCGTCGACGATTCTCGTTTTAAATGTTTCCAGTGATTCGTGTATAGATGTACATGTACCATCGACGATTCTCGTTTTAAATGTTTCCAGTGATTCGTGGATAGATGTACATGTACCATCGACGATTCTCTTTTTAAATGTTTCCAGTGATTCGTGGATAGATGTACATGTACCGTCGACGATTCTCTTTTTAAATGTTTCCAGTGATTCGTGGATAGATGTACATGTACCGTCGACGATTCTCTTTTTAAATGTTTCCAGTGATTCGTGGATAGATGTACATGTACCGTCGACGATTATCATTTTAAATGTTTCCATTGATTCGTGGATAGATGTACATGTACCATCGACGATTCTCTTTTTAAATGTTTCCAGTGATTCGTGGATAGATGTACATGTACCATCGACGATTATCGTTTTAAATGTTTCCAGTGATTCGTGGATAGATGTACATGTACCATCGACGATTCTCTTTTTAAATGTTTCCAGTGATTCGTGGATAGATGTACATGTACCGTCGACGATTCTCTTTTTAAATGTTTCCAGTGATTCGTGGATAGATGTACATGTACCGTCGACGATTATCGTTTTAAATGTTTCCAGTGATTCGTGGATAGATGTACATGTACCATCGACGATTCTCTTTTTAAATGTTTCCAGTGATTCGTGGATAGATGTACATGTACCATCGACGATTATCGTTTTAAATGTTTCCAGTGATTCGTGGATAGATGTACATGTACCATCGACGATTCTCTTTTTAAATGTTTCCAGTGATTCGTGGATAGATGTACATGTACCGTCGACGATTATCGTTTTAAATGTTTCCAGTGATTCGTGGATAGATGTACATGTACCATCGACGATTCTCTTTTTAAATGTTTCCAGTGATTCGTGGATAGATGTACATGTACCATCGACGATTATCGTTTTAAATGTTTCCAGTGATTCGTGGATAGATGTACATGTACCATCGACGATTATCGTTTTAAATGTTTCCAGTGATTCGTGGATAGATGTGCATGTACCATCGACGATTATCGTTTTAAATGTTTCCAGTGATTCGTGGATAGATGTACATGTACCATCGACGATTATCGTTTTAAATGTTTCCAGTGATTCGTGGATAGATGTACATGTACCGTCGACGATTATCGTTTTAAATGTTTCCAGTGATTCGTGGATAGATGTACATGTACCATCGACGATTATCGTTTTAAATGTTTCCAGTGATTCGTGTATAGATGTACATGTACCGTCGACGATTCTCTTTTTAAATGTTTCCAGTGATTCGTGGATAGATGTACATGTACCATCGACGATTCTCTTTTTAAATGTTTCCAGTGATTCGTGGATAGATGTACATGTACCATCGACGATTCTCTTTTTAAATGTTTCCAGTGATTCGTGGATAGATGTACATGTACCATCGACGATTCTCTTTTTAAATGTTTCCAGTGATTCGTGGATAGATGTACATGTACCATCGACGATTATCGTTTTAAATGTTTCCAGTGATTCGTGGATAGATGTACATGTACCATCGACGATTATCGTTTTAAATGTTTCCAGTGATTCGTGGATAGATGTGCATGTACCATCGACGATTATCGTTTTAAATGTTTCCAGTGATTCGTGGATAGATGTACATGTACCGTCGACGATTATCGTTTTAAATGTTTCCAGTGATTCGTGGATAGATGTGCATGTACCATCGACGATTATCGTTTTAAATGTTTCCAGTGATTCGTGGATAGATGTACATGTACCGTCGACGATTATCGTTTTAAATGTTTCCAGTGATTCGTGGATAGATGTGCATGTACCATCGACGATTATCGTTTTAAATGTTTCCAGTGATTCGTGGATAGATGTACATGTACCGTCGACGATTATCGTTTTAAATGTTTCCAGTGATTCGTGGATAGATGTGCATGTACCATCGACGATTATCGTTTTAAATGTTTCCAGTGATTCGTGGATAGATGTACATGTACCGTCGACGATTATCGTTTTAAATGTTTCCAGTGATTCGTGGATAGATGTACATGTACCGTCGACGATTATCGTTTTAAATGTTTCCAGTGATTCGTGGATAGATGTACATGTACCATCGACGATTATCGTTTTAAATGTTTCCAGTGATTCGTGGATAGATGTGCATGTACCGTCGACGATTATCGTTTTAAATGTTTCCAGTGATTCGTGGATAGATGTACATGTACCGTCGACGATTATCGTTTTAAATGTTTCCAGTGATTCGTGGATAGATGTGCATGTACCGTCGACGATTATCGTTTTAAATGTTTCCAGTGATTCGTGGATAGATGTACATGTACCATCGACGATTCTCTTTTTAAATGTTTCCAGTGATTCGTGGATAGATGTACATGTACCATCGACGATTCTCTTTTTAAATGTTTCCAGTGATTCGTGGATAGATGTACATGTACCATCGACGATTATCGTTTTAAATGTTTCCAGTGATTCGTGGATAGATGTACATGTACCATCGACGATTATCGTTTTAAATGTTTCCAGTGATTCGTGGATAGATGTACATGTACCATCGACGATTATCGTTTTAAATGTTTCCAGTGATTCGTGGATAGATGTACATGTACCATCGACGATTATCGTTTTAAATGTTTCCAGTGATTCGTGGATAGATGTACATGTACCGTCGACGATTATCGTTTTAAATGTTTCCAGTGATTCGTGGATAGATGTACATGTACCATCGACGATTCTCTTTTTAAATGTTTCCAGTGATTCGTGGATAGATGTACATGTACCATCGACGATTATCGTTTTAAATGTTTCCAGTGATTCGTGGATAGATGTACATGTACCGTCGACGATTATCGTTTTAAATGTTTCCAGTGATTCGTGGATAGATGTGCATGTACCATCGACGATTATCGTTTTAAATGTTTCCAGTGATTCGTGGATAGATGTACATGTACCATCGACGATTATCGTTTTAAATGTTTCCAGTGATTCGTGGATAGATGTACATGTACCGTCGACGATTATCGTTTTAAATGTTTCCAGTGATTCGTGGATAGATGTGCATGTACCATCGACGATTATCGTTTTAAATGTTTCCAGTGATTCGTGTATAGATGTACATGTACCATCGACGATTCTCTTTTTAAATGTTTCCAGTGATTCGTGTATAGATGTACATGTACCGTCGACGATTATCGTTTTAAATGTTTCCAGTGATTCGTGGATAGATGTGCTTGTACCGTCGACGATTATCGTTTTAAATGTTTCCAGTGATTCGTGTATAGATGTACATGTACCATCGACGATTATCGTTTTAAATGTTTCCAGTGATTCGTGTATAGATGTACATGTACCATCGACGATTATCGTTTTAAATGTTTCCAGTGATTCGTGGATAGATGTACATGTACCATCGACGATTCTCTTTTTAAATGTTTCCAGTGATTCGTGGATAGATGTGCATGTACCATCGACGATTATCGTTTTAAATGTTTCCAGTGATTCGTGGATAGATGTACATGTACCATCGACGATTATCGTTTTAAATGTTTCCAGTGATTCGTGGATAGATGTACATGTACCATCGACGATTCTCTTTTTAAATGTTTCCAGTGATTCGTGGATAGATGTACATGTACCATCGACGATTCTCTTTTTAAATGTTTCCAGTGATTCGTGGATAGATGTGCATGTACCATCGACGATTCTCGTTTTAAATGTTTCCAGTGATTCGTGGATAGATGTACATGTACCATCGACGATTCTCGTTTTAAATGTTCCAGTGATTCGTGGATAGATGTACATGTACCGTCGACGATTATCGTTTTAAATGTTTCCAGTGATTCGTGGATAGATGTGCATGTACCATCGACGAATATCGTTTTAAATGTTTCCAGTGATTCGTGGATAGATGTACATGTACCATCGACGATTCTCGTTTTAAATGTTTCCAGTGATTCGTGGATAGATGTACATGTACCATCGACGATTATCGTTTTAAATGTTTCCAGTGATTCGTGGATAGATGTACATGTACCGTCGACGATTATCGTTTTAAATGTTTCCAGTGATTCGTGTATAGATGTACATGTACCATCGACGATTATCGTTTTAAATGTTTCCAGTGATTCGTGGATAGATGTGCATGTACCATCGACGATTATCGTTTTAAATGTTTCCAGTGATTCGTGGATAGATGTACATGTACCATCGACGATTATCGTTTTAAATGTTTCCAGTGATTCGTGTATAGATGTACATGTACCATCGACGATTATCGTTTTAAATGTTTCCAGTGATTCGTGGATAGATGTACATGTACCGTCGACGATTCTCGTTTTAAATGTTTCCAGTGATTCGTGGATAGATGTGCATGTACCATCGACGATTATCGTTTTAAATGTTTCCAGTGATTCGTGGATAGATGTACATGTACCATCGACGATTCTCTTTTTAAATGTTTCCAGTGATTCGTGGATAGATGTACATGTACCGTCGACGATTCTCTTTTTAAATGTTTCCAGTGATTCGTGGATAGATGTACATGTACCATCGACGATTATCGTTTTAAATGTTTCCAGTGATTCGTGTATAGATGTACATGTACCATCGACGATTATCGTTTTAAATGTTTCCAGTGATTCGTGGATAGATGTACATGTACCATCGACGATTATCGTTTTAAATGTTTCCAGTGATTCGTGGATAGATGTGCATGTACCATCGACGATTATCGTTTTAAATGTTTCCAGTGATTCGTGGATAGATGTACATGTACCATCGACGATTATCGTTTTAAATGTTTCCAGTGATTCGTGTATAGATGTACATGTACCGTCGACGATTATCGTTTTAAATGTTTCCAGTGATTCGTGTATAGATGTACATGTACCGTCGACGATTATCGTTTTAAATGTTTCCAGTGATTCGTGTATAGATGTACATGTACCGTCGACGATTCTCTTTTTAAATGTTTCCAGTGATTCGTGGATAGATGTACATGTACCATCGACGATTATCGTTTTAAATGTTTCCAGTGATTCGTGTATAGATGTACATGTACCGTCGACGATTATCGTTTTAAATGTTTCCAGTGATTCGTGTATAGATGTACATGTACCGTCGACGATTATCGTTTTAAATGTTTCCAGTGATTCGTGTATAGATGTACATGTACCGTCGACGATTATCGTTTTAAATGTTTCCAGTGATTCGTGTATAGATGTACATGTACCGTCGACGATTATCGTTTTAAATGTTTCCAGTGATTCGTGTATAGATGTACATGTACCGTCGACGATTATCGTTTTAAATGTTTCCAGTGATTCGTGTATAGATGTACATGTACCATCGACGATTATCGTTTTAAATGTTTCCAGTGATTCGTGGATAGATGTACATGTACCATCGACGATTCTCTTTTTAAATGTTTCCAGTGATTCGTGGATAGATGTACATGTACCATCGACGATTATCGTTTTAAATGTTTCCAGTGATTCGTGGATAGATGTACATGTACCATCGACGATTATCGTTTTAAATGTTTCCAGTGATTCGTGTATAGATGTACATGTACCGTCGACGATTATCGTTTTAAATGTTTCCAGTGATTCGTGTATAGATGTACATGTACCATCGACGATTATCGTTTTAAATGTTTCCAGTGATTCGTGGATAGATGTACATGTACCATCGACGATTATCGTTTTAAATGTTTCCAGTGATTCGTGTATAGATGTACATGTACCGTCGACGATTATCGTTTTAAATGTTTCCAGTGATTCGTGGATAGATGTACATGTACCATCGACGATTATCGTTTTAAATGTTTCCAGTGATTCGTGGATAGATGTACATGTACCGTCGACGATTCTCTTTTTAAATGTTTCCAGTGATTCGTGGATAGATGTACATGTACCATCGACGATTATCGTTTTAAATGTTTCCAGTGATTCGTGGATAGATGTACATGTACCGTCGACGATTATCGTTTTAAATGTTTCCAGTGATTCGTGGATAGATGTACATGTACCGTCGACGATTATCGTTTTAAATGTTTCCAGTGATTCGTGTATAGATGTACATGTACCATCGACGATTATCGTTTTAAATGTTTCCAGTGATTCGTGTATAGATGTACATGTACCATCGACGATTATCGTTTTAAATGTTTCCAGTGATTCGTGTATAGATGTACATGTACCATCGACGATTATCGTTTTAAATGTTTCCAGTGATTCGTGGATAGATGTACATGTACCATCGACGATTATCGTTTTAAATGTTTCCAGTGATTCGTGGATAGATGTACATGTACCGTCGACGATTATCGTTTTAAATGTTTCCAGTGATTCGTGAATAGATGTACATGTACCGTCGACGATTCTCTTTTTAAATGTTTCCAGTGATTCGTGGATAGATGTACATGTACCATCGACGATTATCGTTTTAAATGTTTCCAGTGATTCGTGGATAGATGTGCATGTACCGTCGACGATTATCGTTTTAAATGTTTCCAGTGATTCGTGGATAGATGTACATGTACCATCGACGATTATCGTTTTAAATGTTTCCAGTGATTCGTGGATAGATGTACATGTACCGTCGACGATTATCGTTTTAAATGTTTCCAGTGATTCGTGTATAGATGTACATGTACCGTCGACGATTATCGTTTTAAATGTTTCCAGTGATTCGTGGATAGATGTACATGTACCGTCGACGATTATCGTTTTAAATGTTTCCAGTGATTCGTGTATAGATGTACATGTACCGTCGACGATTATCGTTTTAAATGTTTCCAGTGATTCGTGTATAGATGTACATGTACCATCGACGATTCTCTTTTTAAATGTTTCCAGTGATTCGTGGATAGATGTACATGTACCGTCGACGATTCTCTTTTTAAATGTTTCCAGTGATTCGTGGATAGATGTACATGTACCATCGACGATTATCGTTTTAAATGTTTCCAGTGATTCGTGTATAGATGTACATGTACCATCGACGATTATCGTTTTAAATGTTTCCAGTGATTCGTGTATAGATGTACATGTACCGTCGACGATTATCGTTTTAAATGTTTCCAGTGATTCGTGGATAGATGTACATGTACCATCGACGATTATCGTTTTAAATGTTTCCAGTGATTCGTGGATAGATGTACATGTACCGTCGACGATTATCGTTTTAAATGTTTCCAGTGATTCGTGGATAGATGTACATGTACCATCGACGATTCTCGTTTTAAATGTTTCCAGTGATTCGTGAATAGATGTACATGTACCATCGACGATTCTCGTTTTAAATGTTTCCAGTGATTCGTGTATAGATGTACATGTACCGTCGACGATTATCGTTTTAAATGTTTCCAGTGATTCGTGTATAGATGTACATGTACCATCGACGATTCTCTTTTTAAATGTTTCCAGTGATTCGTGGATAGATGTACATGTACCGTCGACGATTATCGTTTTAAATGTTTCCAGTGATTCGTGGATAGATGTACATGTACCGTCGACGATTCTCTTTTTAAATGTGTCCAGTGATTCGTGTATAGATGTACATGTACCATCGACGATTCTCTTTTTAAATGTTTCCAGTGATTCGTGGATAGATGTACATGTACCATCGACGATTATCGTTTTAAATGTTTCCAGTGATTCGTGGATAGATGTACATGTACCATCGACGATTATCGTTTTAAATGTTTCCAGTGATTCGTGTATAGATGTACATGTACCATCGACGATTCTCGTTTTAAATGTTTCCAGTGATTCGTGTATAGATGTACATGTACCATCGACGATTCTCTTTTTAAATGTTTCCAGTGATTCGTGTATAGATGTACATGTACCATCGACGATTATCGTTTTAAATGTTTCCAGTGATTCGTGTATAGATGTACATGTACCATCGACGATTATCGTTTTAAATGTTTCCAGTGATTCGTGTATAGATGTACATGTACCGTCGACGATTATCGTTTTAAATGTTTCCAGTGATTCGTGTATAGATGTACATGTACCATCGACGATTCTCGTTTTAAATGTTTCCAGTGATTCGTGTATAGATGTACATGTACCATCGACGATTCTCTTTTTAAATGTTTCCAGTGATTCGTGTATAGATGTACATGTACCGTCGACGATTATCGTTTTAAATGTTTCCAGTGATTCGTGGATAGATGTACATGTACCATCGACGATTATCGTTTTAAATGTTTCCAGTGATTCGTGGATAGATGTACATGTACCGTCGACGATTATCGTTTTAAATGTTTCCAGTGATTCGTGGATAGATGTACATGTACCATCGACGATTCTCGTTTTAAATGTTTCCAGTGATTCGTGAATAGATGTACATGTACCATCGACGATTCTCGTTTTAAATGTTTCCAGTGATTCGTGTATAGATGTACATGTACCGTCGACGATTATCGTTTTAAATGTTTCCAGTGATTCGTGTATAGATGTACATGTACCATCGACGATTCTCTTTTTAAATGTTTCCAGTGATTCGTGGATAGATGTACATGTACCGTCGACGATTATCGTTTTAAATGTTTCCAGTGATTCGTGGATAGATGTACATGTACCGTCGACGATTCTCTTTTTAAATGTTTCCAGTGATTCGTGTATAGATGTACATGTACCATCGACGATTCTCGTTTTAAATGTTTCCAGTGATTCGTGGATAGATGTACATGTACCGTCGACGATTATCGTTTTAAATGTTTCCAGTGATTCGTGGATAGATGTGCATGTACCGTCGACGATTATCGTTTTAAATGTTTCCAGTGATTCGTGTATAGATGTACATGTACCATCGACGATTATCGTTTTAAATGTTTCCAGTGATTCGTGTATAGATGTACATGTACCATCGACGATTATCGTTTTAAATGTTTCCAGTGATTCGTGGATAGATGTACACGTACCATCGACGATTATCGTTTTAAATGTTTCCAGTGATTCGTGGATAGATGTACATGTACCGTCGACGATTATCGTTTTAAATGTTTCCAGTGATTCGTGGATAGATGTACATGTACCATCGACGATTATCGTTTTAAATGTTTCCAGTGATTCGTGGATAGATGTACATGTACCATCGACGATTATCGTTTTAAATGTTTCCAGTGATTCGTGGATAGATGTACATGTACCGTCGACGATTATCGTTTTAAATGTTTCCAGTGATTCGTGTATAGATGTACATGTACCATCGACGATTCTCGTTTTAAATGTTTCCAGTGATTCGTGTATAGATGTACATGTACCATCGACGATTCTCGTTTTAAATGTTTCCAGTGATTCGTGGATAGATGTACATGTACCATCGACGATTCTCTTTTTAAATGTTTCCAGTGATTCGTGGATAGATGTACATGTACCATCGACGATTCTCTTTTTAAATGTTTCCAGTGATTCGTGGATAGATGTACATGTACCGTCGACGATTATCGTTTTAAATGTTTCCAGTGATTCGTGTATAGATGTACATGTACCATCGACGATTCTCTTTTTAAATGTTTCCAGTGATTCGTGGATAGATGTACATGTACCATCGACGATTCTCTTTTTAAATGTTTCCAGCGATTCGTGGATAGATGTACATGTACCGTCGACGATTCTCTTTTTAAATGTTTCCAGTGATTCGTGGATAGATGTACATGTACCATCGACGATTCTCGTTTTAAGTGGTTCCAGTTGCATGTTCAACTACATGTACAATCACAGTCTCTTAATTAAGCTCACACCCTTCTCGATGCCAATTATGTTGGCTCACAAACCGTTTTATACCATCACTTAAATTTGAGCAATCTTATTTGTTTCAAGCTGATCAAGTTTAGTATCTGAGCAGTGGGCCCTACCAGAATACATAACCGTTGCCAGAACGTGACATTTAAATATAGTCGCCGAAATTCGATAACATTCGTTGCAGTATAAACAATATGTGACCCGCCATTTCAAATCCAGTCGTAAGTCGGGATTTTTGTTACCCTGTGCCAATGCATTCTCTTATATATGCGAGTCGACCATAGGTCGCCTCGCATATATAAGAGAATGCATTGGCCTAACAATGTTTTATATATTTTTTTAAATAAATGTTTCTTACAAGTTTTAGGACATAAAATGAAAAAAATCCATTACCCTGCAGGGAGCCCCACACATATATAGAAGCATATAGAAGAGTGTCGTCTGCTCATGTTTGTCTGGGGCTCTGTATGGGTGAAATTATAAAATTGTTAAAGAATACAATAAAAAATTATTAAAATTGTAAAAAATTGTTAGGCCAATGCATTCTCTTATATATGCGAGGCGACCTATGGTCGACTCGCATATATAAGAGAATGCATTGGCACAGGGTAAAAAAATCCCGACTTACGACAGGATTTGATATGGCGGGTCACTAGCAACCACAACAGCACCGCAGGCGCTGTGTTGCTTTTCAAGTTTAGGCGTGAATGACGTCATTAATTTTTACAATACCATGAAACAGAATTTCGACGCGATGAAAATCCGGGCAAGAAAAATGGGTTAAAAATCACGTGACTTCCGCCCCGCTTTGCATAGCATCATGGGAACAATAATATCAAATTGTGAAATCACGGAATCGGAAGTGGACCAAGTGGGATGGTTATGAAATTAGCAACTTCAGTTTTTCTGAACAATTCCTATGTTATGTAGGCTTATGAATTAGTTTCATTTTGACCATTTTCGTTGGTTAGCTGACCGAAAACCAGCGAAGACGTCATGACAAGGTCCATGACGTCATTTACGTCAGTTGGTTTTGTAGGCCAGAATCCAGACACATTTGGTCTTTACCGGAAACACCGATTTCACATCACTAGACTAAACGCAATTGTATATACAAAATGGCCAAAGGACATTTTATATACAATATGCACACAATAAATATGGGATCCCTCCCTGCAAACGTGTTGTTTGTTTGTTTGGTATTCATTGTTCCTTTTTTGTTTGTTCTTCTTTTAAAACTAGTGAGTGCATATAAGATTATATTCTTCATCATGTTTTCAAATGTCATTTTGACTATCAGTTTGAATTTTTGACCATGCAATGAGCTAATTCAGCTGCCTTCCACAATATATACACTTAAATGTAATTAAGAGACTTCTGTAAAGACCATTTTCTAGAACAATACAGACTGGATTCAAACGAGAGATGTTTTTTTTATTGACAAGAGCTAGCTAACTAGCTAGCGCATGAAACTGTTCGCGCGAATGATTTCCCCAGTGATATTTTGGGATATAGCGCCCATGTAAACATTTATATTTGTCATATATAAACGTGGGAAGTTGCTAGCTTTAGTTTGGCATGGATGTGTATGAGTTGTTTTAACGAAATACGCGGTGGCAGGGTGGTTGTACTGTAGTGTTCCGCGGAATCCGCCCCTCCAACGTTGATGAAAGTATTCAACATTTTGAAATCCCATGACTGACACAGCAACAGTTGGAAACTACGTATATAGATGGAAATTGTTGTGATAGTTGTGATAATCCACCATGCGGATCGAATAATTACTGAGATCATATTCCACCAGTACAAAACCTGGTAACTTTTTGGTATTTTGACAGAAAATTTATGACATTGAACAAACACAGGGCCACTAAAATTAATGTGAAGTATATTATTGAGAAACAAGCTTTACCAAAGACAGACATTCCCTGCCGTGTCTGTTCAATGTTATACACTTCCCTGTTACACCACAACACGATCACAGTTTGTACTGGTGGAATATCTCGATTCGGCTCTGCCAAGCTCAAGCCCAACGTCCTATTAATAGTGGAGTGCACCGTTGTATCGACGTCGGTTCAACGCCGGTACCTAACGGCGCGCCAACGTGAAATTTCCAACTGAGGTGTCAGACATGAAATGTCCTACTTTTGACAATTGTCTCCAATGTTAGGGTGAGAACCCTATACCATACGACCCTGTCGCCACGTACCTGGTCATGTCAACGACTGCATGGCTGTAATTAATGTCTGGATTTTACTCACCTGACCGAACTGGACGGGATATTATGGGCACAATCCACAGACACGCAACACATACAATAATGCACGCGCTCATCGTTGATGTCCGCTGTATCTTTTGTAGAAATGGGTCAACATGGGTGTCCAACCTTGTATTATTAACCGGAAATTGTGTGTCCACCTTAAAGGTAATGTGAGACACGAATGAGTAACAACGCCATGGAAACAACCGAGTATTACGCCCTCTTAGGGTGTATTTTGTGTGTGGTGGTTTTGGCCTGTTATAGGAGCTACGCATTCTCAACGACTCAGCCATTTCCACTTCGATGAGGAAATAACCTCTTCCATCAGCTGCTTCCATAAATAGAATCCATATATGCCGGTCTATTTCAATCACCTGATTGACCATTTGCATACTACCGATAAATACGTATGTTGGCTGGGAGACTCGTCTTTTAACTTGTACTAATTATTGCTATTTATTAATATTTGTGACCCGCCATATCAAATCCAGTCGCAAGTCGGGATTTTTTTTACCATGTGCCAATGCATTCTCTTATATATGCGAGTCCACCATAGGTCGCCTCGCATATATAAGAGAATGCATTGGCCTAACAATTTTTTACAATTTTAATATTTTTTTCTTGTATTCTTTAACAATTTTATAATTTCACCCATACAGAGCCCCAGACAAACATGAGCATACGACACTCTTCTATATGCTTCTATATATGTGTGGGGCTCCCTGCAGGGTAATGGATTTTTTTTATTTTATGTCCTAAAAATTGTAAGAAACATTTATTTTAAAAAAATGATAACAAATTGTTAGGCCAATGCATTCTCTTATATATGCGAGGCGACCTATGGTCGACTCGCATATATAAGAGAATGCATTGGCACAGGGTAAAAAAAATTCCGACTTACGACTGGATTTGATATGGCGGGTCACATATAGTGGGGAATATCATGCTGCCGAATAAATCCAAAGCAGTTCGTTAACCGTACAGGTGAGAGAATCATGGGAATATTTTTGTTCTCATGATATATGTCCAGAGGCGGACTGGGCCAAAAAACCGGCCCGGGAAATTAATATAATACCGGCCCATCTGTTCGGGGGGTGTCCACAGTCCACCTTGGGAAATTCCAACTGCACCCCCCCTTGAATCAGAATCAGACCAAATACATGTTTTTGCATAATTCCATTTGCACCTCTGGCATAATATATCCTATATATTCACAAACCGTGGTTCTATATATTCCCGATATGAGACCATTCAGATATTTTTACCTGAAAAATTGCATAAATTCTAACATCTAGCGGTCTAACTCCAGACAAATGCACACGGCTACGGACAAGAGACCAGGACACATGTGCACCGGGCTGTTCATGGTTGTTCGGCCCGGGGTGAGAAAATTTTGAAAACTATACAAGAAAATCGCAAATCCTAGCATCTAGACTGGCTTCAACTGAAGCGTTCCTATTTTGTAGTAAATTTCAATTGGGGGAGGGTCCGGGAGGGGTGCGTGAGATTCTTTTGGGATTTACAGCTGGAATCTCAAGATTAACGGGGTCTTTACGTGGTGTTAAATGATGCTGACAAGTTCATTTAATGACAAAATTACGATTAGCCAATTCGGCTGGTTAAACAACACATGTGGCGGCCCACGTCCGGAATTTTCCCGGTCTCTCGACCAGCCCCCCCACCCCCCCCCCCCGAACGTCACATTATGCTCACATGGGGAACCTGCAAACTTCCCAATTTAGGTAACTTCTGTCTTTCCTCGCCGGTTTTCCGCTTCTCGGGTGATATATATGTATATATATATATATTGGCAGTACACATTATCCGAAGTAAAACATTTGATATGTGGAATAATTTGCGAATCAATATATTCTTGTTTAGTGACGGTTCCAAATATGGTTACAATCGGGACAATCTCAGACGCCGACGTAAAATGGAATTCACTTCATGAATTTATGTGAGAAGAGTGCCATCTTATTGGATACACGGCAGGTTAAACAACACATGTGGCGGCCCACGTCAGTTTCATTTGAGGCCCAAGTTGTGGTTGGGGCCGACCAACCACATATACCCCCCCCCCAAACCGTAAAAAACCCCTCGGATTCTCGCTTGATAGCAAATCACGTGGAATCAGAATTTTTCCGGCCTCCGGCCCATCGGGAAATATCCCGGTCTCCCGATCGGCCAGTCCGCCTCTGTATATGTCTGTACTGCATTAAATATTTGTTTGTTTTCGCGAAGGCTAAGCTCCCTTGATCCCCTCAATAGAGTGTTCTCAGATAGGGCAACATTGGGTAGGGAGTCATATAGGTGAAATTGTGTACATGGTTATCTGTCAGGTCACAACTAAGGTGGCTGCAGTTCAGTCTTAACCGGGTATGAAGGATATGAGATTTACGGCATTTACTATGCTAAAATGGGCAGGTGGACGCATATTGTCACTGTTGAGTTCCTTTTTGAAGTCTTCGGTTGTACTGCTGCCCTTTGTAGTTTCCGGCAGTTTGTTCCATTCGTTAATTGCCACTGGTAAGAAAGAATCCATATAATAGTCATAGTTGATATTCGAGGGGAGTCTTATATGTTCAAATCAGAAGTTATATCTGGAACTAATTGCCGGGATTGGTCGTACATAGTTTCTTCAAATTGATGAGGCATTTCCGCGTATCATTTAAAAAAATTGGCACAGCTTGTGTTTTCTACGACGTGAGGAGAGGAGTAACGAAACTGATCGGAAAACCTCGATTGCCTTACATGGAGGTCAAGGGTCGGGGAATGCAGAAAACACGTGGCTGTCGATCAATCGAATTTTTTTTATCCAATTGAGGGGAGGGGTGTGGGCGAATGGCGAAGGAAAATTATAATTTTCCAAAGTGTGAAATTATTCAAGTCTTTATTAGGGGTGCACCCAGTTTAGTTTGGATTTACTAGTACTTGGGAATTGGAGTTAAACACCAGCCGAATAGACTCTATAGTTGCAATTGTTATAACTAAATGTCATCACTATATTGTCGCTGTCAATATGGCTCAGTATAATTATGTTTATTGCATAATCATACATCCATATGTGCGTGATCAAATTATCATTTCTAGAATCGAAATATTATCATTAGAAGATAAGCACTGGGGGGAAACTGTTTCACCAGAATCGATTCTATCGCCCTTCCGGTTCCGTCTCTATCGAATTAAGTTCCGACTCTTTCGCGATTTCTAAAACATGTTTTCAAAGTTTTGACCGTTGTTTATAGACTGAATGTCAAAACAGAATGTTTTTTCCAATAACAATCGACAGATTATGTCTTTATACGTGTTTATTGATGGCAGTAAAGCAAAATCGGCTGCATGTTGTGCACAGTTACAGACGTAGTGCGTTTGGGTGCATTTCCCATTAAATTAAGCAGCACTTTGATGCTCAGATTATCGGCCTTGTCTACTTTAAATTGGACTGAAACTTGTCAAGTTTTATGGTTGAACATTAGATAATTATAATACAATACCTCCCGACGGTTCCTCGCCGTACAATTCCTTCAAATTAGTGCCTCAAAAAGCAACAAAAGGTTCCGATTCTATTGTGATGTTTATGTTCACGATCGGTTCTTTCGTTCCTGTTTACAGTACATTCATATTCGATCAGATTATTTGATTGTACATCTATAGTTGCCCAATGACAATCCATGGTCATATATGGTTTTAAATTGTAGCCATAGTAAATCAATAGATGAGTTTTAGTGGTCCCAAACGATCATATGTAAGATATTAATGATGATCGACCGATAATCTTTAATATCCAACCTATGATGCTTTGGGACTACTGAACAACTCATATTGGTGTTGTTGTGACTATAGTTTAAACCATATATGGTAATATGGCAACTAGAAACACAAATGAACTCTCTGGTCGAATATAATATTGCATTAAACGGGGGGCGAAAGAACCGATCGTGAACATAAAAATCACATTAGAACCGGAACATTGCGTTGCTTCTTTTGGTGGATTAATTTGAGGGTCTTTTACTGTGAGGAGCCACCGAGAGCTGTGCTGTAATCGTGTCCTGGTGTTCGATCATACAAGAAGACATATTTCAGTCTAATTAAAAGGTAAAAAGGCCGATAAAAGGAGCATCAAAATGCTGCTTAATTTACAAAGGAAATGCACACAAACACATTACTCTTCTAAGTGTGCAAAAAATAGCCGACTTCGCATTATTATCACCAATAATTACACACAAAGACACAATCAAGCGATAGTTTTTGTAAAATACGTTCTGTTTTAACATTTAGTGTATAAATGGAGGTCAAAACTTTGAAAACATTTGTTTCAAGTCGCGAAAGAGACGGGACTTAATTCGATAGAGACGGAACCCGATAGGCGATAGAATCGATTCTTGTGAAACAGTTTCCCCCCAGTGATAAGGTCGGATAAGTTTATTGACAATTATACCCTCTCATACCGATATCACAACACAAATAAGTATAAATACATATGAAGCAATAATTACAATATTATTGTAATCATTGATAAAAATAATTATCATGTTTTTTATGTTGAAAATTTGGTGTTTCACACCTTTTGTGGAAAAAGAGACGGATAATGTTACAGATGATATTGCACGTTTCTCTATTTCATCATTTCGCTATATACATGTATGAAAATGATTTTTGTTTTGTATCAGTTATATTAGTAAACTTGTGATTTACTTTATCTATTTATTATATGGTTCAGTACAATTATAACAATTGCTTCATACATCATATGTGGTGGTTTCATGCATGATTACATAGTGTATACTACTTATTTATGTGGGCAGTAGCCTCTATACTGGCGCCTGTGGCGCATAAGATACTATGGGTGGCGGGATGGGGTGGTGGGTGGGCTCTCATTATACTACTTATTTATGTGGGCAGTAGCCTCTATACGGGCGCATGTGGCGCATAAGATACTATGGGTGGCGGGATGGGGTGGTGGGTGGGCTCTCATTATACTACTTATTTATGTGGGCAGTAGCCTCTATACGGGCGCCTGTGGCGCATAAGATGCTATGGGTGGCGGGATGGGGTGGTGGGTGGGCTCTCATTATACTACTTATTTATGTGGGCAGTAGCCTCTATACGGGCGCCTGTGGCGCATAAGATACTATGGGTGGCGGGATGGGGTGGTGGGTGGGCTCTCATTATACTACTTATTTATGTGGGCAGTAGCCTCTATACGGGCGCCTGTGGCGCATAAGATACTATGGGTGGCGGGATGGGGTGGTGGGTGGGCTCTCATTATACTACTTATTTATGTGGGCAGTAGCCTCTATACGGGCGCATGTGGCGCATAAGATACTATGGGTGGCGGGATGGGGTGGTGGGTGGGCTCTCATTATACTACTTATTTATGTGGGCAGTAGCCTCTATACGGGCGCCTGTGGATCATAAGATACTATGGGTGGCGGGATGGGGTGGTGGGTGGGCTCTCATTATACTACTTATTTATGTGGGCAGTAGCCTCTATACGGGCGCCTGTGGCGCATAAGATACTATGGGTGGCGGGATGGGGTGGTGGGTGGGCTCTCATTATACTACTTATTTATGTGGGCAGTAGCCTCTATACGGGCGCCTGTACCGCATAAGATACTATGGGTGGCGGGAAGGGGTGGTGGGTGTGCTCTCATTATACTACTTATTTATGTGGGCAGTAGCCTCTATACGGGCGCCTGTGGCGCATAAGATACTATGGGTGGCAGGATGGGGTGGTGGGTGGGCTCTCACTATACTACTTATTTATGTGGGCAGTAGCCTCTATACGGGCGCCTGTGGCGCATAAGATACTATGGGTGGCGGGATGGGGTGGTGGGTGGGCTCTCATTATACTACTTATTTATGTGGGCAGTAGCCTCTATACGGGCGCCTGTGGCGCATAAGATACTATGGGTGGCGGGATGGGGTGGTGGGTGGGCTCTCATTATACTACTTATTTATGTGGGCAGTAGCCTCTATACGGGCGCCTGTGACGCATAAGATACTATGGGTGACGGGATTGGGTGGTGGGTGGGCTCTCATTATACTACTTATTTATGTGGGCAGTAGCCTCTAAACGGGCGCCTGTGGCGCATAAGATACTATGGGTGGCGGGATGGGGTGGTGGGTGGGCTCTCATTATACTACTTATTTATGTGGGCAGTAGCCTCTATACGGGCGCCTGTGGCGCATAAGATACTATGGGTGGCGGGATGGGGTGGTGGTGGGCTCTCATTATACTACTTATTTATGTGGGCAGTAGCCTCTATACGGGCGCCTGTGGCGCATAAGATACTATGGGTGGCGGGATGGGGTGGTGGGTGGGCTCTCGTTATACTACTTATTTATGTGGGCAGTAGCCTCTATACGGGCGCCTGTGGCGCATAAGATAATATGGGTGGCGGGATGGGGTGGTGGGTGGGCTCTCATTATACTACTTATTTATGTGGGCAGTAGCCTCTATACGGGCGCCTGTGACGCATAAGATACTATGGGTGACGGGATGGGGTGGTGGGTGGGCTCTCATTATACTTCTTATTTATGTGGGCAGTAGCCTCTAAACGGGCGCCTGTGGCGCATAAGATACTATGGGTGGCGGGATGGGGTGGTGGGTGGGCTCTCATTATACTACTTATTTATGTGGGCAGTAGCCTCTATACGGGCGCCTGTGGCGCATAAGATACTATGGGTGGCGGGATGGGGTGGTGGGTGGGCTCTCATTATACTACTTATTTATCTAGTTATTTCGTCAAAGGAATATTATATGGCTCAGTAAAATTATAACAATTGCTTCATACATCATACGTGTGTGGTTTCATGTATGATTATATAGACTTACCTTGTTAATGTACGTCCCGTGTTATATCTGCTTTGCCAATGTAGCTAATCCATGAAGGTTACGCTAAAAAAGAACTATTATATATTCCACCAAAAACAAGGAAGGTAAACTCGACGCGAGCTATACGGCTCATCATTTATTTTGAAATACGATCGCTTTTGTTTTCTGTCTCAAAGTAACAACAACAACAACATGCCCGCGAACATTAAAAATCTGAAGTGGATTTGAATTGGTCGACCCACGCGTAATGTATCAGTTGTCTTTGATGAGCATGTCAATTGGAGTGTTGCTAAACAAAATGCTTTATTCTCTCACTATACTACTTATTTATGTGGGCAGTAGCCTCTATACGGGCGCCTGTGGCGCATAAGATACTATGGGTGGCGGGATGGGGTGGTGGGTGGGCTCTCATTATACTACTTATTTATGTGGGCAGTAGCCTCTATACGGGCGCCTGTGGCGCATAAGATACTATGGGTGGCGGGATGGGGTGGTGGGTGGGCTCTCATTATACTACTTATTTATGTGGGCAGTAGCCTCTATACGGGCGCCTGTGACGCATAAGATACTATGGGTGACGGGATTGGGTGGTGGGTGGGCTCTCATTATACTACTTATTTATGTGGGCAGTAGCCTCTAAACGGGCGCCTGTGGCGCATAAGATACTATGGGTGGCGGGATGGGGTGGTGGGTGGGCTCTCATTATACTACTTATTTATGTGGGCAGTAGCCTCTATACGGGCGCCTGTGGCGCATAAGATACTATGGGTGGCGGGATGGGGTGGTGGTGGGCTCTCATTATACTACTTATTTATGTGGGCAGTAGCCTCTATACGGGCGCCTGTGGCGCATAAGATACTATGGGTGGCGGGATGGGGTGGTGGGTGGGCTCTCGTTATACTACTTATTTATGTGGGCAGTAGCCTCTATACGGGCGCCTGTGGCGCATAAGATAATATGGGTGGCGGGATGGGGTGGTGGGTGGGCTCTCATTATACTACTTATTTATGTGGGCAGTAGCCTCTATACGGGCGCCTGTGACGCATAAGATACTATGGGTGACGGGATGGGGTGGTGGGTGGGCTCTCATTATACTTCTTATTTATGTGGGCAGTAGCCTCTAAACGGGCGCCTGTGGCGCATAAGATACTATGGGTGGCGGGATGGGGTGGTGGGTGGGCTCTCATTATACTACTTATTTATGTGGGCAGTAGCCTCTATACGGGCGCCTGTGGCGCATAAGATACTATGGGTGGCGGGATGGGGTGGTGGGTGGGCTCTCATTATACTACTTATTTATCTAGTTATTTCGTCAAAGGAATATTATATGGCTCAGTACAATTATAACAATTGCTTCATACATCATACGTGTGTGGTTTCATGTATGATTATATAGACTTACCTTGTTAATGTACGTCCCGTGTTATATCTGCTTTGCCAATGTAGCTAATCCATGAAGGTTACGCTAAAAAAGAACTATTATATATTCCACCAAAAACAAGGAAGGTAAACTCGACGCGAGCTATACGGCTCATCATTTATTTTGAAATACGATCGCTTTTGTTTTCTGTCTCAAAGTAACAACAACAACAACATGCCCGCGAACATTAAAAATCTGAAGTGGATTTGAATTGGTCGACCCACGCGTAATGTATCAGTTGTCTTTGATGAGCATGTCAATTGGAGTGTTGCTAAACAAAATGCTTTATTCTCAGCCATTATACATGGTACATGAGAAAAGTCCATGGTCGGTAACGATACATTGTATTGTGATTTGCAATTACTATAGCCACGACTGCCAAGGCGCTCCACGGACCAGTGTGCAGGACTTATGTATATCTTGTAGTTGCTTGAAGTTGACCAAGTGTGTCTTGTGCGAATCTACCATCTGTGTGGTTCACTGTAGGTTTTATTAACCCTTTGACTGCACATAATGGTTACAGCTATATAGTGACGTATGGAATACTAATTAGGGCCTCTTCCTAATGGCGTTTTCGGCGCGCGGCGAAAGCGACAAAAAGTGCGCCATAATAACGCGCCGAAAGCTATTAGCGCATGTTTCGGCGCGCCACAAGCGACAAAAAGTGCGCCATTAGCGCATGTTTCGTCGCACACCGAAAGGGACGAAATGTGCGACTTATGGCGCATGTTTTGGCGCTTGTGTCATAAAAATTGGGTATCGCCAGGGGCTTGCTTCACTCATAATTGATGTACCAGTACTTATTTACTTGAAATTTCCCCCAAAACACCTATTTTAATGTCATCAGCATCCCATGAATGTGTTTCTCCATCCTGGATATCTAGTATATATTTGAATAACGGGACATCTCCACTGACATATACATATACACGGTCATAAAAAGGAAATTAGGGGTCCCCGTGGGCTTTCTTTCCCTCATATTTTGTTTCAATTCCGAAGCGCCACTATTTTTGTTATTAAAGTGACATAAAGTTCACATACCTATAGAATACTATTAGGGCCACTTGCTAATGGCGCTTTCGGTGCGCGCCGAAAGCGACAAAAAGTGCGCCATTAGTAACGCGCCGAAAGCGCCAAAAGCGTCGCGCCGAAAGCGACAAAAGGTGCGATATTAGCGCATGTTTCGCGGCGCCGAAAGCGCCACAAGCGACAAAATGTGCGCCGTAATGACGCACTTTTTGTCGCTTTCGGCGCGCGGTCGCTAGGTGTTACGCCGAGTTATGTAGTAACTGACGAGTTTTGTGATGACTCACGAGTTATGTAGTACCAATCGACGAGTTTTGTGGTAGCTCACGAGTTTTGTAGTAAAATCGACGAGTTATGTAGTAATTTGGGTTACGTGTTTTGTAGTAAAATATCGACGAGTTTTGTAGTAAAAAACAAGCTAACGAGTTTTGTAGTAATACTCGTCGAGTTTTGTAGCAAAATTTTTTAGTCAGTTTCAAAGGCGGGTTTGCACTTAATAAAATCGTATATAGTAAATGCAATGTTTTTTTGTGTAAGTGTTTGTGTGGTGGACGTTAATGACGTTGTAGCTCAAATTGATGTTGGTATCTCGTCACTGCTGCGTCGTTTCTCATCGAATCTGAGCCAAACTTCGTACCTAGAGGTACTATGGCCATGTTATTAACTTGAACCTGGCCCCCATTACGTCAGACGTCGCGTCCTATTTCTTAATACCATGTTGTATTGGTGAAATAGAATAAACTATCTATCTTGGTGGAAAACCAAATGTGGTTCGTCATTTTTCTCTCAGTGCATAATGGATTCGCGGCTTGTGCACTCTAAGAAATAAACGCAACTAACAGTAGCCGTGAAACAAAAGAGAGCGGCGAGTCATGCATGCGTACCATACAGTTTGAAATTATTGCTTGTTTTTTTACTACAAAACTCGTCGATATTTTACTACAACACTCGTAACCTGAAATTACTACATAACTCGTCGATTTTACTACAAAACTCGTGAGCTACCACCAAACTCGTCGATTGTTACTACATAACTCGTGAGCTACCACAAAACTCGTCAGTTACTACATAACACTAGGGCCTATCTTCCCTCATGAGGTGTATGCCCATAATTAAATAGATAAATATTCAAATATGTTAATATTGGACTTATTTGATTCTGAACTACGCCCTCAGTGGACGTAAACACGTCATTCCGTTGGATGTCTCCGTCCACAATGAAAACACAGTTTAAAGACCGCTCATAATTATGGTATGCCGTGAGTTGGTTTATTCGTGTTATTTTCCAGTCTGTTTTCTTAAAAATAAGCACAATACGTGCTTATTTCGTTTTTAAATATTTCCAAATGGGGCTGTTTTAATAACCAGAGTTTAGGTCCATATATATAGCGTTTTGAGTTTTCAAATAATGCCAATTTGAATTGATCTCGCGCAAATAAGAAAAGCCGAATTGTGGTAATTTTCTCGAGAAAAGGCTTGATTTTACAGCCTGTTCTTGTGAAAAGAAGTACATTACGTGATTATGTGATTATGTTGCGTTTTAAGCCCATATAGAGGGTATTTGAGAAAAAGACGATCATGTGGATGTAAAATGCGGTAGAGGATAGCTGCTATCCGTGATTAGGCGTTACGTCTGCGCATGACTCCCGGAAGTTATTGCCCATAGAAACTGGAAAGCGTCATGCTTAATATACATACTTCGCGTAAACCGTACCAAATCAATGATACGCGAAACGAAGTCATTTATTGCTTAATAAAGTTGCAACTGTTGTTGATTTATCGCATATAAAGTGTTGATTAACATTTAAAGAGTTTACTATGAGATAATTACAACTTAAAGCCATGAATGTTATCCCTCATTCTTGGCATATCCACGCAGTGTACGTAGCACTAGCAGTAGCACTAGCAGACGTACACGTACTGTGACGTAGTGTACATAGCAGTTAGCACTAGCAGACTACATATGGCCACTGGTCAGCATTGTAGTGTCCATAAAATGGACAATTTATTTTATAAAAACAAAGAAGATGCACTCCAAGAAGTCCAAAGATTCGAGGACAGAACATCAACAAGATTTTGTTTTGTTAAAGAAGACAAGAACTTCGGACATACATGTGAGTTAAACTAAGACTAAGACTAGAGTAAGAGTATCACTATCAGACTTATTATTAAGTACTACTACAGAGATACTCAGGAATTAATAGTGATGCCCAAAGCATATGGCCCTTTGGGTCTTTAACCACAACAAGCCCCAGACGATAGAGTAGGCCTGCATGTGGGGTGGGGCAAGTGAACTGGTATGCACTCATGCCAGTCATGGGTAAGTTCTGCCCATTTTTTTTGGAGTCCTGCATATGGGGTGGGGCAAGTGAACTAGTATGCGCCTTTCACTATGGCTAAGTTCTGCCCATTTTTTGTTTTGAGTCATGTGTAAGACGGTAAGGGGTGGGGGCAAGTGAACTGGCATGCGCCTATGGGGAAGTTCTGCCCAATTTTTTATTGAGTCACGCGTAAAGGGGTGGGGCAAGTGAACTGGCATGCGCCTATGGGTAAGTTCTGCCCATTTTTTTTTTGGAGTCATACGTAAGGGGTGGGGCAAGTGAACTGGCATGCGCCTATGGGGAAGTTCTGCCCATTTTTTTTTTAGTCATGACTCGTGTGTGTAAGGGTGGGGCAAGTGAACTGGCATGCATCTGAGTAAGTTCTGCCCATTTTTATTTTGAGTCATGTGTAAGGGGTGGGGCAAGTGAACTGGCATGCGCCTATGGGGAAGTTCTGCCCATTTTTTTTTTTGCGTCATGGACAAGGGGTGGGGCAAATATTTTTGGGTGTCGTGCATATGGGGGGGGGGCAGTTAACTGGCACCTGCCTATGGTTAAGTTCTGCCCATTTGTTTTTTTAACTTTTTGGCAGTCATGTGTAATGGGCAAATGAACTGGCATGCGCCTATGGGTAAGTTCTGCCCATTTTTTTTAGTCCTGCATATGGGGTGGGGCAAGTGAACAGCTGCAATATATTAGTAATATATAATTTATTTAGTATAATATATTATGCATACATATCCATTGTAATAAATTATTAATGTAACAGCATTTTCAAACAATTAACAGGAATCGATCTACTTAATATCAATTGAGACTGTCGTATCTTTTCAGTTTGAAAAATAAAATTTGCCTCGTATGGACATCGCCAGATGATCGGTTCCAAGCCTTGAAATGGTGTGTCTGTCATTTGCAGAATGAGGTATAAGTAGAATGAGGTCCCCAGCGGGTGAATTTGGTGATGCTAGCCCACTATGCGGGGCAGCATCACTAAATTCAACCTCTGGGGACCTCATTCTGCAAATGACAGACACACTATTTCAAGGCTTGATCGGTTCAGACTTAAACTTATTACTTACTAAACATGTTTTGTAAATTGTTATAAACTGGAAACGAGTTGGATATTGTGTATATAGTCATCATCATGTGATGAAAATGTATTGTCAAATCAACATTCAACCCAGGTTTCATTTTACAAGAAACATTTGGGAGAATCTTTCTGCATTTTCATGACCAAGCCTTGACTGAAATAGGGTGTCTGTCATTTGCAGAATGAGGTCCCCAGAGGGTGAATTTAGTGATGCTACCCCGCATGGCGGGCTAGCATCGCCAAATTCACTCTCTGGGGACCTCATTCTGCTTACAACTCTGCAGAATGAGGTTCCCCCGAGGGTGAATTTGGTGATGCTAGCCCACTATGCGGGGTAGCATCACTAAATTCACCCTCTGGGGACCTCATTCTGCAAATGACACACACTATTTCAAGGCTTGTTCATGACTTTGGATTTTAACACTTTGATGACTGGAGCTTCTTTATTTATTCGAAAATCCTGTGCCAATGCATTCTCTAATATATGAGAGATGGCTGAACATTATATACTTTAACCTTGTAAGCCATTGCATTCTCATATATGTGAGGCTTCCTATGGGCGACTCGCATATATAAGAGAATGCACTGGTTCAGAATATTTAATGCTGTACTAGCACAGCTCCCACCATGAAAGGGTTAAGGCTGGCCTTGACAGGTAATATGTCTGCTGCAACTAATTTTTTTTCATCTTATTGCAGGTATATCAGATCAATTGCACCACAAAATTTTATGGAGTGATGTTGTGAAAGACACATTATGGAAGAACCCACTGCAATATGATGGTTGCCCATTTATATGCGGTGGGCGGGCTTTGCTTGCATGCGAGTATGGACCCGATACACATAAACGGAGCAAAGAGAAATACCTTAACAAAAAGGTGGGTGTATTTTAAAACATAATTTGAGTGAAACTGCTTTACTTTCATGTAGTTATGATATATACAGAATGACGTAATGGGCTCAACAGTACACTCTAATTTATTATCATAAAATACACTCATGTCATCAAGTAAAATAAAGTCTAAAGGGTTAATAATTCCGTAAAGACCACAATGTCCCCCCGAATCAGTGGCTACCTTCATGAGTGGTTTAGCATAACACAATGCAATAAAGTTATTTCGGCATTCCATCTTTAATACCACTTACATTTTTTTAATAGGTTGAATCAACAGATAATGGTGCTGCAGCAGGGGACCACTTATATCTACAGAAGAACAGATTCCTGTTACAACCGACAAAAAAAATGAATTGTGCGGCTAGAATTGTTTTGAGAGAGATAATACGATTTCCAGATTACAAGGCAAGCTTTGTAACTACATGTATAAGAGGGTGGCTAACCCCCCCCCCGTAATCTGGCATCCAGCTTTAAAAAATTGGACACAACGGGTTGGAATTAGCCTCCATAATGGCTAGTACACAATGATCTGATTTATAAGCTCATATGAAAGATTCAACATTTTACTGGTTATAATCTGATAACACATATAGGCAACATTCTGGTACATTGGTATGGGATTATGTTGAAATGTGCAATGGAGTGCGATTGCAAACCAGTGTGAATATTTTTGTGAAGAAACAAACCATTGAAATTTCTATTTGATCAGTTATTTCGATTTTATTTTCACGGAATAAACTGCATCGTATACGTAGTGTGCCATCGACGAATAATTATTTTATATTATATCAACAACTGATGAGTGGTCAGGCACTATATGCCAACAAAAGAATGTAGCAATTATTGCCAATCAACTGATAGCGTTGAAAATGTCAACCACACCGATCTAACCATTTTGGAAAAAACAATACGTCTGATAGTTTTAGGCCAATGCATTCTCTTATATATGCAAGACTCCTTGTAGGAGACTCGCATATATAAGAGAATGCATTGACACAGGGCTTTCGCAAAATTTCAGGAAGGTCCACCCATGAAGTGTTTAAAGATGAATAATCCGAATTAACGCTCCGAATTGACTATTTCTTTGGCTTCGGGGGGGGGGGGGGGTAAAAATATTTGATTCGAGTCGAGGAAAACCCACCCATCAAAGCTCAGAGTGATCAGATATCTATTTTATAGCTGTATAGGATATTGTATGCAGAAGGAACAACCCAAACACTAGAACATTCAGGAAGGTGCTTGGTCGTCCGAATGTCCCCTCGATTTGGATTATTTTTCCAATGTAACTATACAGAATTTTCAGAAACAATCTATGTAATCACATTTTCTGAGTTTTTGTAAAATATTTGTCCCATTTCTGATCATGCATGTTGTCTATTTGTGTAATTGTGCTTCCTGTGGTTGACATCATTGATTTTTTTTTTCAACAGATTGAGTCAGACTCACCATCCGAATATGCTAAGAAACAAATGTCGCAGAAAATCAGATGTAATCTATCAACAACAAAAATTGAGCGCCGAGTTTACATCCAACTTCCAGATAGCGATTCTCACACAGGGCATGTAATGGGAGAGGTAGGCCATAAATTTGAGTAATTTGATTGTTTGAGTGGCAATTCATCCACTTGAGAATGGATCTGTTAGGCCAAAAAAAAAATAACTAACATACCAAATTTGGTTCAGTTAACTCGATTCAATCTAAAGTTATCATCCGGAAACCAAATACGGACAGATGGACGGACGGACGGACAACCTGAAAAAGGGCGTATAAAAAGGGCTGCATTAGGCTTTTTTTTATTGCAATGTCTGATGTTATGACAAACAAAACTTACGAAAAAAAATTATTTTATATAAATGTCCATAGTAGATATATGTTGAATATTAGTGTGCATTGAGCTCTAACATGTAATGTGTTAAAAAGTTACTTTCAGGCTTACAACATGAAGTAGATGACTAGATGGGTGAATGACAGAGCTAATGCACCATAACAAAATTCAAATTAATTGGATCTGTCTACTGTTTGCACAATACATGTATATTTACATAGCATTACATATTTAATAAACTTTCAGAGCAGTGACCTGGTTCAACGATTGGACGACCGAGTACTGGCTAGAATAAAGACGATAGCGCTTGAAGGAGGGTCCGATGTGAAAGAAATTCGGAGGGAAATAGGGTTTTATGTTCGGGATGTTCTGTTTGTGGGAAAGGACCCACCCGAATCTACAAACAGGCGGTATTTCCCAAATAAAAAAGACATTAGATCTTGCATAAATCACTACAGAACCTCTGTTCTAAAACAAAGGGTGGACCAGGACATTCTGAAAGAGAAAGCTAAGTTGTGGGAAACGACGATGAAAATCCATTTCCAACCTGCGCTAGACAGTGAATCTGGAGAACATTCTAATTTTCTGTTTGTACAGCAGACACCCTGGCAGCAGGAGTTGTTGAAAAAATATGGGGATGAGCTATGCCAACTGGACGCCACATATAGAACCACACGGTATGCTATACCATTATTCTTTCTTGTGGTCAAGACAAACCTAAACTATGTCCCTGTGGCAGCGTTCATAACCGAGAACGAGACAAAGGAGGCCATATCTGAAGCACTACAAATCATCCGACAATGGAATCCAGATTGGAAGCCAAGAAACTTCATCACAGATTATTGTGAAGAGGAACTTCAAGCCATTGAGGAAGTGTTTGAAGGTAACCAAATTCACATTAAAGTTTAATGATTAAACCGCATTAAAATTAAGGGCTACAATTATGTCTGTTTCTACAAACAATCAATATATAGAGTGTACTTAACATGCATCACAATCCACACGTTTTTATCAAATAAGTTATGAACAGTTTAAGGATATATTTCTTGAGAGCCGTTAATGGCTTGAGTGAAGAAATATGACCTAGTGTTCACAACAGGTTGTTAATTACGATGTATGTTATGACTAATGTTCTAGATTTACTACACATCATACACCATGATTCTACTCAGGGGAAAAAAGTCTGAATCACACAATTGGTGTACCAGAGCAGTACCGGTTATGCAATGGCAACGAGAGGCCGATCACAATAGTAAATTACTATGATCGGAATCATAAATGAGAGTTTTGGTGCAAAAAATATTTTATTCATATATTATTTTTATTTATTTATTCATATTAATTTTTTGTTTGTTAAATTGAGCATTTTTTTTTAGTTAAAATATTTTTTCGAAAAAGGGCCATAACTTAGTTAAATATAGTCGGATCAAACCCATATTCGAACTCTATCTGTATTTTGGGCTGAGAAACTCACATACCAAATTTGGTTGCGATCAGATAGAACATATTTGAGTTATCGCACCATGCGTAAGTGTCTATGGACAGACAGACAGACAGACAGATGAATCCGGACAACAACACTATCTTTACCATACTATGGTATGGGTAAACATGAAAAGTGTCCCAGTGATTCCAATTAATGCCTTACCAGTTCATACCCTATCAGTACAAGTTATGTAATGCCAAATAGAGTTAGTGATTCCAAGTAATGCCAGTGATTCTAACTAACACCTTACCAGTTCATACCAGTTACATACCGCCACAGTAATTTCAATTAATGCCTTACCAGTTCATACCAGATCACTACAAGTTTTATAATGTCAATTAGGGTCCCAGTGATTCCAATTAATGCCTTAGATGTTCATACTAGATTAGTACCAGTTATATAATAGTAAAACAGATTTTTTTTTATATTATTGGCACAATTTCATTGAATACACACATTGCATTGAATACACAAGTTTCAGATATAATGGGTGTGTAATAAATATTAAAACAAATCGTAAAATATTCCTTGCAGATTGTGGCACTAAGACCTATCTCTGTAGCTTCCACCGGGTCCAAGCATGGGAAAGGTGGCTAAATAAGAAGGATAACAACTGTGTTAGCGATAAAGAACAATTGATGGTGCTCTTCAGGTAAGCCTATTGATTAATCTCCAACAAGTTACAAGTACAAGATAACTGTTGATATTTCAGATGGTTTGTCTGAAAATGTTAACTGTCAGACTGAGGTCACCTGTTATCTGTCACCATAGAATATTATATGCCAATGACAGCCAGACAGGTGTAGACACCAAGCCATGGTTTATGCCACAGACCTACTGACAATGGTGGGGCAGAATAACAGTTTCAGAGCAGCTAATATCACTGTGTGCATATTTGAAAATCCCAGAACTATCAAACTATTTAATCACACAAAACATCTTCAGAAATTTGACAATGGAATAAAACTAATAGGCATCACAATACACATATACCTTGATATACCTGATAATAATCATCACATCTGCAGGTCCATTGCTGATGCAACAACTTTGACAAATGCAGAGTTGGCAATAGCTCGACTGAAGGAAACAGAGATATGGGAACAGAAGAGGAACTTGCGAGACTGGTTTGAGAAGACATGGCTTGCAAAGAAAGAGGTTTAATATTTCACATATATCTCATATTTCCAGTATCAATTAAAGGCTGTCCGGCCACAGTGCCCCCCCCCCGCCCCACAAACGTGGCTTCATTGGGGGCATCAGCTTTTGTAAAAAATATCACGGACCATAATACTAAATATGTTTACACTAATAATAAATTTCAGAGCAAAATTGGTGGATCGTACCCAAATTCAAACTTCAGATATGATTACACAAACTAAAGTTATCATCCGGAAACCAGAAATTGATAGGATACTAAGTCGTAAAAGGGCCTTAACTAAGGGAACAAGAGGTACGCTGTCGCGTGGCATTTGCCCCCAACTGTAGCAAAAAACAAAAACAAGCGATCAGGAAACCCAAAAACAAGCGAAAATTCAAATTTTCTAAGTTGAAAAAAGAGCCATAACTCTGGCAAAAATCATCAGATCATACCCAAATTCGCACTTGACATGTATTTTCATATAACTGATGCACAAAAATACGGGATTTGTAATCGTACCACCAAAGCTCACGCTATCATCTGGAAACCCAAAAAACAAGAGAATTGAATTTTCTAAGTAAAAAAAAAATATGCATGTAGCTGTTCCCCCATATTGCTCTATCACCATACCAAATATCAGCTAAATCTGCCCAGTGGTTGCTGAACAATAATGCTAAATGATTGTACGGACGGACGTGGTTTCTTACAGGAGGCGGAACATATAGATATATAGTTGTTTTTAATGGCATCTTATTTTTCAGAAATGGATACTGGCATTCCGAATCAACCAAGGCAGAATACTCATAAATGTGATCACTAATAATGGCACCGAAAGACAGAACAAAGAGTTTAAATACAACTATCTAAACAACAACAAGAAGAAGAAACTCAACGAAATGCTCGAGGACCTTATAAGCAAATTTCTTCCAGATAGCATAAAGAAGTGAGTTATTAAGAAATTCATGTAATTCAGAGCAAGTCACTAGTGAAGATAACAAGTTTATTCATAACACTAATGCAGACTCTGCTAGTAGGGCAGGGTGTCCCTTTAAGGGTCCCATTCCACCAGCCAATTTTCCCCTTCTGTCATACCACTGGACATATTCCATATGTATAACAAGAGGTGTGCAATCAAGTGCTAGCATACCCCCACCATGGCAAAAGACTTTAAACTTTAAAGAAAAATTAGGACTAATAATATCGATATGGTGTCGCAATAAGCTTGTACAGAAAATATTATTCAATTGGTTCATAATTGTTCGAGTTATGAGGTCGGAAGGATGGACACACAGGGGGAGAAAGCGTGAAGGATGGACAGACAGACACAGTCAATTCAGTATACCCCCCCATTTTCTTCGAAAGTGGGGGTATAAAGATGTTTACTTCTCAATTTTGTTGGGACAGTACTAAGAAATTTAATAAAAGGTCAGTAGACCTCATGTCCGCGTCTAAGCGTCAGCTTGATACGACCGTTGTTTGCGCATAAAAATTGGCATGGCGGAACCCAAAATCGAATTTGATCTGTCTTTAGTGCTAGTAAACCTACATATCAAATTTAATTTCATTCAGTACACATTTACTAAAGTTATCATCCGGAAACCTCAAATTGGCAAAAATTCCAAGTAAAAAAGGGACATAACTCTGGTGAAATTGGCGGGCAGAACCCAAGTTCGAACTTAACCTGTGTTTTGCTGGGAGAAATTAATATACCAAATTTGGTTTGAATCCGATTAACTCTACTAAAGTTATCATCCGGAAACCAACTTTCAGTGAAAATTGGCTGACGGAACCAGAATTCGAACTTGACCTGTCTTTTCTGCTAGTAAACCCACATACCAAATTTAATTTAATTTGGTTCACTCTAACTAAAGTTATCATCCGGAAACCTCGGACGCACGGACGGATGCACGAACGGACGTGCTGATTATAATAGTCCTCCGAACCCGTTGGGTCGGCGAACAAATAGTTGACAACTTTAGTTGATTTTGCGAAAACCTTGTGCCAATGTAGGGAGCCTCCCATAATTTACTTTGACCCTTCACAAAATGATTAATAGATGACAGAAACAAAAGTCTTATTTTACAATTTTGCAGCTACAAACAGCTGAATATTGTGCAATCAAGTGGCCATCGAGTTTATAGTGAGAAGGTACCCATGGAACTGCGAGATCGTCCTCACTCTCTAATTCTACATTGCCTTGAGAAAAGGCAATTGGCGAAAAAGATTAAACAGTGAGTATGTTATAATTGGTATTTATTTTAATTAACTCATTGAAAAACAAAAAATGCGTGTTGTGTGATTCTTATGTCTGTCGTTCCTAGCAATGGGGGAGATGTTCATCGGGTCAGTTTTTCCGCCCAATGTACCGTAAATCATACTTGTTTAGGGACGGGTACCATCATTTCTCTTGATTAAAAAAGCAGAATTATATTATTGAAAAAGAAAAAAAATAATTTAAAATTAAAAAAAAATAACATTAAACAAAATAAATTAATTTAAATTAAAAAAACCACACCAGTTGCGGGCTAACCTGCTAGTCTATTATATATTTTGGAAATTCTGTCTGTATGTATGTGTGTGTGTATGACTATGTACACATGGATGGGTCCAACTTCATGTGTGACCATGTCCTTGACCTTTCTCATATACTAATACGCTCATATAGGGCATGTTTCTGGACCTCGACTGGCTCGACAGATCAAATTTGGTATAATGTAGGCCTAATTTGAACCCGGGTAAAATAAAGGCAGATCCAATTTCACGAGCAACTGTTTCTGGACCTCGACCGAACAAACTCAAATAGTTTTTTTTCTTTCTCCCAATACTTTTGAATGTTGTTCCCCAAAAATTTCTCCTCAGATATTAGCGGTCAATCAATCAGGTGTAGGGGGCATGTTGATCAATTCAGATATTTTTTGCAGTGCTGACATTACTGAAGTACGTCAAGGTCAATATGAAGTGAACTCATCAGCCGCTGAAAAATTCCATGTCACTTTTAAAGCACAGGATGGCATTCCAAGCTGCGATTGTCTCAGTTGGTTACTAACAGGAAGGCCGTGTAAACACATGTTCGCCATCATGGACTGGAAGATGTACTCGTATGACTGTTTTCCTGAAGTGTACTGGTTCAGCCCATTCTTCAAACTTGATACTGTTGAATACAATGCAGCAAAACAAACTCAAGGTCAAGGTGAGATAAACATAAGAAGTACAGTACTCTCTGCCAGTATGCAGGTCAAATCGACTGTTTCTTACTGGTAACATGCGACAATTGCTGATATAAACTGTAAACATAATATAGTGAAGCTTTTTTTATGAATGCTAGTTCAATTACAAAGCAGATATCAATTTATATTAATTTTACATTAGTTCATCTGACAATGATTCTGGCGAAAACTGGAAAACAATTCCATCCATTGGAACAAAAATAATAGTCAAAATTGACAGCCTATGGGTACTACTCATGGAAAAACACATGCATAGTGTTATTTCCTCCTAGTGCAGAGAAAATTTTCATAAAAACATTGTATATCTTTCCCTCATAGGAGGCGACGAAATATTTGATACGAGTATCCTTCGAATGAATAGAAATCCAGTAACTACTTGGAAGTGAGTCTTGTTATCACAGGTTTACAATCATTGAATTTCAGAAAAGATTAAGTTTGATAGAGCAGGTGTTATTACCGTAGCAATATAAACAAGCTAAATATTTATTTTCTGCAGAAACAACCATAATATATGAAGATGAGTGTCCAGAGTTGGATCAAGAAACGGACTTCTCCAACCATTTAGCTGCACTACCTGACCCGAAGAGAACTGACTTGAAGAAGTCCCTAGCAGCCGAATGCCGTGAAAACCTGAAGCGTCTGACGAGCCTAACATATGTTACAGGCACCGATGCTCTTCAGGCAATGAATGAAAAGCTAGTAGAAGCAATTAAGGAGACTGAGTCTAGAGCAGACAAAGAAGACACCATCATACTACACAATCAAGATCAGTTACAGCGGGAACCCAAAAACAAAACAAGGTGAGAATATTTCATAACGATCCGACCAAAAGTACGAACGGTAGCCGGTGCTAAAGGAAATTGTTGACTAATCACACACGCACACGACGGACGACAAAGCCATGGCAATAGCTCAACTTTATAAAGTAAAGTTGAGCTAAAAAATATTGACCTAAAAATGTAGGAATAAAAGCTTGGACAAAATTATGCATGTTACGAAAATGTTCTAAGTCGAAACAGGGGAATAACTCCACAAAAAAAGTTGGGAGGGGACATCATAATCATTGGTGCACAGACACCCACGGTACTAAAGTGCCAAATCTAAAAACGTTTTATTCGGACAGATGTCATAATCGCAGGTGCATAGGTTCCCATGGTGGTTGATGTTTGCGCAAAGTTTCACGGAAATTAATAAAAAAATAACTGAAAAAAAAAAATCAGGACAAATTTTTGTCCACGGATGGACAATCTGATTCCAGTATACCCCCCCTCCCACAATTTTGTTGCGGGGGCTATAAAAAAGCGAACGGACAATGGTCAGACCAATAACATAATACGTCCCATATTTTAAAATGGCCATATAAAAATAGAAAATGATTGTTGTTTTTACAACATATTTATAACACGATTGATATAAATTTATATCTCTACTTATTACACAAGTTGAAAGTATATTATTTTAGGTTCTTAATCTCGTTTCAATAACTGGCTTTGCAATTTTCAGGTCTGGCAAAAAATATCGCTTCAGAGGTATGAAGTTAGCCAGGAAAAGATCAACACAGTGGACAAAACGAGTTGGCAAATTAGCTGAAACAATGAAGAAACAGTACAAGGTACTCCCATAAGTGCAACAAAACTTAAAATGGCATTCCCTAATAAATCTTTTGCACGTTTTACTGACTGAAACTTTTACATGCCCAATAATGTCAACTGACATGTCAATGCATGCAGAAAATTAACTCAAACAGCCATTGTTTGTTATTACATTGTCCAAGCATTCAAAAATGGTGAAAAACCATATGCAATGTAGATGAAATTTTTATTTTTTTTCTCTTTGGGTACCAAAAAGTAACCACACTAAATAAATATATATACATAACGTACTGACACAAAAAAAACCAGGGAAAGCCATTTTAAACCAAACTAAGTTGTTTGTGTAGCTTTCAATCAGACTCTTCCAGATCTTGATGTAAAATCTTGCTTCATTCTGCTCAGCCAGTGATCCTCAGAATCTGTTTCAGAATATGTAAATTGTCTCTTCTAAATTCTGTATACTAGTAATCAGTAGTCCCACCTGTAAAAGATTATTAAGATTAAATCCTTGAGTGGCCAGTTTTGAGAGCAAGTGGGCAGATCACATATTTTTTAATAAGCCTAATATAAAACAATTTAAATCCTAAACCTTGAAATGTCTGTCTCTTATTAAATATAAATAAACAATTTCAGGTACATGTACCTCTGGACAGCAGTGAGCTTTCTACAAGAAATTCAGCTACATAAGCAACCAAAGCATCTAATGGTATATATACATATATATATAATTTTAATTAATAACACTGCAAAAATGGCACCAACCTTCAAAATCATTTTCAATATGATCCATTGGATCAGTTCACTCAATTCAATCAAGTTGTCATTCGGAAACCACATATCACGTAAAATCTAAGTTGTAAAAGGGGCATAACTCAGTCAAAATTTTCTTTTTAGATTGAAACTTTAAAACTTTTTTTAATTAATTTTTTTTGCATTTAAATTTATAATCTTTATAGATTTTTAGATTAAAACGTCTAGCACAAAAATTAAAATTAAAAAAAATAAAAGGTCAGCAGACCACAGTGTCCCCCGAAAACGTTGCAAGTCGATGCCGCTTTGTTAAAGAAGTTAAAAAAAATGTTGAAATTTTCGAAGTCGAAAAAGGTCAATAACTCCGTAAAATCTGTCATCTATATACATGTTGCACATCACCAATATGTGGGTAAAAACACTCTGAAGTGTAAAATATCTACGACCAAAACTGTAGGTGGAGTTGATTACACCATGAGGGTACCCTTATATAGAAAATTATAAAAAAATGTTGAAAAGGGTTAATAACTTAAAAAAAAATATATTTTTCCGTCATCTATATACATGTTGCACATCTTCAATATATGGCAACAATATTCTGAAGTCTCTAGGATGAAAACTGTAGGAGGAGTTGATTACAAAGGCACCCTCATATCGAAAACTATAAAAGATGTTGAAATTTTCTAAGTCGAAAAGGGTTAAGATGAAATTTTCTAAGTCCAAAAGGGTTAATAACTTTGTCATCAAATTATTTTTCCGTCATCTATACACATGTTGGACATCTTCAATATATGGGCAACAATATTCTGAAGTTTCAAATCTCTAGGATGAAAACTGTAGGAGAAGTTGATTACACCATGAAGGTACTCAAAAGTGTGACGTACGGATGGGTGGAGAAGTTGATTACACCATGAAGGTACTCAAAAGTGTGACGTACGGATGGATGGATGGACGGACGGACTCCATTTTTATAGTCCCCCGAAAATTAAATTTTTCGGGGGACAAAATCAAACATGATAACAGATCACTAGCAAGAACTGCATAGTAGAGTAATTAGTACCTGGAATTGTCGGTTCTGTAATTTGAAACGCAGGATTTTTCTGCTCGAGTCTACCAGCTTTTATAAAGCCATTGTAGAATGTAGAGTTATATTGCTGGTTCATCTATTCCAGCTATGTATGGAGAACACATGTATGATCTGCAAAACAGACAGGGAATAATAGAACCAAACGTTACCTATGCTGCTTGTGAAATTATCGTGGATGGTATGTACTGACTACCGGTACTTCTTAATGATGCAGAGGTTTAAGAAACATTTAAGAAACATTTAAATCTGATGTTAATATCTAGTTTTAGTTAAGTTTTAGAACGTCAAATATGAACTTTACAATTGAATTTGATCCATTGATCCAAAATGAGTTGAGTATATATGTACCATTATTATACATGTAAACTAACACAATAGTCACTTTCCAGTGTTTCCACACATTATTATTTAGTAATATGTTCATTATTTTATTAGTAATGGTCAATGTGTGGAGACATTTTTTGCCACGAACTACCTATGGGTAGGTTGATGTATGGAAACTGAAGCTTTTTGTTTGACCATTAATATCAATTTACAATAGAATAATTTCATCCTTCAGAATCTGGAAAAAGTATAAGCACTGTACAGATGGAAAAGCAGACTATTCCAACATATGGCAGAATGCAGCTTCATAAAGCTTTGAAGAAATTGAAAGGTGATATTTTAAGAGTTAACAGTTGAATAAACCCCCCCCCCACCCTCGGGGAAGGCATAATTTGATCTAGTGCAATCACGGTTGTCATGTTTAAAGCTACTCAATCCAATTAGATGCTCCTAAATTACTATTTCTTTGGCTTTAGCCTTTAGGTTAAAAAATATTTGATTCCACCCATCAAAGCTCAGAGCGATCTATTAATTTTCGGAGATGTGGGCCACTTGTAAGTTGGCAGGACCACGTGCTCAAAATGAAAATTTGCGGGTGTAAGATGGATTAAACTCTAAAATCAAGTGGTTACTAGTACTGTTAACAATAATAACCACATCTCCGAAAATTAATAGATTTCAAAAACCAATATCACTTTGAGCTTTGATGGGTGGGCTCCTAAACTTCAATCAAATATTTGTTTACCCCTAAAGCCAAAGAAATAGTAATTTTGCAGTGTCTAATCGGATTGAGTACCTTTAATCTCATATGACTTCAAGTGGCATAAATGAACAATAGAGAGCTTTCCTTATAGAATATTACTAGTATGGAGGAAAATGTTTGTATGAACAGCGGAATGTCACGGGATACATGTAGGTGCATTTGACATTGATTACTATTTAAGGGGGGGGGAAATAAATTACACAATATTAAAGAACGTTTCCTATATGCGATTCACCATTTTTGGCACGCAATCCCCTAGTATTGCAAAATAAACATTTATTAAAGTTCACATCCTGTTCGCAGTATATTCTATCAGCACTTGACGAAATGCACTTCTGAAACCCTATTAAATTAATTACGGTAATGTTGTTTAATACCTGAACATGTATTACGATGTGCTTCAATCTGCCATAGTCTGATTTCAGATGCATGCAAGGCTTGCAAGCAGTTGTTTCAATTAACTTAATTTTATTTTCTTGCATTCAGTATCAGCAGTCAACACAGATGAGCCAGAACCTAAAAAGAAAAAGACAGATATAATTAAAGACAATGAAGATCCATGTGGTGTGTGTCAAGTTGAGTGTGACTGCGAGTGCAATTATGTCAGGTGCAAGACATGTGAACGCATATTTCATTTAAAATGTGTTGGTGTACGAGGTCCGGATGATCCCTGTATGAATGTTGACTGGTTTTGTGGATTCATGAACGGCAAGACAAAGTGTGTGTACAGATGTTCATGGGTTAGTAGCAAGTGATTTGAATCAGGAGAATAAAAATGTTAAAACCAATCGAAGTATGCATCACTTATTTCCCATACTGTTATTGATATCGGGCAGGCCATTCATTTAATTTATTCCTTAATTATTTTTTCCTTAAAGCCAAAGAAAAACATACTTGTGGTTTGGGTTTCCCTACCTACCCAACCCCCTACCCTAAAGTTTTGTTTTTAGTTTTCAAGAAATTTTCTTAAATGTTTTTTAATAAAAATAAAAATTTCAATCTCAAAATGAGTTGTTATCTGTCATTTTTTGAAGCATTGTTTTTGTTCCTGTCTATACAAAGATAATCAAAGCTACTTTTATCGAAATCTTGCACAAGCTATCAAAATTCATAGGACTATGTCAAAAATTAAAAAAAAGTTTATTAAAAAAATAAAATGTCAAGCCTACCTACCGACCCTATTTTTGTTCTGACATGTAACCCAAACCAGATGTTTATTTTTCTTTGGCCTAATTTGAAGACGTCAAAAACAATACCAATGTTTCGTCCTATGAAGCCACTTATCGCACAACAAAGGTGGAAATTTTCCATCTTAATCAGCATTTTTAATGGTAAGAGCGTTGCTAAATTTATCCAGCGCATTAAATTAAAACAAAAATTGGCCAAGTGTTTTCTATGCCTGCACATTTCATTGATATTACAAGGCATGTGCGTTTCGAAAATAACGCCTCAAGTTTGAAGAGAATTAGAATGGGGATAACATAACAGTGTGGTGTACATGTATTGTGATTTCGGAAAGGTACATAAACTGAATTTGTCACAGTATATAATCGCCCTGTACATCTACCTTTCCAAAATCACAAAACACCACACCGTTATCGCCTAATTAAATACAATGTTAGGGGGAGATTATTATTTGATTATTAAATGACAATATAACACTGATGCGTGGGAGAACTCAGCTCAGAATCATGGCTACAATTCAATTGCCCGCAATAATTCTGTTTAGGTGGGCAACTTACCTGCACACCTGGTAAATGCCAGTGCTACATTATAAATCATCCACCCTAAAAAAAACTGTACTAGTAATACAGTTCACTTCAAAATGTTAGAAATCATCGACATCCGCATTATGTTTCCATTCCATCAAATGATTTGTTGACCACCGAATGACAAATATCGAGCATATAAATCGGTTCTGTCACGGCAAAGCTGGGACCTTCGTCAGTTCGTGTACCGGTGGGGATGCATGAATTATTAAGCAACAGGCAATGGCATTAACATAATGATAAGAAATTCATTCCCGTATTATATTTAAGACTTTATAAGGTTCACTGTCAAATCATCAAAAAGTTTTGGAAACTTTTGTATATGAATTTTGATCTCCACGAGCGTTTGCCAGAGTAGAGATTCGTGCCGTGGCACGATCTACATTATTAAACTGTAATCTGTATGCAGTGTGCAGTGAGGAAGCCGTTTATTTTGAATTAGTGATGAATTTGTGTTGTACTTGTACTGCACATTACTATCAGACCATACATAAACTTGAGAAAGTGAAAACAAAAAAATAAATTAACAGGTCGATTCCTGCGAAAAATCATCGATAAATCGGCTGAAAAGAACGACAAAATGCTATTACCCACCTCGAATGTGTTGATGGATCTGGATGCATCTTCGTTTTAATAACTACCGGTAGTAAATTCATTAAAATGTACAATTTATGCTGCACAAAACATTAAACTGCCCGCTTGTTCACTGGTTTGTTTCTCGAAAAGAAATCACTCGCTTGAAACACGTGCAAATGGCGGAGTTCGGACAAAAAAGAGGGGAGTTCGATGTGGACGAACAAATCCAGATCGAACTTCCTGTGACGTCACAACACCTAATCACGGATAGCAGCTATCCTCTACCGTAAAATGCAGTGTTCAATATAAGCACGATATGGGCGTATTTCAATACGAAACAATACGGCACTATTTGTTCTACTTTTTCATCAATATGAGAACCTATGTGAATATATAGGTCCAATTTGAACCTATTGGCACGATGATATGTTATGAATTTTAGATGGACAGGTGGCACAATAAGAATCCACAATCAGTATGTATTGTGACAAACAGACTGCCAAAATCATTATATTGCATAGTATTCTGACCATACGAATCAGACTGCCTACATTATTGTGCATTCCTATTGTCCGCATTCTGAAAGTCAGACTGCCTTCGATCATTGTTCATTCTTTCTTTGTGTATTGTGAAAAAAGACTGCCAAATTAATTATATTGTATTTTCTGCATTCTGACCATTGTTATCAGACTGCAAACATTATTCTGCATTCATAATACTTTGAATCATTTTGTATTGTGACAATCAGACTGCCAAAATCATTATATTGCATTGCATTCTGACCATACGAATCAGACTGCCTACATTATTGTGCATTTCTTGGTGTACTTTATAGAATCGAAAACGACTGCACCCATCGAGCTCAAATTTCGTATATAAGTGTAAAAACGCACGAACACCGTAGTTGTCGCGTTTTGGAGAAGCTCTGAGCACCCTTTATCCTCTCCCAAATCACCGCAAAGGCACGGCGTGGGTTAATCAAGTGAGTATTTAATGAGCGTTTGTTTTTGACGCATCGCTATAAAGAGCGTCTGTTTACCATTCAACATTATTAGCATCTGCAGAGAGATATACGGGAACATTGAGTGGTTTCCTATGCGGGGAGATTTATTGGATGCCATAGTACTCTTACAACATCATTGTTATAGTATGTATGACACTTAGGTCAGGGCTTAGGGGGGTAGTTATAGGCATAATGCTTCTCAGAAATCCCGGTTACAAACCAACACTCACAATTTCGTATTTACGCAAACGTATACGGGAACAAGTGCTTTCCTATTTTTAGAACGCAACACATGATACCAAAAATTTACGTCGCGTTGGTGATGGCGTTCACGACGGGATTAATTGACGGTCCGCTCTTTGCGAGGATGGGGTTCACGACGGGATTAACTTTGCGGGGACTATTGACCATCTCGTAAGGTCGATCCCATTTGGGGGCATGGCGACACATATATACATCGCTGGACAACGCTTACTGCACACCAACTTGTCGTGGCTAACTGCATGTTTAAGTGTTATTTTTAAAATTCTTAAACCGTCATGGTTAACTGTTTTAATTGTGGGTTGGCAATTCAAAGAACTTCGCATTGAGTATGGAGGCAACAAAGGCGATATACTATACGATAGCACGTGAAGCGTACACAGTATGAGTCACGAGCATCGTACGAAATTTTCTTTTCTAATAGCATTAGCCATTATTGATGCCGAGGCGATAGTACATTACACGCAATATATAGCTGACATACCCGACTGGATATACACAACATAATTTACAACCCATTTATTAGTGTGATATCATCGTGCTGTCTTTTGTGAAAACAGTGACTAAACCGAGTGGCCACAGCCAAATTTGATTAGGTAATGGAGAACGTCATGAGAAAAACGTCATGAATACGGATATAGTAACTTGTATAACATTTTTCCGGTGTATATTCACGAACCTTTTGAAAACGCATAGTTCTTCGGTCTAGAAAACAGGTATGTATATTGACCTTTGTGGTCATTAAAACTGAAAATTACTTCGTGCGCAATTCGTAGGATTAGTGTAGCTTCCTTTTTAATTGGGCTAAGTTGAGTATTCACTTCTTGAACATTTCCAACTTAAGCTGATCTCGGTTAAGTAATTTCGCCCATTTTGAGAACAAATTGTTCAGTCAAGTTATTGCAATATTTTTATTAGTATATGGTACCAACAACACCAATAAAAGATAGACTATTTTCTTGCAATAACACCTCAATGGGCAGTTGCAAACATACATGTATAACATATACACATAATAAAACACATATACATTTACAGTAATAGAATGATTTGAACCAACAACCGACTCAGTAAAAAAATATTTTCTGTACTCAATCATAAGTTGTTCATATATATATTGACGACTGTTTATTATACGGACGATAGCTATTTGCTTTTTGTAATGTTTGCTTACACCTCAAGTTTATACTATGGAACTATTCAAACATTACATATCTTATTGTGTGTATGCCTTATCTCCATGCATTGTCTATGGGTGTAAACAGACTGACATCTTGAATAAATGTTATATGGTAGTGATAGTTTTCGTTTAACCTTGTCTTTAATAAATACTCACTGACGAGTAGTTATCCCTAAGCAAATGTTCGGACCATCGTTTGTTGAACTTATTATCTGAACATTTCCCACCAATGGACATGATTTCTTCTGAAATTTCTATTGTCTGCTAATATTTCCCGAACATCCCACCAGATGAATCATAGATCCTTCCATTGTATATTTTTATAACTGAATGGGAGAATCTATTTAGAACAGAAAGGGTTAATCGAACCGCTAAAGATCCATGCACGGTCCGATTTGACGCCAAATAATCAATAATTCAAGTCAATATTCCGCACACCAGCCACAAGAACAACAAAGATACTTGCAATATCAAAATCGGTAAAAGAAACATACGTCGAAGACGACCAAATAAAGCTCACAACTGAGAACGGATTTTTTATGTACCAGAAGCCTGGGCAATCTTTAAAAAGGCGAGCATTGGAGATTTTGCTATAGGCTGAAACAAAAATTCAAAACCTGTTAAAACTGCTTGTTTTGAAAGTCGATATCTGGGCATCAAATCCTCATATTTATGGGCATAATTTCTGGTATTGAAAACGTACAGATGTGAAATAGAAAATAGAACAAATGTATATATAAATATACACTACTAATAGGATGGGTCTCAAAATATAAAACATAATTGCACAGACGAGGTCTTCCGTGACCATGCGTGTGTCTGTTTTTTTCTCCAGACGCCGCTGTGCAACAAAAACATATTGTAAAGGAAACAATATTGAAGGTATACAATCCGATTATATGGTCCCCGTATCATCATACTCCAACAGCAACAACATTTCTTCAAAAGACGCTTTATATAGCTATCAGATTCGATTAATTACCAAAAAATAATGCTAACCACTGTCGACTCTGGTATAAAAAAATTCCAAAACGTTATATATCATCATTTTGTTCAACGCAATTTGGCATCGAGAGTATGTCGGTCGGCTCATCGAATATTTGCTAGACCGTCAATGTTCAGGGTGTTGAAAGATAACATATCTCAAAAATAGATATGTGATAACTTGAGCTTTAATGGCTGGGTTATTCGACTCGAATCAAATACTTTTTACCCCCGAATCCAAAGAAATAGTAATTTCGTTGCGTTAATTCGGATTATGTAGCTTTAAGATACAGTATATATACAAGTGTCCCCGTATCATCATACTCTAACAGCAACAACATTTCTTCAAAAGACGCTTTATATAGTTATCAGAATCGATTAATGTACAAGTAGTATTCTACTAACATCGACATAATTTCAAAGAAATCGACAATACCACTCTATAGAAAACATCGTCTAAACCATGCTCAATTGTAAATACTCACACTTCGATTCGTAACGCAACTATCGGCGATACACTAACACAAATGATTTCGCCATCGAGAGTCATTTAATTTAATTAATAAATAGGAATGACGTTGTGTGTTGTCAATTCGGATTATTATTCGTAAAAATAACTACTTTGAGCAGCTTTGAGCAAGATTATTATCAATTTCTATTTTAATACCATACCGGAAAATGGAATTCTAGGCTTGTATTATCTGTGTGTTCATCTGCTTGTATTGGCTGTTTATTCGCTAATCCCTGTTTGGAGTAAAAGTCAACTAGTCACCGAATGACGGAAAACTACCCATTACACAATTTAACTGGGCCGCTAATGTAGGTTTACACCAGAATTAAACTCGTGGGTTAAACTGGAGATAAAGAATCCGGCCCATGGTTTTACAGGATTTCGTGAGTGTTTGCATGTACCGACCTCGAAGACCTTACATTGTAAAAGCCAGCACTGATAAACCGTGTCTTTGATCTTGTGTAGTCATCAAGTCATGCATAGAGTTGCGACTAGGTTGGGCTATTCGTAGTCGTAAACTTGACGTAGTGAATTGTTCGCATTGAGATCTTCGCTTTGCGTGATCTAGCAGATTAAGAACAACGCGCACGATACAGATGATAGTTTGTCGAAATTGGATCATGCCCGGCCCATAGGACATATATGTCACTTCATATACAATAAATAAAATAAAATAATACAGAGTATAAATATATGCACTAATTGAGCGGCGTTGACAAGAGAGTTTGTCTTCGCCTATATGATTGTTGGAGGAATTTTGCCGTTTGTCGAGGGAACTCATTTACTGTCATTTGCGACATGAATGTGAGAGAGTGAACACCATTGATTTTGAAGTCAATAGTACGAAATATGTGTGCTATTAAGCTGGAGTAGGCGTTTCATTGCAGAACAAAATGGAATAAAACTTAGATATTTTGTCATCAAGGACCTCATATCGCCACATACCCGTCTCTACCCACAGCGGCAGTATAATACACATATAATTCTACTTCCCAATTGAGCCATCATACTTGGTTATCAATGCAAACATAATTTTCAATTCTATAGACATGCCTTAGTCTATATCTATATTTGCGAATGTCTGTCTGTCTCTCACTGCGTTCTATAGAAATTCACAGGGTACCATGTAGACGGCATCAAATGGGTCTAACAAGGGTAACGTTTTCCGAGAAAGATAACTGTTCGGGTTAGAATTTCCTTAATTGACGCTGTTGTTGTCAGGGGCAGAACAGGGAGGGACGGACAAACTTTTTATCGCTGATATCCACCAAACTTATACATAATGATCTCCATGATATGACGAATATAATGGTGTGGTTTAAAGACGTCAAAAGTAGCGCTGTTCGAGTTAGGGGAGCATGGAAGGGGAGAGGAGCACCAAAATATTTTGAGCACCGATTTTCACCAAATTGATACACATTCTTCCCCATGATACAAGGAATCTAATCGTGTGATCTAATGACGCCAAATTGGTGCCGTTTGGGTGAGAGATGCGGGGTGGGGCACTGAATTTGAATTTGAATTTGTTTATTAGCTCATAATAATAATCATTATATTTAGCTATATATAGTTGATTAGATGAGAATGAGAAACAAACACAAGTGATAGTGAAGAATGAGTATAGATGGGTGAAAGATTGTTATTGTGTGCATCAATAATTAGTATTATATGACTTATATAAGGTATGGTTAGAAGAAGATATCAAATATTTGTCACATATGAAGTACATGCAAATGGTTAAATCAACTTAAATAATTAAATAGCAAAAAGCAGGTTCATAGAAATTCATTAATGATTTTTTTTTTTTGCACTGGATTTCAGTTAAATAGTTATTGAAAGGAAATGGCTAAATTAAATGCAACAATTGAATAGCAAAAAGCAGGTGCAATTTGATGAATTAATTATGTCAGCAGCACCTGGAAAAATATAATTATGTAGGAATGATAATGAACAATGCACAACTGAGAACAACATAATCAGTAAATACATGCTTGTGTATATTACCACTTTCAGAACTTATATTTGACCTCTCTCCTTTAATATTGCATCTAGAAACTTAGTTACAACTGTGCATATATCATTCTCATTACAAATTAGAATTATCTTAAGTTTCTCTTTTTCCGGTAAAAAATAGAATCTATCAATAAAGCTATTTAGAGCATAAAACATAACTGTTCTTGGTGAACTATATTTCTTACAATACAAATATGAGGTGGGCCTCATCTTCAATGCTGTTACAAATGTAACATTTCCTGTCATTAATGTCACTTTTTTCGGACGAGTATGTCTGCCAGTTTCAATGTACAGAGAGTGAGCACTTATCATCAATCTACAAAGTGTTTTCCTGTACTTATAGGTTTTTTGATGAAATAGTTAGTTCTCATAACCACAATTATCTTTAATAGTTATGTAATCCCTAAGTTTTTCAGAGTGAAGGGTTAGCAGTTCCCATCGTTTTATATATTTGAACCTTAGATTACTCATTATACTCTTTTCAACCTTCTTGGGATATTTTACGTATTTGTTATCCCATACATCTTTATATGTAGAAATATCAAGAATTGTTTGAATGGAGTTAAGCCATGTTACTTGACCCTTAGGATATGTATTCAGATTACACAAATAAGCATCATGTAGTAGCGAACTGTCGTTAAGTTTGATAATTCGAAAAAAAATACATATAACTTGCTGGGTTACTTTAAAGCCCAGTGGAAATCTTCCCAGTTCACCACGAGTCGCCAAATTAGTAGCCTTAGAATTAACTCCTAGCATTTGTTTATAAACACTTGAGGCCAATTTTTCAAATGGGTCTTTGTCAAAGTGATTAGATAACCTCCCCACACCTCAATTCCATAGGTTAGAATAGGAACTATCGTTTTGTCAAAAAGATCCAATGATACAGATAATGGTAATTCATTGTTGAAAATACATTGTTTTAGACTAAAAAGTGCTAAACTGGCCTTATTTTTTAGGTTTAATACCGCTTTTTTAAAATCACCTTTAGATGAATTGTAATCCCTAAATAATAATAATCTGATGTACAATCTATCTTTGTGTTATTGATGAAAAAGAGTCAGTGCATGTAGTGCCACCTTTTGTTATTTTTATTATTCTAGATTTATTTGGATTGATACATAATCTCCATTTCATGCAATATTCTTCAAATGAATTAAAACAATTTTGTAAACCTTTCTTTGACCTACTGATCAAACTAGCTCATCAGCATAAAGTAGACAATTCACATTTTTAGCATATAGGCTTGGTGGGTCAAAATCCTTAGCTGAGTCAAATAAATTTGGAATGTCATCCACATAAAAGTTAAAGAGTGTAGGACTGATATTATATCCTTGACGAAGACCTGTGGAGCAATTTATCATTTCTGTTAAACCATTGGGCAATTTAACTGCTGTTTTGGGGTTGGAGTACATACTTTTAAGAACTTCAATGATCTTAGAACAAACATTATTCTTTCGTAATTTGTAGAAAAATCCATCTCTCCATACACTATCAAATGCTTTCTTCAGGTCAATAACACATAGGAATAAAGGTTCGGCTTTGACACCAACTTTCTTGTTAACATATTTATCGATTAGACTTTTAATGGGATATACATGGCCAGACGGTCTTTTATTTTTCTCAAATGCGATTTGGTAAATAAACTTATGCTTTTCTCTGAATTTCATCAACCTTTCATTAATTATGGTCCCAAATAGTTTGCCTACATAGCTAATGATATAAATTCCCCTATAATTATTTGTATCTTTATTATCACCACTCTTAAAAATATGTTTTAGTAAGCTTTTGGACCATAATTTGGGATAATTACCTGATATGAGTATCATGTTAAAGAGTTTATTTGGGAAAGGTAAAATTACAGAAGAACCGGTTTTCAACATTTCATTGGAAATCATATCCAACCCACAGCTCTTGTTATTACTAAGTTTATGGATTTGTTCTCTAATTTCTTCATCTTTAATTGCAAAAATGATAATTCATTGAAAATTAGCACATCTATTTGTGGGTTAAACTGTGGTAATTCAGAAGTAAGTACTTGTACATCTAACAGTTGTTTGAAATGGGAAACCCAGGTCCCAGCAACAATGTCCTGAGATGGATCCAGAGTATGTTTGTTTTGTAGTTTTGATACTAAATCCCAGTATGCCTTGGAGTCTCTGCTTGAAAGGGAAGATATTTGATTGACAATATTTTCTTTCAGAGATTTATTGTGTTGCTTTATTGTTTTGTTCAATGTTTTCCTGACTGAGTAGTATTTTGCTCTTAAATTCTTATCAAATGGCTTGTCAAAAACCCTTCTAGCTAGCTGTTTTGTTATTTTAGCCATTTCTCTGCAGTTGATAGGTAGTCTCTTGTTTTTACATTTTTGTCCCCCGACGTTTCCGTCGGAGGACTATAGAAATGACCCTCGTCCGTCCGTCCGTGTGTCCGTCAGTGTGTCCGTGCGTCCGTGCGTCCGTGCGTCCGAGATTGGGTACCTTCATGGTGTAATCAACTACTCCTACAGTTTTAAACGTAGAGATTTGAAACTCTGGGATATTGTTCCTAACATGTTGGTGATTTGCAACATCTATATAGCTAATCAAAAATATAATCTTTTCCATATTTTTGGGGGGGTATTCGACAGAAAATTTGGAACATTTTTGCCTTTTGGATGAGATTGGGTACCTTCATGGTGTAATAAACTCCTCCTACAGTTTTAAATGTAGAGATTTGAAACTCTGGGATATTGTTCCTAACATGTTGGTGATTTGAAACATCTATATAGCTAATCAAAAATATAATTTTTTCCATATTTGGGGGGGGGGGGGGGGTTTCGACTTAGAAAATTTGGAACATTTTTGCCTTTTGGATGAGATTGGGTACCTTCATGGTGTAATCAACTCCTCCTACAGTTTTAAATGTAGAGATTTGAAACTCTGGGATATTGTTCCTAACATGTTGGTGATTTGCAACATCTATATCGCTAATAAAAAATATCATTTTTTCCATATTTTTGGGGGGTTTTCGACTTAGAAAATTTGGAACATTTTTGCCTTTTGGATGAGATTGGGTACCTTGAATACTACCTCCATGGTGTAATCAACTCCTCCTACAGTTTTAAATGTAGAGATTTGAACCTCTGGGATATTGTTCCTAACATGTTCGTGATTTGCAACATCTATATAGCTAATATGTGTTTTATGGAGTTATTAACCCTTTTCGACTTAGAAAATTTCAACATTTTTTTTAAATTTTTTTAACAAAGCGGCATCGACTTGCCATGTTGTCGGGGGACACTGTGGTCTGCTGACCTTTTATTGTTTTTTATTTGATGACGAAGAATTTAACCCATCTTTAAATTTGAGAGACTTTTTTGCAGATGATATTAGTATATCATTAAAATCACTTATTGCAGTATCTATGCCATCCTGGTTTTCATTGTACATTTGTGTTATGAATTTTTTTTTTAATACTTAGGACAAGGTCTTCAACAAAGATTTTGCACTAGTTGGTTCCCATATAAATTTTCCGGCAGGGAGCTAAGCTTGTATTGGGGCAGAGTTTCAATTTATGAATAATGTTTATTATTAAAGTTGATGATATAGGACAATGGTCAGAATAAGTAGTTAGAGTGTCTACAGAGAAATTGCTTATATCAGGGTACAGACTTTTACTGACAATGCAATAGTCAACAGTGGATGGATTTTCAGCATTTCTTGAATAACAAGTTTGTTTGCCAAAGACATCCCCAATGTTTCTTCTATTTAGCATCCTCCAGCTACTAGATATGCACAGCTGTAACAATGTTTTTCCTCTTTCATTTGGTGCTCTTTTATCTTTTATGCAAGCACAGTTTTCACAAATGACTACAGCATAAATGCAGTGACGTGGCCAATGGGATCTTCGGTGCGCCAACGTCGATATCCAACTATCCCCACCCTCAATCAGAAACTTCTATTTTTGTGAAATGTAATTGTTTACCCCGGTTGGCTTCTGATTTTCCAGCTGTAACATTAAGTTGTCCAACAGCCCCATTGGGTTGGACATTTTGACTAAATATGACTAACTTTGTGTTAGTCACAAACATTTTGAGTAACTTTGGTCAAGTATTGAAATTATTTGCACATAATTCCGCAACTTAAATTTTCGCTTTCCCAGTGAATAAGAAAAGTTATGACTAAATCCTGGCCATTTTGACTAATCAGTCGTTTTGAATCCCCATTTCTTAGTCGTTATGACTAACATCACCTTAGTAATTTTGACTAATGTTATGCCTCAGTCAAGTTGGGTGAACTAAGTTAGTCATCCTGGGGAAAAACGTTTGACTAACATATGTTAGTCATATTGACTAACTTTTATTATCAGCGTAGAAAAAACTCGCCTCTTGATATACGATTCCATCGCTATGTGGAATTTATAGGCATTTTTTTTATTCAAAGGGTGCATATTGGAATTCTAGGATGGACACCCCATCACCAAACGGAGCCCATATAGCGACGTCCCTATCTCGATATATTATAGATATCGGAGCAGTTTGAAATTATAAAATGACCACCCCTCGTATAACTGAGAGCCTTAGCACACCCCTATTTCGATACTGTGATGGACACCCTCTGATAAAATGGAGCCACGTTCCTACCTCGATGTGTTATGATAGGAGTAGCGGTCATCAACTTAGCAATCCGTGTACCGATTGGATAGCTCTGATAAGCGATCAACCGCTCAACTTATGATTGGTTAATTCTTTTGTAACTTTGGCTTGCCGTGATTCAATATATTGTGAATCACTCACAGGTGACGGTTTGCCCGTAATCAATCTACAATAATCAACAGTTGATCTTTGTGAAATTTGCGAGATTTTGTTAGCTCATCACTTCATAGTACCGGCGATATCACTAATCACAAAATAATAGCACGCATTGTAACTTTCCCATAGAAATTGTTGTCTGTCATTGTAGCTCCACATGTCCGTCCAATTTGAACTAGGTATTCAGATAACACTGATAACGGGTGAATGGGAGCAGAGTGGTGAGTTAGTTTCTTCTACGTTTTAGGGGGTTAACCCCTCGCCCAGTCTGAGGTGTTACAATAATTTATATCCATAACACTCGCAGGATATCGGGTGCATATGAAATTTAGATGTGGACACTCCTCCCCTCAACTGAAAAAGTAACAACATATTCGGACACAGGCACTTGACGATTGAGTGTGCATGGGCTGTCCACATTTAATTTTCCAACTGCATCCCGGCATTGAACAAGTTATATCTGATGGCCGTTTAGACCATAATTTTCAACAAAAGTAAAAAAATATGCTAGTGAATCAGACTGAATGGTCTCCAAACACAGTTCTAGCTTAGTATTGGTTGTGAAATTAAACAACAATGACAACGTGAGCATGTATGTGGTGTAAAATGTTTGTGTCAACCTATCGGTATGAAATTTCCAATTGTTGAGACTTGTACAAATAATTCGGCTAAATTTTCCCTGTACTATGAAACCACTGTGATAGGTATAAAATTGTTCATAGTATTGACCCCGGTTCACAGTTAAATCAAAACTCGTGTGTGCCAATTGTTCATAATCACACACCGATTTTGAATATACATATGCGTATTTCTGTAATCAGAACACATATTTATTATTATTCGATCATTTACAGTGTAGAAGTTCGATCGTTCACCTACTATGGAGTCTGGGTTCACCGACACTAGGTGAAATATTTTGACCCTTCATTGCACTTCGTTCATCAATAATATAAGTGCAGCGACACAGATAACTGCACTGCCCATATTTAATTCAATTCAATTGCGTTTCAGAGCACTTCAATTGCGCTGAAGCGCAATACAAAATTAATTGCCAGTTCAGGGGTGTTAGCTTGTAAAATATTTGCGCTATTTGGCAATATTGATATGGTGTTTTAATACGGGTAGACAAATGCACAATAGTTATTTTTTTTTTAGAATGAACATCACACATTTTGAAACGACTAACGAAATCGAAAGTGAAGGTCGCAGGTGAGATTTCCGAAGTCTCGCGTCGGTTCAAGTGATAGCAGTCGAACATAGTTCATATGCGACCACCGCAATATTAGTAGTTATATAAATACAACAAAAAACATATTTAAAAACTTCAAAATGGCTAGTTTCGATAAATTATAACTTGCTGAAAATCTCCCGATGATTCAGATAATACAAATTATTGGGCTGACTTGGATAAACAGAGTATAGGGCTGACTTGAAACCGGTCGCTAGATTGGGCGTGTAGCTGTACCAATGTGTACCAGTGATAAGCCAAGGTACGGCAAATGGGTATATAGGAATCAGGGAGCTAAATGTGCTCCAGAGTAAGGGAGCGAGTACACGGTGGAATGCTAAAGGTGAAGGTAACTGAAGAATGACCTTCACCTGATACATGTGACACGTTATTAAAGGATGACATCGTGTTTATTTGATTTGTACATCATATTTAAATAATTTAGACTGGTGAATTAATGTGGGAATGGATTTTTGTGAGTGGGAAATTGATTTAATTAGCTGCTGTAGTTCTGGATTTTTCCAGACCAAATTTGGCTGTAGTATATCCCTGTCGTGCACTTGGGGACTTATTTTTAAAAGTAAGCACATGACCTATGATTTTTTGGCATTTTCTGGATCAGCTTGTGTCAATCTAGCTGGGTAAATACCACTGGAATAGCCTGTAGGCTTCCATTCAGTGAATTCGGTCGAAACGTTAACACTGTCGCCTATGGGAACCATTTAGTTCAGTGATTCCTATATAGTTTTCGATGCTCACGTTTCGTGCCATATATGGCTTTCGAATGATGTATAATATGTATTGTTCCATAGCGTAAAACGCGAGAAATATGACTTTATATATAATTTCCTCATTCCTGTTACTCGGAAATATTTTCTTTTTTTTGCGGATAATTTCTGATTCACCGCTCGACGTTCCTGGCCAATTATTCGCTTAGTGGTCAAAAGTAGTGTTTAAATGTTGCATTATTCATAAAGTGGAGAGGCTATGCTTTCGAACTATATATGATAGGTATTGTTTCATTGCGTAAAATGCGAGAAAATTGATCTTATATATCTGTTCCTCATTCCTGTTACTCGGAATTTGTTTTCGTTTTTTGCTAATTTCCGATTCACCGCTCGATGTTCCTGGCCAATTATACGCTTAATTCTCAAAAGTTTAAATGTTGCAATATTCTTGCAGTGGAGAGGCTATGCTTTCGAAATATGTATGATGGGTATTGTTTCATTGCGTAAAATGTGAGAAAATTAAGTTTATATCTCTGTTCCTCATTCCTGTTACTTGGAAACATTTACGTTTTTGCTAATTCCCGATTCTCCGCTCGACGTTCCTGACCAGTTGTACGCTTAGTTATCAAAATTAGTGTTTAATTGTTGCAATATTCACGAAGTGGATGGGCTATTCTTTCGATTGGTGTTTAATATGAATTGTTTCATAGCGTAACACGCGAGAAATATGAGCTTATATATCTGTTCCTCATTCCTGTTACTCGAAATAGTAATTCTGTTACTCGGAAGTGGTTCCTGTTCCTCGTTCCGTTTCTGTTACTCGAAATAGTCAATCCCATTTTGTGGGCCGAAACGTTGGAATCTCGATCATGAAACCCACGTAGCTATTAATTGTATGATGCTGCAATACTTGCGTTCAAATTAAAGGCACATTGCTCATTCGAACCCCAACGATATATATATATATACCTGCGAATGTTGGAAGAACCCGTTGTAAACTCAATGAAAACTCGAACCTAACATGGGGGTGCAAATAGAAGTTACTGGAAGGGGGTGCATTTAGAAACTATAGGTGAACACCCCTAACAAGTACCATCTAGCCACGTCCCTGCTAACTCGTGATTTACACTGAATTAATGTTTCCATTCGTTGTACAGTTCCGGGCCTATGATGTCGAATAACACAGAATAGCCTATACTATTAATATGACATTAGAACATAAATAACACACAAACAAACATACACGTTTTCACCCTTGCACCCCCACCCTAAAGATGATCCATGTGGCGGCCTGTCTGAATGATAATTGGGATATTTTCAAGCAGAAACGGTCAAAATGTGAGGCATATCATTCGCATCTTTGACACCCCAGCTGTGGTTCGGCGACATCTCATCGCAGGATGGATCTGCGGCTTTGATACCCGAAATTGTGATGGGTACCCACACTTGGACGCAGATAGTATTTTTGCGAACCGCTCTGCAGGCTAGACAATTTTATGGTTAATTAAACATATATTTTTATATTGATACACGCATTATCCGCCATCTTTGACTGATAATTATGTTTCAAACGAACTACCTAACGTCAAAACAGTGTCGACTATTTATGATAAAAGCGGAAATAAGTCGGAATTTCTATTAAATTTATCGGGGTGAGAGCAAGCTATGGTCGCTACCCAATTGAGGGAACATTCCGCTTTGCGAAATTATGTTTTGAATAGTGGATATCACCATTTACATGGGAGATATATAGCTTCATCTCAGGGAAGATATGTTCATTTATCAAAACCGCATGGTCTGGTTTGGTAATCAGTACCTCGGGTTAGGCGATACATGTACCACGTACACGGGGGTGATGAACATACAGATGGACGAGTACAAGAAAAAAAACATACTCTACACAACATTGTATAATAACTTTATAATATGTGGAGACTTCAACATAGCCTAAGACCAGGAACTAGATACTCAGAACTATATGTTCGTGAAAATAACCTGAATGCAAGAAAATTTCTTCGTACAATAATGAGCTAACATTTTTTTTTAGATATTTGGCGTTCAATCAACCCACCAACAAAAAGACAGACACGGGGAAGAAAATCACCAATACAACAGGATCGACTTTTGACTATTTGTTAATCTCATAACAACTATCTTCTCTCGTCGGTAGCGAGGAAACATACATCGGATATCAATCACATCGCAGCACACATATAAAACTAATGTAGGTTTAGATGTCCTCGCATGATTGTATTTATTGAGTGCACGTTATCTACATTCAAACATTCGACAGCATCTTGCGTTATGAAAATATATATGATGGCCAGGTGTTGGTTTGGAAAAGTTCGTGTTTTGATGGCTGCTTTATTAGCGACAACCTCTTTGGTTGTCTTAATGAACATACCGTTCAGTGATATTAGTAAATATATCAACTGCTGGACGTTCTCAGTTGACCCTACCAAACTTACTGCTGGTAAATATATGGATGATCGGACCGTTGACTCAGTTGACTGCCGGCTGTTGTTTAAGGGAGATAAGACAGAAGCAACTAGAGCATTCTCATTATTGAACACATTCCACAGAGACGCAGACATGTGTCACGATGATAGCAATCTACGCCACAAGCTTCATACGCAAACTTGTTCTCAGTTCGTCAAATCGAGAGGCTATACCATGGAGAAAATAACGACAGAGGAGAAAAGAATGCCGATAGCGTTTGCTTTGATGGTTTTCAAAGATTTTATTCAGGTGGAAAGACTTCTCCGCGCAATATATCGACCAACTAATTTATACTGTATCCACGTGGATAGCTCGTCATCAGAGATATTCAAGTCTGAAGTAGCACTTCTTTCAAGCTGCTTCAATAACGTGTTTCTGACGCCGTACTCGGTGGGTGTAAAGAGGAGCACGTTTTCTGTTCTGTTACCAGAAATAATTTGCATGAAAGAATTGTGGATCAGAGGAAGAAACTGGAAGTATTTCATCAATCTCACAGGCCAAGAATTTCCACTAAAAACCAACTACGAGCTAGTGAAAATACTGCACGCTTACAATGGGGCCAACGATATGGAAGCTGTCCGGTATGCACATTATATTTGAACTTAATTCAAGAATACGTCACCAAATTTGTATCCCCCGCAAACGAATTTTGTACTGTAATAGTCCAATACACTTATGGGGTTTTACCCGCATAAATAATTGCAACTTAATTTGGGAACATTTGGTCAAATCATCAATATATGGATTTTCACGGATATATATATAAATGCAAATTCACAAGTCCGACAAATGGCATGTCTGTATTGTCGACCTCACTTTCCTGATTCCAGAACTGAAAACCATTCCCAGATTCGTTAAGTATTTTTAGAGTTGTGTGCCTTAAAAACGGGAGCCTCGGTTTCCCACAATGAACCAAAACCCGTAATTTATAGATGGTTAATTATTTAAAAAACTAGAACAAAATGAAGGGCCTTTTCACTGTTTTAGTAATTTCCCCCACTAGATTATAAACAATTTGTGTATCTATGATTAAGAGGAAGAAAATATTCCCACACAAACTGTTTGTTTTCATTGCACAGAACTCACGTGATGAAATGTCATATTTGGGGTCATGTAACTCTACACATTAATATCCATCTCAAAACCTTTCAAGAATACTAGTGCAAACAAATTGTGAAGGTCTTTCGAAATAAATTTGTGAAGAAAATTACATTATGGCCGTATGAACTCGTAGTCTAGTCTCTTTTCCTAAAATGCTATTATGGGGCGTTTTTGTCAATTATTAAAGGTTTTGGTGTTTATTCAGAAAAATGGAAAAAGTTATTTGATCTTTGCTCCTAAATAATTACTTTGTTGAGAAAATAGCATTGCAATGGTTATACCAATGAATGTCACTGGATTTCACCCATCATTCGGGAAACTTACTCCAAATTTGAACGGCATAGACTCCATAACACTTCTTCTTTTAAAGGTATTCGCAACAGACCATATTTAAATGATCTTATTAAAGGATCACAGTCATTACCAATAGATCATAACATTGATATCTTCGCAAGAGTAGAGAAATGTATTCTACTAACAAAAAGATTCGCGACTAATTGAGAAAAAAATAATTAAATTAACATAAACGACTTGATGGGGCCCTATAAGCGCTGAGGTGGGGGGCAGACAGGAAGCTATATATATCCATTAATAATTGGCAGTCAAAATCATCTCAATTAGATATTAATGATAAACCAGTAATCACCGATGTGAATATCCAATGGGGAAATGACAAATATAAGCTTACAGTCAGATCACTTTCTCATCTCTTATGAGCTGGGACACACGTGTTAACATTTTGTAATACATGTGTTGTAATTCAAATTTTATATGTATGTACACACTTGTTATTCAGAATAAAATATTGTTTACACTAAATTTGAACGGCAGAAAAATGGGATAGGGGAAAGTATTTCAATAAAATCTGAAAACATACATCTTGATGCATAACACCTTACTATTAACAGCTGCATGCATTGTTCATTCATACAAAATTCATCACTTCCTTTGTTTATGTTCATTGACAGAGCTATGATCGATTTTGTCGTAATTTTCAGTGAAATGTATACTTGGCATTTTGGGATTGTTTTTATGTAACATGGCCATATTGTTCTAAATAAACTTCCTGTAACGTATTAAGCTGTTTTATAATGCAACAATAATATACAGACTGGAAGAAAACAACATGGCTGTAATTTGGTGATAAGATTGCATTTTTTGATTTTCCCTATATCCCTATACCAGCGTTCAAGTTTGGAGTCAGTTTCCTGAAAAATGAGTGAAATCAAGTGACATGCGATGGGATAACCAATGTATTATTCAATACTAAAATGTTTTAGAAGGAAAGATCAAATAATTTTACACATTAAAACACCCATTGTTTTTTTTCTTCCGGTTTATGACCCATGTTCTATTTACAATGTTTGCCCCCAAAACCTTCTAGAATGTAAAAATGCATCAACATGGTATTTTTGGAAACAAGTTAAGACTAAGGATTCAAAGGGCCATAAGTTGATTTTCTCCAACAATATTTTGTTGATTCCTTTACAATTTGTTCAATCTAATATACTTATAACGAACCAAAGCCGGACGCTTTGGGTCGTATATAGACTACATGTATATCTGATTTCTGACGGCGAACCCCGAAACCACGTGTTTAATTGGTACTATTTTTAGAGATATGATGACCATATCTCACTAATATGATATTTTTATTGGGTTCTGTTGGGCTAATCAGATTCACACCATATTATGTGTGATTATGTTTACATCAAATACAATGCAGTAATTCATACATATAGATGTATATATTCCCAATGGCAAGAGTCCAGATAGGAAGTGACATATGTCCAGGCTGTGAACCAATTCAAAACATGCAACAATAACGAGAAACATTAAGATTAATTGCTGTAAATCACCAATAATTTCCTGACAGAAGTATGTAATTTCATCCATTTGGGATATTTCATAGTGTGGACCACAAATGATAATTTCATAATACAAGATGTAATTTCATCCGCTTAACCCTTTACCCAACAAACCGGCAAAAAAGGGCCAATTAAAGCTGCAACAGCCTAAATTATCTTGGGTCTGTCTCAATAAAACCATACAAATATGGATATCATTGGAACCGGCTCATTGACCACATTGTGATGGTTACAGTTATGCCCTGTGCCAACGCATTCTCTTATATATGCGAGTCGAACATAGGTCGCCTCGCATATAAAAGAGAATGCATTGGCCTAAAAAATCTTTTTTTAACACTTTTTACCATTTTTTCTTACATTCTTTAACAATTTTATAATTTTTAATGTGTCAAGCCAATGCATTCTCTTATATATGTGAGGCGACCTATGGTCGACTCGCATATATAAGAGAATGCATTGGCACAGGGCCGTTCTGTTGGGTAAAGGGTTAAGACATTCTATAATCTGTGAGCACTATCTTAATTGGGTGCAGTGTTATTTTTCACCTTGTAATGTGTCAAATAACACCTACAGGTTGCAAAGTTATATTACACTTCCTGGTATTATGTTTCACTTCCTGGACAAAGTACATAACACTGTGATAACAATTTCAATAAACATTAGTGCTCAAGTTATATTTTGCACCTCGTCATTGTACTAATAATTGTTATCAAATTGAGTTTTTGTGTGTCATGAATGTTGAATTAATATGCTTCGTTTTTTCAAAGATTAAGTCTTGATAAAATACCAATGGGTGTTTTATCAAGAATTAATCATTGAAAATAATAATTACTATTATGGTGTTAAATAATGACATGGTATCTTTAAAGATGCTAAGTTTGATTCGACAACGGATATTAATATTGAAACAATTGCTCAAGTCCAACAGGAAAAAGCTCTATTGGTCACCACTTTTGGTGATGGAAATCAGAAACGCTCTTTATTAAAGTGATAATTGACATGGCAAATATTCCTCAATAGTGTTTATAGCTAACGAAACGATATGAATGGCAATTAGTGGGTCAAATCAGACATGACACCTTTAAGACATAAAAAAGTTCATGGTAAATATTTTCTCCTCTTAACACATTTACAGATCACAGATCCATGTGCCTCTTGGTGCAGTGACTAATGCCACATATTTCATATGATACCATTCAACTGCACAATAACCGGAATCACATTTTAAAATATCACTATAATTTTTCCCTTTAAGACAGTATGTAGATGTGTCACTACTATCTAGTTCGATTTCACTCCCAATTCTGGGCTAGATTGTTTCCTTAAAAACACACGATAATTATTTAACATGTGTGAGAACAGGTCATAATCGAATTTAATTTAATGTGCATACCCGCCTGAGTCCAGGTGATAAAATCACAATACTGCACTTCACAGACACCCATCTGCCCTTGAACTTGGGGTATAGTATATGTGTGTGTTTTTTAGAAAGTTCCCACACATGTTGTTTCCACTGGACACATGGGGAATCACAGAAAAAATCATTTTCAAAGTATGTAGATGTGTCACTACTATCTAGTTCGATTTCACTCCAGTTAAATTTCTGGGCAAGATTGTTTCCTTAAAAACACACGATAATTTATGTAACATGTGTGAGAACAGGTCAGAATCGAATTTAATTCGCTCAATGTGCATACCTGCCTGAGTCCAGGTGATAAAATCACAATACTGCACTTCACAGACACCCATTTGCCCTTGAACTTGGGTATAGTATCTCTGTGTGTTTTTTAGAAAGTTCCCACACATGTTGTTTCCACTGGACACATGGGGTATCACAGAAAAATCCTTGTCTTTGACGAAATAAGGGTGGACACTGTTGAACTTATGTGTGCATTTCACCTCAATTATCCCCTTTCCACAACATTTACAGTTACTTATACCATCCGGACTTGCCCCCAGGTGGGTAATTTTTTGATTCGCAACAAACCCACTGTCTCGCATTGTGAAGTCATCATGAATCTCTTTTGCCGATTGATGATATGCATCATTTGCTTCTCCTTCATGGTCGATGCCCCATTGCGTAAATTTTTGAAGTGAACGGTTTTGCCATGTTCATTATCTTTTTTATGACAGACTTAGAATCAGGCTGCATATGTATAGCATCGTGGAAATTAGTTGCTTTCAGACGTCCCAGTCTGGAGTCGAACCAAATTGTGCATCTCGACTGTTTGGTTGTAGCATTCTCCAAAGCCAGAGCCTGTGACTCAGTCACTGACAAGGACTCGAATACACTCTCGCATGCTTTCTTCAGATCTTCCGCACCACTTAGTTGATCATATTTTGTTTCTCTCAAATTCAAGAGAGGCAAAGGGAATTCTGTTGTACGAGGAATCTGTCGTGTGTTTGGGTTCAACACTGTGAAGATCACTGCACGTGGGTTAATCTCCCTCAATTCATTAAGAAATTTTGTTGCATCAGCCGGCTTCCTCTGTTTCTTATTGGATTTTTGGGAACATTTTTGACGCTTAGGATTTGGTTTCTCAAACTGTATTTCTTCGAGAAGTACAGCTTCCAACTGTAATGAAGAAAAGTGATATTTTGAGTATTTTATTCATGTTGGTGAGGCTAGCAAACAGAATATTTGAAAAAGTTGCCAAATCGCAAACTGAAAAGTGTAAGCGCACTGGAAATATTACAATCTATAATACAACCCAATATCATCTATTTGAAAAAATTACCTTCTTGGAAGAATAATGCTGATTCCACTGGCAAGGAACCGATGTGCAGGATATCCGGTTGCACTGCAGCTTACATGCCACCTCGACTTTGAATAGTATCGCCGCCACATGTGAGCAAACTTCACCTAGGCTGTAAATGAAATAAAGGGCATATGTTTAGAAAATTGTGACAGTAAATTCTACTTGGATAATAGTAATATGTGTCCAAAAAAATTCTGCTTGGCTTCTGAATACTGAATAACATAAAATATACCGAAATCCATTCATGGTCAGATGGTTGCAAATATTGCTATTGGCCGTATAGGTAAATTTTTTACTCTTAACAGTGCATTATCACAGTATAGACAGAAAAATAAAACAACACACAATTTGCATGGGAGTGCAGCATACAATATGTAAACACCAAATTGAACAACAGCTTGTCACTAAATCTGCCAGTTGCAGTTTCAAGTGGTTTTCTGATTAACATAATTAAAAATAACTCACCCTGCCATACATGTACAGTGGCCACAGACAATAGTTACGAACTCGTTTTTTTCTTCGATGACAACGGTCAGGCAGCCAACCCATGCATAGTGTCGTTTCTCGGTGATGGCTTGTGATATGCAGACCCTGGCTTTGATGACGCAGCATCCTGGCTTCTTGCTTCTTTTGTAAAGACAGGTTTGTACCCACCCGCTCCGATAGAATTCGTGTGCCTCAAGTGAACGATAGGAACACATCTTTTGCATGGTAAAAGGTCCCGGCGATTCAACTAAATACATTAGCAAAGCACCGAATTCGAGGTTAGGTCATTTAGTCACATCGTCTATCCACGAATTTTTGTCGACTTTTTTCTCCGGCAAATAAGGATCATCCTCACTTAAATTGTCGAATCCAAGCGAAGATAATTTGGCTATATATCGCTTCCGTTCTATGTCAGGTAGAGTTTTTCGTACTCGCTCATATTCCGATGTTATTACATCCAAAAAATTGCAGAAAAGCTAATGAAACAAAGACCTCCGCGAACGCAGTCTGTGAGATAACGACCCATTATAATCTCACAACTTGATTCAAACTATATGAATGTCCCAATATATAAAACCCCAAACTCAGATATTCGTGTTCGGTTCTTAACGAAACCTCACACGTCTTACTCCCAGCGAAGACATACGCACAATTAAGATGGCTCCCAAATATGGTCAAGAGAGATGACCATAACGGAGGAACCAATCCCGATGTGTATTGCCAAACGCCTCATCTAATATGCAACCCAAATAGTATATAAGAAACAACCACATCCCATCACCTCATGCTTTCACTAGACTCACCTCATCTCGAGGTTAGTATACCTCTCCAGGCATCACCCACACCAGGCATCACCCATTCGGGGACCTCACTTCGCGGCGACTCTTGATCATCATATTCGTATACACTGCTATCTTATTCACAACGCAATAAAGACTTGCACCTAATATATCTATGTGTTCATTACCTCACATAGTATTAACGGTACCGTTAACAGTTCTACGTCTCACCACACAACTTGAAGTCTCGGCCACTAAATGATCACTACAAAGCAGAACAAATCTCAAACCGCTACTCAACCACGGGGATACAGCCTTACACACCAGCCACAGAGAGACAGCCTCACACACTAGACCACTGCATCGGACAAACCACAACTCAACCCTTTGGGTACACAGGACCGCAACTCGACCCTTCGAACACACAGGACCGCATACCAACCCTTCGGACACACAGGACCGCATACCATACTCATCTGATATCGACGACCCAACCCTTTGGACACACAGGACCATACCTTTCTGATATTATAGACGAATCAACCTTTTGGACACATTGTTTTCCTATGACCAGCTCACATCGTGTATCCAGCTAGAAACATTACTCACGCCTCTTGCAGACCAGTTCCAGCTATATATAAACATTAACATCTGATTTCGACACCCTTCTGTTTCCAACAAACACTACAAGAACATTCTGTATATTGCCTACCCATTCATCATCACAGATTCGTGCACATTATTCTTCTTGGAAATTGGTGAGTGACCATCTTTTCTTTTACATTTGCTGTCAAATTGCACACTCCCTATTTTTTAGTATTTTTTTTACTCATAATGGAGTCACCACCTCAGCAGAGCAGCGATTATTTTCATCCAAGCCAAAGTTACCGGGAAACGGAACGAACAACCGCAAAACCGCCCCACACAGACATGAAATGGGCAAAGATACTCAAAACTTGCTAATGTCACGGCTTACCCATGAAATTAGCCATTTCACTAGTTCTATCCGCGATCAGACAAATAGTTTAAAAACTCAAACAACAATAACGGCACTGTTGGGTATGAATTCCATTATTGAACCCTTCGATGGCAAACCTGACGCTTTTCCCCAATGGGTCCATTTGGTGGAAAAATACTCCCGCGCAATTTCAGCACAAGATGAAACTATTATTAAAATTGCCGCTCAAACATGTAAATATGAAGTTTCGGAATTTATTCAACGCTTCATAAATGAAAATAACACGGACGGAAAATTCACGTTCACCTGGGCCGATCTGACATCACAATTACGTTCATTATTCAGTTCCATAACCGATTCGCCTCAAGCCCTTTCCTCATTACGAGCCATTAGGCAGAGACATATGGAAACAATTGCCATGTTTTCAGAACGCATACGTACCCTAGCTAAACACGCGTTTACTGATTTTTTTCCGACGGTATTCGCGACTCTAGTATTAAATTCAGGCTTCTCAAAGACGACCCCGTAACGCTTGATAGAGCTACTGATATTGCCCTACGCGAAATGAACCTTCGGCAACGCTATCGCTTACGTTACGGTGAACATCATAATGATTATAACCAATTCCCACAGTTACAATCCCCTCAACCAATGGATATCGACAATAACCACCAGCACATTCCAAGAGGGCCATCACAATCCACTTACACCCCCCGCCAATCCAAAGACAGACACCGAATCAATGATTGATCACCCCCACAGGCGCCAACCTTCAAATTCTCACCACCCCTACTCTACACCAAGGGTCTCCCATCCAAACCGCATCCAAACCATGGATGCAAGATATGATACAACACCTCAACGACCCCTCTTCTGTACATAATGCAGATTAAACAACCATACCACAGACCAATGCAGACGTCGGGCTCAAATTAATAACCAATTTTTAAACAGATAAGGACTCATTCCTACACAAATTTGACCCCAAGTAGACGCAAGGCAATGAGTCCAATTACACATCAAATTAGCACCATAGGCGGCCACAATCATAGATATGCTAAAGCTCATCGAACATACGAATCACAAAAGCATAGAGTCTATAATTCACAGCTGCAGCCCATTAAGCATTACCCCACGCTACCATCAAAGTGTCAAAACCAACGATATATTAATTACCGCACGCGGCGCCCACTTAATCTTCCTCGCCGCAGGCAGGTCACACATACCACCAACTGCAATAACAGGTGTCCCTCTATGAAATCCATATTTCATAATATTCCCAATAAGCCTATATTACCTCTTCTTGATTTAAACTTTCCTTCTCAATTTAAAACCGTGAATCGCCTTGAAAAACCAAGGCACCAAGAAATTACTAATTCTCAGTCATCATTCAAAATAAAGTCAACATGCGCCAATTCTCGCGAATCACATTCCAATACTGCAATTAACCCTGTAATACCACCATTAAAACCCATACAACACACAATACCAGTACTTAAATATCCAAGTGATATGACAGATGTTGCTCTAAACCAAACACCATGCTCAACTATCATTAAAATACACAAACAACGCATTCGTTCACTATTAGATTCGGGAGCAACCACCAGTTGCTTGAAATACGACATTTATAGATCCATACCAAATCGACCACCTTTAATTAAAGAACATGTGTTACTCACATCAGCCGATGGAACACCAATGAAAGTTTTTGGATCCACACATCTCACATTTAGAATCGGAAAACTCATTCGTACTCACAAATTTGTCATATGTGCAACCTTGTCCCGTCCCTGAATTTTAGGGCGTGACTTTATGAAACAACACAGTATTAGACTTTACTTTGATCTAGAAAAATTCAGAATTCAGAATCAATTATACCCAATGTTAAGGGACAGTCACATTGCATCACTCATCCGATCAACAAATAACGTTTCATTATCACCCCACTCATGCGCGATCATAACAGGCAGACTCATAGGGCCAAATGATATGTTTAACACACCTATAATCCGAATAGGCAAAGGTAACATGTCCATTTTCGAACAGGAACCAAATGTACATGTAACCGACACGATAGCAGATGCAAATAATCCAAATATTTGCGTCATGATAGAAAATCAATCGGCGTCACATATGTCCATTAGGAAAGGTCGTGTAATAGCACAAGCATTTGGCACTCAAGAGCAAATGATATGCAGGACATCCGATGAGGAAAACATTAACTCATCTCCGCCAACCAAACACAGTATAAACACCATAGGTGACCGGCAAGACATTAACCCTCAAGTCACCAAGACTCAACCTATATCTATCGATGATATCGTGGCACCTCAACACCTTAAACAGCAAATATTGCAACTAGTATCACAATACCCTGATGTTTTTACAAATGACATAAACAAGATAGGATATTGTCCAAAAATGAAAATGAAAATCGACCTCAAACCAAATACTTTACCTATTTTTTGCAAAAAATATCCAACACCACTTAACAAACAACGAATTATGGCTGCTGAGATAAAAAAATTATTAGATGCAGACATTATTAAACCCACTGCCCATTCATCGTGGGGATTTCCCAGTCTCCTCATACGCAAATCCACACCCAACCCCGATGGTACCCCCAATTACCGATTGGTAATCGATCTGAGAAAACTCAATGATGTTTCCATTCCATTAAAATGGTCTATGCCTAGTTTTACAGAAATATCGTCCAAGTTACTCGGCTCAAATGTTTTCTATCCTTACGTGGTTCGCGCATGCGCTGGGTGAAAGGTCATCGCTAGGCAGTCAGAGGTCATCGAAAAGGTCTATATAACATAATTTTATATAATTAAAACTTCAGAATCGGTATAGAATACAAATTGTAAGCCTGGAGAAATTGTCTTAAAACTCCGTTCAAATCCCTGATTATCCTGCATTATAATAGTTTATTGCGCGATATTTTAATAGAACAGTGCATAATGAAGATAACGATACTATTTGAATTATCATATAAGTGTCATAATCGAAGAAATGTGTCAACATAATCACATTTCTAGGGATAGGCAGAGTGCCAACGTTTTTATTAACATTCATTTTCATAATATATAGTCACATGATCTAGTCAAATAATCACATTTGAGTATTCTACAGACTACATGGTACAACACATTTCAGATTATTTGATATTTTGATATTTGCTATGTGATATTTTGCTTGAACCAAATTGTTTATCAAAACATGTGGAAATACAACTGTTCATCCCAGTTCATCCCAGTTTGAAGAATAATGCTAATACCAAACATAACCATGATATACCCGCATGACTCTTCTTGGGGTATCTCAGAAACCAGAACTGAGGAAACATGTTATAGCGTGTAATGGCAGGCTGGTAGCCACTGCCTGAAGTAATAGAGGCTTCGTAATAATTGGTAATAACATATGGATTGATAGCCCAATCTCACTTCTTTTTTGCTCACGATATCAGTGACGATAAAATCTTTGTTACTGTGATTAACATTACAAGCTGATCCACATTTAATAACTTGGAAAACAATTTGAAATTGTTCAAGCTGGCCCGGTTGGCCTTCAATTTATATGTTAAGATTTTATGTTTTACGTTGTCAAAAGTCTATTTTATTCAATTATTTATTATATCTTTATTTCGATGTCGCATATGGTCAAGTGTGCTTTCATTTTATTACTTATTTACAGCTGAGTTCTGCATAGTTATTCTTATTTTGTTGTATCAGTAGATGGAATCCATATTAAATGTAATTTTTCCAATAGCGCAGTTTCTTGTTCTATCAAGTTGAATTTGGGTTATTGTTGGCCATTGTGCAACTGATCCAACTTCTGATAACCTCTATATATAGTATAGCATTGCTATTAACTATATATGACCTGTTTCTGTTCAAAACACATCAAAATAAGCAGAAATGGAAAAAAAATTTGGCACATGGAAAAAACTGCTTTTCGGACCCGAGAGAAACCCACCCACCCCATCATACGTGCCTGGAAATTTTTCCGACCCCCCAGTTCGCGTCGGTAAAATAGTCAATAATGTATTATAAGGACTTTGACTGTTTTAAAAACATATAAGCGATGGGAATTACATAATTTACCGTTATCATACCTTAACTTCCGACACAAGTGATGGTTAAACATGGCTTCAGAGAAAGTGAAACTCGAAATTTGGCTTGGAGAGTGCGATGGTTAAATTTGACTTTTGGCAGACCTTTTGCTAAACTTGGATTTAAACAGAGTTCGGATCAAATTGGGGATTAAAATAGGTGTGATTAAGCAGGCACCGGACAAATTGATGATTAATCTTGTAATTACACAAAGGGATCGATAGCTCAGATTTATGTTAAACTGTGTGATAGTTCAATGTAGCTTCAATTGTGACGCTTTATCTGCGTACAGGTATGAGATTTTATGGTATCGTGGTCGCGAATGTACTGCACCCCATCCACACTCCCTGTGCGCTCTGACGCCCTCGGATAGTTGGTTTGGAGTTTGGGATGATTCCCGGGAAGATTTGGTAGGGCAGTATGCCCTCCCCTACAACCCGCTTGTTGGATGCTGTGTTGTCGCTGAAGAGCGTTGTTGACTTTCGTGCGCCCGCCGCAGGAAGTGATCTAGACCTTGATTTTTTCTTTTTTTGTTTCTTTTTTTCCTGTCGGTTGGTTGTGTTGTTGTTGTTGGCTTTTGGCTGTCGTCGTAAGCGTTACAAGCTACGACTATTCTTAGCATTTCTTCATGGGCTCCAGCGGGTGCATTAATGACCCTCTGATACATCTCATTACGTTCAGCCTCCGACCTGATGGGAATGGTGGATGTGCTGCTGATGTTGCTGTTGCTGGTGGTGGAGATGGAGGACACCGGTATGTGTTGGTACTCCGGTGTCGCAGGTGTAAATGTGTCCATCTCTACCTCGAAGTCAGCGACAGGAGCGTCGGGTGTGATATCCACGTTCCTGTCTCCGTTGACATCGGTGATGATAGCAGGGACATCCGGGGTGACATCGGCGTCTCTGCTTCTGGTGGTGGTATCGTCGGGTTGAGGCCGAGTGGGGGGAGCTGGGCGTCTCTCAGCTCTCCCCTGTTTCCACTTGGCCTTCCTGTCTGCATTGCTTCTTTTGCGGGAGGGGGTCTTCTTGTTTTTCCGCCTCCTTTTCTTCGATCCTTCGTCCACAGGTAGCTGGCGGTCTCCAGCTACCGGGTTACGGCCGGCAGAGGGTCCTGATGAGGACCGTGTCGGTTTAACCCGGTACGTCAAAATCAAATCAACCTGGCTGCCTGACCGGTGTAGGTTCCATGTCAGGCAGTGATCCAAGTTGAGTGAGCTCAGCACAAGCTTGACTTCAGTGGGGATTATAGATGAATCCATTGTCCAGCTGAAGTCATGGGTGAGAAATGGTTATAATGCGTCCGTCCTCTCTGGCTGTCGAGTAGCGAATGGATCTGAATCTGACGCCCTCGGATAACAGGAAACCACTGTTATATACATGTGCGTTATATTCTATCCGTCATTCCAAAGCCTGTCGGGAGAGGATGTACAAGTAAGTTTTAAACTTGTCACTCAATCCCTTGTATTGCATGTATATGCACCGTATATTATTTCATTTAAAATGTGTTTAAGCTAAATGTATTCCTCCCTTTTTTTGCGATTCGACACAGCTCATCTTCTGATTGGCTCAAATTAGACTTGAGCCAATCAAATCAATCTGGGTCTGACTAACGTTGACTTAAAACATCATTTTGGTCGAGACTATATACCGAAGGCGTGACTGTCCTAGGTTTGTAAATGCAAATAGTCGCAGAATAAAAATACGTCGTTTTGAATTACGTGCAGGCATTGAATATTTTGCAGAAGTAGAAACGTTTAACTTAGATCGAGTGGCGGCATAAATCTTAAAAAGTGAATGAGGAGTAGGGAGAAACCTCCTGTAATAACTCCGAAATGCAAATAAAAGGGTACTGTCCAAAATAGTCTATTTATTGGACACCATCGAAGGCGTAGCTGCATGTTCTAGATTGGCATACAACCACATAACGAACTCAAACTAATGCTGCTTTGAATTACGACCCAGGAAGTTTTGTTTTTGTATATTTGCAGAAATGCTCAAGACAGATGGAAGGGAGCGGGCAAACCACCTCATGGCATAACTCCAGTAAAGGGTGCCGTTCACATGGTCGTCAGCAGAGGATATGTCAATTACCTTTTGTTCAACAAAACGGCGCTAGATCTTCTAGAATGGGTGAAAAAGACAGTCGTTCCTAGTGAAACATATTTCTCAACGCTGAACCACAACCCACACCTCGAAGTTCCTGGATCTTACAACGGTGAGTATGATGTAGTGAATGCGATATATATAGTGAAGACTAAGCATAGCACAAAAAGTTAAAGCTACAAGGCGGTTTGCGCTTTAAAATACGCCTACTTTTGAATTTCTACGAGCCTTTCTACGAGCATTATATGTCACAGAAAGACGCACTGGAGTCATAAAAATAAAAAAAAAAAAACAAACAGCAATTTGCACGGCATGGCACAGGACAGAGAGCGTTCCGTGTTGGTTTATGCCTGATATGGCAGATATAAAGAGCGTTTGTTTGACTGATGTGCGTCCTTTCCAATTACGTAACAAAATTTGGAAGCTCGAAGGAGTCATTTCCGTTCGATGTGTTTGTGAAACGAGGCGTGATTCCATTAACTTGATATATCATTGTCTATATATTTACATACTAAATAAAAAATATTGCTTCCGCTTCTCCCATGCGTTACGATAGCCCCACCCCTTGAGTCAATTTTGTCCTGAACAAATAGCTGTATATACGTTGAACGCTATTTTAGACGTAATATTCCGATAACCGAACAATCCGTTTTGCTTGATTATTCGCCATATTTATGATTTTGACAGTGTCCCAGAAAGATTATATTTTTATTAAATTAGTATTACGAGTGGACAACTTTAGAGATTAGTCACCCGCGGATTCCGTTGAACAAATAATGGGATGATATAGCAATCCTAATTTGTAACTGTAAATTTGATACTTCCATGGCTGTACTTATATATGCATCTTTAAACATTATATTATCCTCATCTAAAATATATCTCGCTGAAAGTAAACCCCATAAACTCTGGAAAAAGCCAGTCACATGCCTCTTAAAAAGAGAACACAGTTTGAGACTGGAGACAACAATAATGTATCCCACCCAGTCAGTTTGACAGATGGGTCAGGTTATACGTTTTCAACTTTTCGGTGAATAAAGACAAGGACTAGTCTAAATTTCTAGTTCATGGAAGTAGAAGTATATTTTAATGAATGAGTTTCGTCTCAAAGTTGATATAACTGCATGCTTAGTGAATGAAAATTACTATTAGTAGCCTGTCATTTGTAAAAAAAAAAAAAAAAATAGGTTTCGTAAAACAAATTTGGGGATTTTGGGCAAAATATGTTTTCGTCATATTTTTTCGTAAAGCCCATATACTGGAGACATTGAAACCAATGTTGACAAGCTTCATATCGCTTAGTTTACCTTAAAAATGGTTTTACCATAGCAACAGTTTGTGAGAATTGTGGAAAATCATCATATATGAAGTATATTGCTGACAGCGGTGGATATAATTACATAATAATATTTATACATATATATTCTCCATAACTGACCGCATGTACTCATTTCAAGGGTCAAGGTCATCCCGCAGGTCAATGTCATTGTAAAAAATGTTGTTTTTATCGCTTTACGTCATACTATTTGTCTTTATGATGAACATACCTCAATTTGTTGCATCATTTTGCTATTTTGTTACATTCTGGAGATCATAGCCTTTACATTGAGTTATATATCATATCCATAGGGTGATTATTATCCGTGTGAGATATTACGAAACATGTGACCGGGCCTATACCACCCTTAAAATGACAAATTTCACTTCCAATTACACCGTAACCCCTCCATCACTCAACGCCACCATTCATTTTCAAATGGTTTACATTCAATAACTCCAGTATAGGGATGTTGCTGTAGATAGAGGGTCTTCATTTGCACCCCAACCCCCACCTCTGCACACATTGGTAGAAAGTTTACAAATGGTACCTAAACATGTTCACACTTTTTGTCTTAATCTTAAAGGTACTCAATCAGATCAGACGGTCCCCATATCAACAAGTTACAACATTTCTTCAAAATATGCTTTTGTTATCAGAATAGATTAATTACTGCAAAATAATGCTAACGACTGTCAACTGTGGTATAACATTTCTCAAAACTTGTTATTTATCAAAATTTGGCCAGATTACCAAAAATCAAAAATCGATATCTGATCACTCTGAGCTTTGATGGGTGGGTTTCTCGACACGAATAAAATACCCCCCCCCACCCAAGCCAAAGGAATAGTCATTTTGGAGCGTTAATTCGGATTATGCATCTTTAAAACAACAAATTTCACACTAAATACTGTTTGGGAATTCAAGCTATCAGTTTCAGATTCAGAACAGTTTCAACTACTTTCAATCTGTATTAAATTTGGTCTAAAATTTCCAAAGGTGTACTTATGTCAGGTACTAATTTCCAATTGTTGACAATTTTTACCGAAGTTCGGGATTAGACAGTCAGTCGAAGTGTCACACCTCCACCCCACCCCACTTTGCAAAGACCGTGAAGTGAGCGAAGTCTTAAATTAAAAATCCTCCCCAATGTCACGCATCGACTGAAATTCGCAATACATTATTCTAACAATGTCAAATTAATACCAGTATCTAACTTTTATTTTATTTATGCCTGGTTGGTCGAATACATCAGCTCTAAATAGATCGTGCTTTATAACCAATTGTTAATTTGATTGAACATTCAGTTAATTCAGTATTCAACTTTTCAAGTTCAAATCGGCATCTTCAGAACTTTGTTGATATCCGCGCACACCGTTAATGCTGGATAGCATGCGACGATAGACCTTCCTGTTAGATTTGTGCGCATGCGTAAATTGGACCTTCCCGGTTGGGGTTCCTTCTCACGCTTACCATACAGTATGGCGCCATTATAGTAAAAATAGCATCATATGCGGTCTCGTTTGCTGCTCGATTCGTTTTGCTAATATACAACCCTTACAGATTAGCCAACAATCTGACAGCAAATCCAATATGGTGGCCATAATGGCGGCCGAAATGTCTAGCACTCGTCTTGTCGAACATGCAGCTACGCCAAGCATATACTAACAATACACGCGGTGGTAGTTTGTGGGCATGTCATGGTCGTGGAAATGAAATGGGACCGTCATCTGGTATGTTTAAGTTAAAACAGGATCCCATGCGTGTTTTTGATCTCCATGTATGCTAAATTTGTATTTTCCCACCAGTTTGGAAGCTGTTCTGAATCAACAGGATCAGGCGTGTACCTTTGGATATCAGTACTAATATGTAAACCCGCCCCCATAACTGGGATGTAGTCTTAAAGACGATGCCTTTGATAGTTTTGTGATATGTCATATTCGCGCAGGGTGCATGGTGGTCGGTATGGTTCATGAAAATACGAATGCTGCCAACACAAGGGTGACATGTTCAACGCGAAGAACAGCTAAACTATTTCGACCATGGGCCTGAGACGTAACTATTATATTCTAAAGCTATCATGTATGATCACACTGCTCATGTTCGACCTTTGAATGATTTCCCCAAAAGTTCATAGCCATTGCCATCGAGACTATAACTTGTTCTTGAAACAAACGTAGTTAAATAAATGCACCACAGTTCCTGCCATGTTCTTGAATATCGCCCACGTACTTACGCTAACCCTGAGCGAGGATGATAACAACGCATACCTTTAATATTTGAATGGCATACCACCAAACTATGAAAGACATATCGTCTTTAGACTATACTATACTGTAGTGAGCATAGTATTATCCAGACAAAGGTATACGCCTGATCCAGTTGATTCAGAATGGTCTCGAAACCGATGTGGAAATACAATCTTGCCACACCAAAAACACCGACACTCACGACATTCTATATTTGAAACATACACTAGGTGTAGGGGTTTTGTATACAGTGGCCCAATTTCATTCCCACTACCATGGCACATGTCCACAAACCTTGGCGCATGTCAACAAACTAGCACCGCGTGTATTTTCTTCTCTGTTGGGAGCTCTTCGACGGGACGACTGCGGGAAATCACAAAGATTGCATAGGATTATGGTGAAGAAGTGTGGGTAGTGGCGACTCGAAAATTAAGTGGGCCTTTAACAATGTAGTTTTGTGTGCGTGAAATGTGATGGATTGCATTCTAAAATGTGGTTTGCAACATTTCATAGGCTGGGTGTCAGTTCTCGACATAACTGAGCTATTCATATCAGCGAGTTCTGAACTATCAGCTGAAGGATTTGTCAAGCTGAGGGACTCATGTACCTATGTATGACAATGTATATATGTTGCACCATGTTTGGTTCTCGCAAACTTTCTTTAAGCAGTGCATGACAGGACCTCAAAGGAATGGTAATGTGACGAACGTTATCGCGTCCGTTTGCGCAGCGTTGCACGTCAGAGTGTAACTTGCGGTGTAGCACACCGGTGTTCTAGAGTTCAGCGCCTTCCCATAACTGTTTTATTCTGTATTTATCAGACTGAATAATATAATTCAACATTGGGATATTTTTGGGATTGCCAGCATATATTTTAAGCGAGGATGAAGTTGGAATTTGCTGAGATTTATCGTTGACCCCTGTAATAAATACTTTCACTTGCATTCATTCGCTTAAGGAGTTCAAAGTATTATTAGTGGCTATTTTATTTGAAAAATTATTGTGTTTTATAACATGTACACATAATACTACACATGCCAGTGGGTATCAATTCACAGTTCTTGATGAGACCAAATGTGAGTTCATGCTGCATAATGTAATTAAAATAGTTGAAATGAACATAAATATACCATGCGTATACCAAGCGTCCCTTATACATGACGGTCCTTTGACTGTGTGAATCTTTGGGGGAAAAACCCTTTACGTTACCATCCAATGTTTATTTTGCCAGTTACTAACCTGAAACTATCTATATCATACAAATAACTTAGAAAAAAATGCATATATGGCAGGGGGGTCTGTAAATTTTGTCCGAACACTAGGCGGGGTGGGTGGGTGGTTCAACAGCCCGGCTAACACAATTTTTCCTGGTCCCGTAAATTTTTTCCTGCAGTCATTTTTCTTTAAAATAATGGTTTTTAGGAATGATTCTACTATGTAATAGGTATGGACTTAACTCTTGGTAGGAGTGTTTGAGTTCACCATCATTTAATAATGAGGGATGACTTCAATGGGTAATACAAAAGCTCAGCTTGCTGGGTCCCTATCCCAGAATCGGAAAAAATATAAATTAAGGGGTGCCCAGAGGGCGGAAAATATAAAAAAGCGCCTAATGTCCGGAATTTTTTTCCTGATCACCTCCTGTATATGGGTTGAAAAGAATGTGAAAATGGATTGGTCTGTATCACGGAAAATTTCAAGGTGTAGACCCCATCCCCAAAACGGACACCCTCTAGCCACGTCCCTCGGTGATGGATTTATCAGAAATTCCTCTCATTTCAGGTTACTCGGATACAACGCAAGGCGATTATTCTCTGAAGCCGTTTGTCGCTAGATATAAAGTGTGGGAATGGGATGGTTGTGGGGGTAAATATGTTCACGGTGTATGCATCAACGGCATCACCGATTTGCCCAAACTATACACGTCGAAAAAGCTGTTTGTGAATAAACACTATTACGACTTCCAGCACTATTCATACGATTGTCTGGAAGAATGGAATTTCAATCGGACTAGAGAGTACTACAGTGGGACTTTGATTTTCGATGATTCTTACTACAGAAACTTGGACTTTGTAAAAAATAAATTTTAGCTTATAATGCATTATAATGTGATGTGCAGAGTTTTGATTTGCTTTATGTTTGCCTGTTTGTGTTATTTTACAGATGTCTATACTATTTGTTTAATCTAACTTCTCAAAATCGATAAATATAAATCATTGTAGACATGTTGTTATTTCGACATTATAATTTGTAATTATAAGCTGTTGTTTCTAAAACACACTAAACAAATAGTGCAGCGGCCAAATCGAAAAAAAGTCTAGTTTTCGAGATACCCCTATCCACGGTAGAACAAGTTAAAACCAACTTGTGTTGAAGCAGAAATATATGTTGTTCACGAAAATGATATTGAAAAATAACTGAATTGGTGGTGGCTATTGTCAAATCGACGATGAACGATACCTACCAGTGTCTTTTTCCAGAAATTAACGATGTTTGTAAGCGAGCCCTGTGGCTATCTCCTAACCTATTTGTCAACATTGTTGGGGTTAACATTACTATATAATATCATACCTCTACTTGATATGAAAAAGTGTTGGTTAATTTGGATTTTCCTGCCATTTGGAGCCGAAACATTTATTGTTTGTTGAAAAATCTCTCTTTTTCACAAAAATATTATTTTTCAAGCATTATCATTCAAATGGGTTTTGCTTTAATGCCAACATATTTAATCCGTATTGTGTAGTAGTTATCTGACAAGCATATGTAGAAAGTAGTTATACAGAAATTTAGAACGGTTTGTGAAATAATGGATTTTAGCTACCCCTCCCCCAAACACGTTTTTTGGTCGAAAAATTACATATTTTGTTAAGAACTTTACGAAATTTCCCAATTGATCATAATGGGCCCCAACATGACTCGTTCGCTGAAAATTGGGCACGGGACACTGCTTAAGTGATATAAGACGTGTTCGGGCTTCCAGGCCCCAAGTTACAACAACAACAACACATTTTATTTACTATTACCACAGTAAGTGTCGCATATCACAAGTACTCCATTCTCGCTTAAGGTTGAAACGCAGTAGTTTGAACTATGACTTATTGAGTAATCACATAGAAACAGCAGATCATACTTGAATACAATGGTTCTAGTACTGAACTTCTATGCGCCCTACCGAATGTTATTTTATCAGAAAATACTCTTTTGTGCGCATCACAGGAATTCAGTTATCGTGACAAAAATATTTGACACGGTTCAAACATTTATCTCGAAAACAAAGCGATTTTCATGACGCTGTCATTTGTGCAAACTTCGTGAAAACACGGTGGGGAATCACGTGGTTTCGAGTTGATGAGTACCACTCATTTAAAATGGCGGAGGCGACAGAAAACACAACGAGAAACGAAGAAAAAGGTAATAAACTAGGATATGACATACCAGTTTTCAAACAAGTTGATACTTCATGTGTGCCCAAATTCACACGTGTATGCTCTAACATTCTGACCAAATGTCGTCAGTCGGAGGATTTTCCACGACGTTTTTAATGTTGTATTCCACGAACATTTTCTATTTTCATGCTTTACCCTGCTTGGACCAAAGATATTGTTACTAATGTTATGTTTATTGAAAGAACGCACATTTAGTCAGCAATATACTGAACTCTGTTTTTAAAATATGTATATTTCCTTGTGAATCGTAGCTTCTTCGTTAGTGATGATTGTACACGCACCACAACTAAGTGATGAGTTACCACGAACTTCTTCAGAATCGATTGAATATATGAGCGTAGCCAGCTAGGGTTCGATGGGTTTTGGACGAACCCGCCCTTGAACACAGAGGTGCCCTCGTCGCCTGACTTCCAGGGTTCGAGAGGTCGTTGGCTCGGGCAATTTCTGAGGTTCGTTAAATTAATGCATGATCGACGAAGTTGCCCGAGCCAACGAACCGTCGAACCCTGGAAGTCAGGCGACGAGGGAACTTAAGCAGTCGACAAAAGCATGATCGGCCTATACTAGTTATTTCACATTAAATTGAGATCCGTATGTTTCAGTGAAATCCACATATACGCCGGGGCGAAAATTAGATTTTAATGTGAATCAAATCAATAGTCCCATGCATGGCATGTCGGCATATGACGTTGCTAGTCTAAAGTGGACAGCATTATCTTCAGTTTCAACTAAAGTGACGCTATATGAATGTGTGCATGTCAAACTAGTTTCCACAGTCATTGGCAATTATGAACGAATAGACAGTGTATGCAAACACTACAAGTATAGGGTACATTTTTGGGTGTCAAGTTGTATTCCCGTGTGGCCACGTAGTAAATCGATGACGATGTTTAGGCGGCAAATTAGGCATACAGTGTGAGGGTTCGAACACAGTTTCTGGATATGAAGTCCCCACAAAAACAGGGTTTTAATTGAAGTCCCACTCCTATCAACCAAAAAAGGAGCACATTATTAGTTGGTGTGTGAGACTGTACATGCCCAGTAACTTTTCGATAGACCCGATAATGCCCCAAGATGGGAACAGCACGTTGGTCCGAGGGTTCGATTACAGGCCGGGTACAGTGTGCTAGCCGAGCCACTCCTATGGTTCAATAGTCAAAGGATTCAATGGTCCGAGGGTTCAATAGTCCGATGGTTCAAGGGTACGATACTCCGAGGGTGCGACAGTTCGAGGGTTCAAAATCCCGAGTGCCCATTAGAGGGATATGGCGCCGGGGATTTGCAGGTCTTCCCCCCCAACTTTTTAAAAATTTCATTTGGCATGCAATAGGTCAGGGTTATAGATTTCATGTACATGGAATAAGTCAAATACAGTTTGTTCATGTATATAGTATAGGAAAATAAATATGCAGGACATTCCAAGCTTTGCATAGCATGTTCTACATGCACGTATATATATATATATATAACGATAATGGGATATATGCAATGAGTGATTTACTGTCGTTCAATTCCATATATTATATAGCCCACTTCAGCCAATAACATAACAATTTCGAGTGCAGGTCTATAAATATTTCATCAGATCGCAAAGGGATATCATACGCAGATTATATATGGGGTTGGTTGGGTTTTATCGTCGTTCTTTATTATCCTAGTCTATACTACACGCGGTCACGTCCCATAAATGGAGAAAACATTAGTCCATAAAACTTGATCATGTATGAAGACAAATACTGCCATGTCGTATATTCTCACATAATCGGTAGATCAAATCCAAAACATTATTACCTCTCTAATATACGTGCAGATATTACACAAATAATCGTCAAATATGCTCCAGATTCGCGTTCGATAGGTTAATTTTGTTTGTTCCGGGGGAGCCCCCCTCGGACACCCACCTGCGGGGAAAGGGACACTCCCTCATGCACTCTTCACACGCGGCGCGGTCGGAGCTTTTCACCTCGGTCCTGTGCCCCTCAAGTTAATAATCGAACCCGCCTTTTAAAAATGCTGGCTACGCCCATGATAATTTGAATAAATAGAGGATACCAAACGAGTCAAAGGGCTTACAGCGAAATTTACAAATGGAGATCAGCAAATTATGTCCGAACCGTCCATATAGGCAAGGTGCAGGTCTAATTTACTGGAATTTCGCTATAAACTGAGTCGACTTGAAGATTATATATTGCCAGACTACGGTAGTGTTCAATTGGGGTAATAAATTAAACTGTGTACGGGCCCTAGATGTAAAGCATGTGGTTAAGTTATATATATATGCTACTGCTACTGGTGCTATATATTGGTCACTCTCATTATTTTTGGTGATAAAGGTACCCAGGTTCAGAAAATTGTGATAAAGGTACTCAGGTTAGGAGAAATCTTAATACGGTACCAGGTTCATCGAATCTCAAATTAAACGCGATTTATAATTGCTGGAAATTCGTTTGGTTTTAAGCCGTGGCTTTCAGTTTTAAATTGTTTGAACTGCTATAAATCGAAAGAATGTAGTCAACTGATGTATATTTTGATATGTTGTCCTGCAATGTAACACAAAAATACCCCGTCGACCGCAGATGAACCTTGGTAACTTTATCACGATTTCTCCCAAACTGGGTACCTAGCTTCATCACAATTTTCAGAACCTGGGAACCTTTATCACAAAAACCGATGAGAGTGACCAATTCAGCGCTATAGGAATGGTCGTTGATCACCATTTTGGTAATGACCGTAATAAATGCTTGACCATAAAATAACACGAACTAATGTCACACAAATATTCTTTCGTATTTTCAGATGAAATGCCTGAGAACAAATCATTTGTGTTGTGTAACACCTGTGACAAGAGGTTTGGGTCGAAGTCAGGCCTCAGTGCCCATACACGTGGCCACAGGAAAATTGATTTAAGATTTCTGGTTGTTTTTATATTGAATAAAAAGAGAATCTGGTGACATTGTTTTATTGTTCTGTTACACCATCATACACTCGTCTTAAAGGCCCATCTTATTGTGGGGTAACATTTGGATTCGTTGCATCGAGCCTTTTCCCAGCGGACTCCAAGAGACCCTTTCACGAAAGAATTCCGATCGGTAGATACGGTCCCTTCTTTTTGTCTCCCTGATGGTCTGCTTCTTTCTTTGGTATCGAAAGTGTGATTTCTGAAAGTAAAAATGGGCGGTTTTGTTTGATTAAAAATAATGAATGGGAATAATTTAGTCTCGTAAAACGATTAGTGTGAGCGACAGATCTACGCACAATCTGAATAACGCAAAATGTAAACACGGGGCTAAAACCATGTAGTGCCAACGATGGAAATGGAACAGAATGCCTGCACCCTTCTGTACATTTCTAAAGTTTGTTTTACATGACGTGCATATACTGGGTACTATATATGCAGGAAGTAATCCGTGTTGTTGGATGCATATCCTGCAATAATCATGACCCGACCCCGCGTCTTCTGAATCTATGGCTTCCTCGACCAAATTGTAGACAGTGCCGCGCTTGGTGCAGTACGAAAAGCTCCTACATATATAAAAGGGATTAACTTGGGAAAAAGTTGCCAAAAAATGTGAAAATAAGAGTAACTCAAAAACTAATTATGCGAATATGCAGCTTAGAAATAAATTGAAAACGGGCTAATACACTCTTAGAACCAGATTTCCATCAGAGAACCCAAAAAGGTTCTTCACCTTGTCACAATAGGAGCACCTTATTTGGTGCTTCAAATGACCCATCATAAGGTTCTACTGAAGAACCATATCATAAGGTTCCACAGAAGAACCACAAGAGGGTTCTTCAGAGAACTCTGTTCATAACAGAACAGGGTTCTTAAAGGAACCATAATATATCCCAACATGGTTCTTCAGGGAACCTTTATAAGAACCCCACTAGAGTATAATACAGGTAACAATTCAAAGATAAATGGTACCTGAACATTCCATATTTTTTTAATAAAACGACTCAGTTCTGGTTATCGGGCTCACGGAACCATAAACCAACTGTCCACATTACATTGAACGTTCGGCCCATTTCGCAACAACGAAATAGCGCATAATGATACGATGTTGGCTACCTTGCCTATATCGCGGCGTTGCGAACACTTTTGTTATAATAACTAATATATTGTCATGATATTGAAGCATTTGGGGAATGATATGTAAAGGTCAGATTATACCTGCACATTAAATATACAATTCGCTTAATTTTGGTGTGATTCATATTCTTGATTACACGTAGGTGGTGAATTAGTCTGCACTTTAACACATATTTATGTATATTTTACGAATACACGACGAACGTGTAATGATGTTGTCAGCTCTTCGCAATATATAACACTTTACATTACGTGTCGCCCAATTAATGCCAAATAAACAATCAGTTGATGTTAACAATCGGACAATAAACTCACCCATTTCACTTGTGACACATACAGATGATAAGGAGACAGTTTTAAATGGTCAGATTTGAATAGAATATAACAAATTTCACGTAAACACGTTGTGTTAATTTAGAGTTATCCTTCCTGCATCGGGTCACACACATTTTGAGACCATTTAACCCCTCAATTCCAAGGACGTTGGCAGGGCGGAGGCTGAAGGAGTGCTCGGACGTTCTCAGAAGCGTGGCTTTTTACCCTTAGATATGAAGTTTGGGCTCAATCGGTGGAACCGTTTTCGAATCTATATATACACACACACACACACACACACACACACATATATATATATATATATATATATATATATATATATATAGCTATATATATATATATATATATATATACGGAAGTCTGAATTACAACCATTACAATCAAGATATAAAGCAATGCATTACCATTACATGAAGTGCATCACAATTACCATTATCAATATCTTTAGCAAATAGGAAAATATATGATGCATTGAAGAACGCAAAAATAAAACAACAAATCATCGTCGCACAAAGTAGCAAACAATGCAGCAATAAATCCCTTGATATGGAATATTTATAGGCTACATGCCTCTGAGTCAGTGTCTTATACATATGGAGAAAAAAACAACAGGTGCAGCAATATTTATAAAAGATAACCAACACCAACAGTCGTAAAGAAAACACTGTTATTTCAAAGTCTATTTGGTAAGAATTAAAGAAAGGAGTCATCAGTTCCAAGAGGGAAACATCACACATGTAATTCAAATTGTAATTGAAGCACTCACCATTTTGGTTAGTAGTAGGCCTACATTATCTGCTTTAGGCTACGCGTAAAAGTCTGCATTATATCATGCAGAAAAGTGTGCAGTACACATTACTTTGCATTACTTGAGAAAATGTAATGCATTGCAATGCATTACTATTATACACTACCATTCCCCAATCCTGCGAACAAACACGTACTCCTTTCTCTCTGGTTTTGATTCATGCTAATCACGCAATTCGGCTCCATGGCACATGTATCAACTGCATTATTGTTTGGTCATGAAGAACCCTTCAGCATCCAAGAAAACCCTAGTTACACACCGACGAACCCTATCGATTACAGAGAACCTTTTCTGACACCGAGGAACTTTTGAGTTCTTAAAGAGAACCCTTGAGTTCTTCAAAGAACCCCAAAGAACCCCTAATTCTATAGCTTTTAATAATACAGAAGAGATGTTTCCACAAACTTTATAATTGCATATCTTAATGTGAACTTTTATCATACAATCATCAGATGAACTGATGGCTGCATTTAACCCTTTACCCAATAAACCGGCCAAAACCGGCCAAATAAAGCTTCAACAGCCTAAAATATCTTCGGTCTGTCTCAATAGAACCATACAAATATGGATATCATTGGAACCGGCTCCTTGACCACATTGTGATAGTTACAGTTATGCCCTGTGCCAATGCATTCTCTTGTATATGCGAGTCGACCATAGGTCGCCTCGCATATATAAGAGAATGCATTGGCCTAAACAAAATCTTTTTTTTAACACTTTTTACCATTTTTTCTTACATTCTTTAACAATTTTATAATTTTTAATGTGTTAAGCCAATGCATTCTCTTATATATGCGAGGCGACCTATGGTCGACTCGCATATATAAGAGAATGCATTGGCACAGGGCCCTTCTGTTGGGTAAAGGGTTAACTTTCAACATTATGATATTGTACATTCTTGAAAAGAGCTACAGCACAAATACACGCACTGTAAACATCCACAAGGATCGAATGATTACATGCCATAAACAGAACTACGGTACATCAATGTTTGGTAAAGATATCACGGAAAAGCTAACCCTACCCGACACCGCTGCTTTCACGACTAGTCAGATTCATTATGTCGAAACAATAATTTTTGGTCGCGCAATTTCGGAAAGTTAAGTACGACATGAGAACAGTTTCCATATGAGCAGGTTGACTACTTTCAAAGTCAACCTGTTTCCAGTCTGAAATTGTTGTTTGGTGGAAATATGTTTTTGGAGAATTTTAAGAACTTAAATAAAATATGACTCTGAAATATAGTTTTGAGAATATTAGTGTCGTCAGATAAGACTTGTTGGGTGAAGTTGCTATCAAATTTTAACAATGTGCTCTATGGAATTGTTTGTGATTTGTTCAACTGTTCATCGTAATGCAAATTAATGGCTATCATATATGCGAATTTAATAAGAAAATGATCTTATAGTAATCTACTAACTGTTATGTGATTTTTAGAAAGTAACAGGCGGTAATTAGACTGTCAGAAACAAAACTCTGGCAAAAATGAAGTGCACCTACATGGTTCGGTGTTAATGTCCAACATTCAACAACGATAATGCTTCAGGACGTGATTGCAAATTGATTGATGGTATGTTTCATCAAGTGATGTGACAAATATTTAATACTAGTTTAATTCTAGTTAAAATTTCCGTATAAGGAGTTTATATTTAACTAGCAGATTAGCCCGCCACTGGCGGGATTGGTCCCATGGCTTTGGTCGATCCATTAATTTCTGTTTTTCAAGGTAACCCCGTACAGGCACAACGACAAAAATATTCCCCGTCCCGAGTTGACCATACATAAAAAAATTCACGTCTATGTCACCGTTGACGACCGAGATATCGCCCAAGGTCATTTGTGGGCACCTCAGGTGGACAAACTGACCCGACGAAAATCTCCCCCGTCCCTTGGAAGCCCTACGTACGAAATTAGATATCCCCAGTTTCCAAAAGCAAAAGATATGAGGTAGAACTGGTCAAATATGGACCCTGGTGCCCAATATGTAGCAGCTCAAAAAACACTCGCAGAGCCCTAAAATTTATTAACATAGGATTTCCCATTCAAATCGATTTATGTCGATAAAACTCTTATTTTTCAAAATTATAAGCCGAGACTTCGTGTGTCTGCGTGTAATACTTATATATTCTTAAAATGACATAACCAACAAGTAATTATGTTTCAGTTGGAAGAAACTAAATTGTTTCGATGCTAAATTTCCAGCGTCGGTTGTGCGTTGATAATGTAAACAAACTTTTCTCAAGTGTCGTTTTGGTCCAACTATCAGTTTTTCGACGGGGAGTGCTGATCCGAATAATAGCTAAATGTATTAAAATAGAATTATCGAAAGAATTTGACCGAGTAGGGTGCATTGTAAGAGAATCGAGTGGAGAAAACTTGGTAACGTTTTCATCAGAAACGCGAATTCTGCCATCACATGTTTATGTATGATGTAGGCGAAGTAACTCTAAAATTTCGGCAAGTATTTAACCCATCGATTCCAAGGACGGTGGCAGGGGGAATGGTGAAGGTGTGCTCGGACGTTCTCAGAAGCGGTGCGGTGACACTTCCCGTGGCTTTCTACCCTTAGATAGGAAGTTTGGGCTCAATCGGTCGAGCCGTTTTCGAGTCTATAAAGGACACACACACACACCCTTGTTTGTATTACATACGTTGTGGGGACATTTCTTTAGAAATTGAAACAATACCGTAGTTGTGAGGACTCCCGTTATTTCGTAAATATATCCAAACTCGGAGGGTACCTTTAACGAAATAACGGCAATCTTTGTAACGCATGCGTAGTATCATTTCCGCCTAGTGCGGACGAAAAAAATTCAAAAATGTAAAAAAATACAAATTTCCGTCGCCTTAAGGGAAAAAATTGTTAACATTGTGAGGACACTGTTTTACTTTATGAACGTCTTCACAGCGTTGGGTTTACACACGCACACACACACAGACATATATATATATAATATACGGAAGTCTCAAAATATATGGTAGACTAGCAGGTTAGCCCGCCACTGGCGGCAATCGTCAGAAACATGACAATTTTTTAAATTAATTTTTTTAATTAATTATTTAATTTAAGTTTTTGTTTTTCAATGAGTTAATTGTGCCTTTTTAATTTTTTAATTGAATTTTTTGTTTTTCAATTTTACCCGATTTGACCTTGAATTGATCATTTTCAAGGTCAATATCAGGTCGGGGTCACAATTTAACCCGTCCATGACACTTCCCGTATTTAGCAAGTTTGAGCTCAATCGGTTCGAGTCTATACAGGACACACACATATATATGACACTTCCCGTAGGTAGCAAGTTTGAGCTCAATCGGCATTCCCTGGATTTTCCCAGAAGATATTCATGGGGAAGTCAAGTGACCAATTTTGAAATTTGCTGGTCGCATTCGTCTGTAGGTCTGATGAATTCTCGGCTAGATATTGTTACCAACATGACATATTTAAATTAATCCCGCCTTTCACCCCCATCACCAACGCGACGTAATTTTGGTACCATGTGTTACGTTCTAAAAATAGGTCGATTGCAATGGATTCGTAGATGACGAAATATGAGTTCGACAGAGAATATTGTTTGATCGAAAGCATTTGAATTAATACGTCACAAGACTCGTCTTGATGCTGGCTAATAAATATTTGTCCCTGCTAGGTGTTGGGAATGTGAATTAAAATTGCCGTGGGGATGCCGTGGGGGTCTAATCCGATGAAAATGTCCCCGTTCCTAGGAAGCGAGTTCCAGATAACGTAAACAAACGCCGCCTCCCGTTCAGTACGCGAAAGCCGAAGGGAATTAAGAGCGTTAACCGGTTAACGAACCCAAATATGGAAGATGTTTATCAACGACACTGCGGATAGGAACGTTCTTTAACAATCAGCGCTATTAACACCGAAGTGCCGTTTTTTGTGACTGAGAGTGGAGAACGGGTGCTCTGAGCTTCTCCAAAACGCCGCGACGACCATTCCCGTGTTTTTGAACCTTAGATGGGAAGTTTGGTCTCGATCGGTGCAGCCGTTTTCGATTCTATAAAGTACACACATATATACGGAAGTCACAAAATATATAGGAGACTAGCAGATTAGCCCGCCACTGGCGAGATTGGTCCCATGGCTTTGGTCAATCCATTAATTTTTGTTTTTCAAGGTAAACCCGTACAGGCACTACCCACACGTCCTACAGGGCCAATGACGTCGCCCGTTAAAGCAGCACCCTTATGACTTCATACAGATAAAGCCTCTCGGCGATGACGTCAATAACGGTATGATTACGGACAAACTCAAAAATTACCAAATTATGCTAGCCCCCCCTCCCCCTGCTGCTGAAAATTACAATGTATGTTACATGTCTGGGCACAGACATAAGAACCACACTACACAGAAACAGGCAAGTATTTAACTCATCGATTCCAAGGACGGTGGCAGGGGGAATGGTGAAGGAGTGCTAGGACGTTCTCAGAAGCGGTGCGATGACACTTCCCGTTGATTTTATCCTTAGATAGGAAGTTTGGGCTCAATCGATCGAGCCGTTTTCGAGCCTATAAAGGATATACACACAGATATATATATAAATATATATATATATATATATATATATATATACTAGAAGATGACCCAACTTCGTCCGGGCTTTGACCTTGAATTGTCCATTTTGAAGGTAAAGGTCACGATTTGACCAGTCCAAAACACTGCCCGGACAAAAGTACCCGACAAAAGTACCCGTCGAAATCCATCCGGTTTTTCCCGATTTGACCTCGAATGGATCATTTTGAAGGTAAAGATCAGGTCGGGGTCACGACCCGACCCGCTCAAAACACTCAGTGGACAAAAGTAACCCCACGTATCAAATTTCGTCGAAATCCCATAAAAATTGAAACAATATGAGAACCTATGTGAATATATATATATGTCCAATTTGAACCTATTGGCACGATGATATGTTATAAATTTTAGATGGACAGGTGGCACAATAAGAATCCACAATCAGTATGTAGACCCATGCCTGTTTTTGTTATATATGTCCACAGAGGCGATTTAGCAACACAAAAATTACATACTATTCAGCCATACATGACCTTTTAACATGCAGCTGCATGGGCGTACATGACATTCTTTGTTGTGTTTAGATGGACTATAATTGCAGGCACAATAATAATCGACAGGGTTAGCACCGTGGTTGTATTGGGTATGCATAAAGAGGCGATTTAGTAACGAAAAAATTATTTACGCCCAATTTGTGAACAGCTGAAAGGGCATAAATGACCAGTTTGTAGATGGAACAGTGGCACAACAAGAATCCACAAGGATATCCACGTTGGTGCTGTTGTAATTCAGCCTGTTCTCCCAAAAACCGCACATTATCAGCTTAGAATGAACATATTTTAGGCAGATAATGTGCTAAGAGTCGCCTCATTTTGAGCCGAAAATGTGCTGAAAATTACCATTTTAGTCACATTATCGACTCACAACGAAGAGCTTCTAGGTAGATTATGTGCGGACAATGACAAACATAAGCCAACTCACGACTTTCCATGTGTCTGCTCTTTAACATTTGTTTTCATTATGCCCGCGCCGCGCCATAAAACGAAATAACGGGTACAAAATTCATTACCTGCTTATTTTAGAATAAAATAATCACATTATGTAGACATTTCAAAGTTTAGGCCGATTATGTGCGTATTTGCGCGTGGATGTGTCTACATAGGCGTTGAATTGCACGGACCACAGTGAATACGCAATAAAACGAACCTACACCTAGTAAGTAGTGAGCTGGCTTATCGTATTATTTTCCAACGTGCATGTTCTTGTGAAAACAAGCACACTACGGACTTATTTCATATTTAAATAGTCCAATATACGGCTGTTTTAATAATCTGAGTAATTATGCTATATATAGAGCTTATCTCACCTTTCAGATAATGCAAATATGAGCTTATTTTGCTGCAATTATAAAATAAGTCTGTATTGTGCTCATTTTTGCTAAACAGCCTGCTCTCGTGAAAAGAAGCACAATACGGGCTTATTTTTAATGTTCCGTTTATGCCCATATAGAGCGTATATATTTGTGAAAAAATATGCTCTATATCCTGTCTATATACGGGCATAAAACTCGGAGTTCAAAATAAGCATGGTATGCCCATATGGGCACTATTTAATCTACTTTTTCATCGATACGACTGTTGTATGCTCTTCATATAATGCATTTTCAGTGCGACCCGCCCCATTCAACGGGTATAAGTTTAATATAGGCTTATTTCATAAAAAAAATAAGTCCAATATCAACCTTTGTGAAAAGATGGGCCCAATTTGAACCTATTGGCACGAGGATTTGATTTTTAGATGGAACAAGTGCAGCCCGTTCTCCCAAAAACCCGCACATTATCTGATTATATTATTGGTCTTAGTTAGATAAGCTGCTTAGAATCGCCTCATTTTGAGTCGATAATAAACTGAAAATGAGCACGTTTAGTCACACTATCGACTAATAATGATTCGGTGAATCGAGCTGATGAAAACAAGTAGATTAAATAGTATCAGAATGGGATTATTTTCGTATTGAAATAAACACATGCCGTTCTTATTTTGAATGCCGCGTTTTACGCACAGAGCGTATTTTTGTTCTCAAATATACTCTAAATGGTCATAAAACACATCAAGATAAGCCCGTATTGTTTTTAACGAGAACATGATGGAAAATATCTAGAAAATAAGCATAATACGGGCTTATATTTTATCGGCTAAATACGCTGATATTGGCTTTATTTGAATCTCAAATACGCTCTATATGGTCCTAATTACTCTGGTTAATAAAACATCCGTGTATTGATGAAACAAGTCCGCAGTGTGCTTGTTTTCATGAGAACACGTTGGAAAATAACACGATAAGCCAGCTCAGTACTGACTAGGTGTACGTTCGTTTTATTGCGTGTTCACTGTAGCCCGTGCCATTCAACGGTATAATTTGAGAATCAAATAAGTTCAAAATAAACATATGTGATTAATTCGGTCCAATGTGAACCCATTTGTACGAAAATATATTGAAAATTACAAAATATATTATGTGTGTCCGTCCACCTGTTTGAAACATTGGTCGTAAGTCAAAATTGGGTCAAAATACTCGGGAAAAATGCAATTTTCCGTTGCATAAGCTCAACCATAGCAGCCACGAAGCTCTCCTTGTCGATTTTTCTTGTGCCAACACTAGTTCATCGAAAAAACCCAAACTAGGTCACATATGCTTATAGAGCTGTTCAAACAGTTATCATAAGTCAGTTGCAAAATCGACTATGTAGACAAATAACCCAACATATCCTCGCGCAAATACGCACACAATCGACCTATAATGTGAAATGGCTACATAATGTGATTATTTGATTCTAAAATAATCAGGTGATGAACCGATACTCGTTATATTGTTGTATGGCGCGAGCCATAGTGAAAACACATGTTAAAGTGTGTGCACCTGAAAAGTAGTGAGTTGGCCTACTTTTGTCATTCATTGTCCGCACATAATCTGCCTAGAAACGTCTCATTGTGAGTCGATAATGTGACTAAAACGGTCAAATTTTCAGCACATTTTCGACTCAAATTGAGGCGACTCTAAGCAGATTATCTGCCTAAAATATGTTTTATTCTGAGCTGATAATATGAGGGTTTCTTGGGAACAGAATTACCATAGCAAAAATGTGGTTATCATTGTGGATTCGAATCGGGGAGTAAATATTTACAATTGAGCGTATATAATATAGTAGTTCAGACGATGTTTTCTATGAACTGGTACGGTCGATTTGTTTGAGATTTTCGGCAATGTTAGTAGAATTCATACATCCCCTCATGGCATAGCGCATGTATACTAACTAATCAGTTTCACGCGTCCGAACAAGTGCATAATATGTCTTTAACTTATGAATTTTTGTAATGTTATATCCAATTTTTCACCCATTTGTTAGAACACGATATCGCCGCACAAACTACCGAAACCATTTGCGTACATGTAATATGAACAAACACAAGAAAATAGTAATGCCAACTAAAATAAAATGCGACAACAAAACATGACATGGATATAAAGGCCATAGACACAGATAAACAAATATGATATATATATATAATTCAATATATGAAATTGTTTTTTATTATAAAAGATTTTATCTGACAATTCTGTATTCATTGACGCTAAGACCACGTGCGATTTTTCCGTGTTTTTTCCGTGTTAAAATGTTGGCCACGCGTGGTTTTGAAAACACCACGGGCCTTGTATACTGTGGTTGACACATCTTGACTTCTAGAATATACCGTGGCGCATCCATTCTAACAATACCCCTCTCCCAATCATGTTGACTTGCTATAGTGAACAGTCATTGAAGTTTTAACTAATCTAGCCGAAATGTAGGCTAAGCGTTTTTTGGAATGCGTAACCGTCTATGACGTGTCATCGGTCGACCCCATTCATGACTGCTTTGATGGATACGCTCACAGTATGTAGCCCACCACGCATGTGTGCCGTCATGTATCAATCACCATAACGAATGCAAATTTAGCCCTCCCCGGTTCTTGTAATTTAACAGAACCCAGCTGTTCGAAGCCAAAGTTAAACTATCTCTTAATTGCTGATTATTAGTGCCTCTTCAAAACCATTATAGGTAAACAAAACCAATCCCGTGACATTCCCTGCGTCATGTCACTTTTTGCATCAATTTCTCCACATATCTCCATGAAATAATAATAAACGCTCTTTAATGATTGTATATCAATGAAATCATCTGAGGTCAAAGACGCCTATCACGTGAAATCACCTGGTCGGGTGATTCATCTGTACCAATTTTTCTTCATATACTTTGAGCCTATAGCGAATGCCTTCATTGCTCGCATTTGCCCACTAAAGTCGTCTGAGATCAACGGCATCCGGATAGAGTTAATTTTTTTCTTTTAATTGCTAATTATTAGTGCATCTTTAAATCGTGTGAGGTCAACACACCCAATCCTTTGACACGCCCTGCGTCATTCCAGTTTTGTCACAAATTTCCCCCACTCATCTTCAGGAATGAAAATAAACGCTCTTTATTGATTATGTGACCATCTAAGTCATCTGAGGTCAAAGACGCCTATCGCGTGTCAACCACCTGGTCGGGTGATTCATCTGTACCAGTTTCCCTACATATACTTTGAGCCTATAACTAACGCTCTTTATTGCTCACATTTGTCCATTAAAATCGTCTGAGATCAGCGGCATCCGGATAAAGTTACATTTATCTTTTAATTTCTTATTATTAGTGCATCTTTAAATAATTTGAGGTCAACAAACCCATTCCCTTGACATGTCCTGCGTCATTCGACTTTTGTCACCAATTTTCTCACATATCTTCTGGAATGATGATAAACGCTCTTTATTGATTATATACCCATGTAAGTCATCTTGGGTCGCAGATGCCTATCGCGTGACATTCATCAAGTTGGGTGGTTCATTTGTACCAATTTTCCTACAAATACTTTAAACTTATAAAGAACGCTCTTTATTGCTCAAATTTGACCCTTAAAGGCGTCTGAGGTCAACGGCATCTATACCACACTATATGGGTCATCCCCGTGTTTAAACTTACACCGACCAGATTGCAACCATTTTTGGTCTATAATCAATTAGTTAGTTAAATGCGTTGTTATTGCCCCTTTAGAACATCTAATGTCAATGGGACCTATCTAATAATATTTTCCGGGCCAAATTACCCATATATCAAACCTCATTAGTAACTGACCAATGTGGTTGTCTACTTAATGCATGGTTTATTCAGATGTAATTCTATATCTCCTGTGTCGTAGAAAATATCACCGCAAAATACGTAAATCGAAATATATCTCAGGATTTTGAATTTTATAAGTTGATATTGAGTAAGCGGTTTTAATTATAAGAAATAACCCATAATCAGTCTTCGTCATGCAAACATATTCCCAAATTAACAGTATTTATCACAATAAAACCAGGTCCCCCTAATGTCGGTCTGTAACACTGTCAGATATACACTACCGATAATTTAATTGCATATATCTATTAAAATATTCATTCCGCGCAAAAACTATCGACAGTTGGTGAATAATAGTGTCACAGAGATCACACATGACAGGACAAATATATAAATTTGCATGTTAAATTCACTTAAAAAACACGCTAAACATTAGGGGGACACACAAAAAGTCGCCCTAATGTAAAAGTCGCCCTATTGTGGGTTATTTACACACAAATGTCTCCCTAATGTGGAATCCGCGGACATATATATAGCTATATATATATAGCTATATATAGCTATATATATATATATATATATATATATATATATATATATATATATATATATATATATATATATATACGGAAGTCTGAATTACAACCATTACAATCAAGATATAAAGCAATGCATTACCATTACACGAAGTGCATCACAATTACCATTATCAATATCTTTAGCAAATAGGAAAATATATGATGCATTGAAGAACGCAAAAATAAAACAACAAATCATCGTCGCACAAAGTAGCAAACAATGCAGCAATAAATCCCTTGATATGGAATATTTATAGGCTACATGCCTCTGAGTCAGTGTCTTAAAAATATGGAGAAAAAAACAACAGGTGCAGCAATATTTATAAAAGATAACCAACACCAACAGTCGTAAAGAAAACACTGTTATTTCAAAGTCTATTTGGTAAGAATTAAAGAAAGGAGTCATCAGTTCCAAGAGGGAAACATCACACATGTAATTCAAATTGTAATTGAAGCACTCACCATTTTGGTTAGTAGTAGGCCTACATTATCTGCTTTAGGCTACGCGTAAAAGTCTGCATTATATAATGCAGAAAAGTGTGCAGTACACATTACTTTGCATTACTTGAGAAAATGTAATGCATTGCAATGCATTACTATTATACACTACCATTCCCCAATCCTGCGAACAAACACGTACTCCTTTCTCTCTGGTTTTGATTCATGTTAATCACGCAATTCGGCTCCATGGCACATGTATCAACTGCATTATTGTTTGGTCATGAAGAACCCTTCAGCATCCAAGAGAACCCTAGTTACACACCGACGAACCCTATCGATTACAGAGAACCTTTTCTGACACCGAGGAACTTTTGAGTTCTTAAAGAGAACCCTTGAGTTCTTCAAAGAACCCCAAAGAACCCCTAATTCTATAGCTTTTAATAATACAGAAGAGATGTTTCCACAAACTTTATAATTGCATATCTTAATGTGAACTTTTATCATACAATCATCAGATGAACTGATGGCTGCATTTAACCCTTTACCCAATAAACCGGCCAAAACCGGCCAAATAAAGCTTCAACAGCCTAAAATATCTTCGGTCTGTCTCAATAGAACCATACAAATATGGATATCATTGGAACCGGCTCCTTGATCACATTGTGATAGTTACAGTTATGCCCTGTGCCAATGCATTCTCTTATATATGCGAGTCGACCATAGGTCGCCTCGCATATATAAGAGAATGCATTGGCCTAAAAAAAATCTTTTTTTTAACACTTTTTACCATTTTCTCTTACATTCTTTAACAATTTTATAATTTTTAATGTGTTAAGCCAATGCATTCTCTTATATATGCGAGGCGACCTATGGTCGACTCGCATATATAAGAGAATGCATTGGCACAGGGCCCTTCTGTTGGGTAAAGGGTTAACTTTCAACATTATGATATTGTACATTCTTGAAAAGAGCTACAGCACAAATACACGCACTGTAAACATCCACAAGGATCGAATGATTACATGCCATAAACAGAACTACGGTACATCAATGTTTGGTAAAGATATCACGGAAAAGCTAACCCTACCCGACACCGCTGCTTTCACGACTAGTCAGATTCATTATGTCGAAACAATAATTTTTGGTCGCGCAATTTCGGAAAGTTAAGTACGACATGAGAACAGTTTCCATATGAGCAGGTTGACTACTTTCAAAGTCAACCTGTTTCCAGTCTGAAATTGTTGTTTGGTGGAAATATGTTTTTGGAGAATTTTAAGAACTTAAATAAAATATGACTCTGAAATATAGTTTTGAGAATATTAGTGTCGTCAGATAAGACTTGTTGGGTGAAGTTGCTATCAAATTTTAACAATGTGCTCTATGGAATTGTTTGTGATTTGTTCAACTGTTCATCGTAATGCAAATTAATGGCTATCATATATGCGAATTTAATAAGAAAATGATCTTATAGTAATCTACTAACTGTTATGTGATTTTTAGAAAGTAACAGGCGGTAATTAGACTGTCAGAAACAAAACTCTGGCAAAAATGAAGTGCACCTACATGGTTCGGTGTTAATGTCCAACATTCAACAACGATAATGCTTCAGGACGTGATTGCAAATTGATTGATGGTATGTTTCATCAAGTGATGTGACAAATATTTAATACTAGTTTAATTCTAGTTAAAATTTCCGTATAAGGAGTTTATATTTAACTAGCAGATTAGCCCGCCACTGGCGGGATTGGTCCCATGGCTTTGGTCGATCCATTAATTTCTGTTTTTCAAGGTAACCCCGTACAGGCACAACGACAAAAATATTCCCCGTCCCGAGTTGACCATACATAAAAAAATTCACGTCTATGTCACCGTTGACGACCGAGATATCGCCCAAGGTCATTTGTGGGCACCTCAGGCGGACAAACTGACCCGACGAAAATCTCCCCCGTCCCTTGGAAGCCCTACGTACGAAATTAGATATCCCCAGTTTCCAAAAGCAAAAGATATGAGGTAGAACTGGTCAAATATGGACCCTGGTGCCCAATATGTAGCAGCTCAAAAAACACTCGCAGAGCCCTAAAATTTATTAACATAGGATTTCCCATTCAAATCGATTTATGTCGATAAAACTCTTATTTTTCAAAATTATAAGCCGAGACTTCGTGTGTCTGCGTGTAATACTTATATATTCTTAAAATGACATAACCAACAAGTAATTATGTTTCAGTTGGAAGAAACTAAATTGTTCGATGCTAAATTTCCAGCGTCGGCTGTGCGTTGATAATGTAAACAAACTTTTCTCAATTGTCGTTTTGGTCCAACTATCAGTTTTTCGACGGGGAGTGCTGATCCGAATAATAGCTAAATGTATTAAAATAGAATCATCGAAAGAATTTGACCGATTAGGGTGCATTGTAAGAGAATCGAGTGGAGAAAACTTGGTAACGTTTTCATCAGAAACGCGAATTCTGCCATCACATGTTTATGTATGATGTAGGCGAAGTAACTCTAAAATTTCGGCAAGTATTTAACCCATCGATTCCAAGGACGGTGGCAGGGGGAATGGTGAAGGTGTGATCGGACGTTCTCAGAAGCGGTGCGGTGACACTTCCCGTGGCTTTCTACCCTTAGATAGGAAGTTTGGGCTCAATCGGTCGAGCCGTTTTCGAGTCTATAAAGGACACACACACACACACCCTTGTTTGTATTACATACGTTGTGGGGACATTTCTTTAGAAATTGAAACAATACCGTAGTTGTGAGGACTCCCGTTATTTCGTAAATATATCCAAACTCGGAGGGTACCTTTAACGAAATAACGGCAATCTTTGTAACGCATGCGTAGTATCATTTCCGCCTAGTGCGGACGAAAAAAATTCAAAAATGTAAAAAAATACAAATTTCCGTCGCCTTAAGGGAAAAAATTGTTAACATTGTGAGGACACTGTTTTACTATATGAACGTCTTCACAGCGTTGGGTTTACACACGCACACACACACAGACATATATATATATATAATATACGGAAGTCTCAAAATATATGGTAGACTAGCAGGTTAGCCCGCCACTGGCGGCAATCGTCAGACACATGACAATTTTTAAAATTAATTTTTTTAATTAATTATTTAATTTAAGTTTTTGTTTTTCAATGAGTTAATTGTGCCTTTTTAATTTTTTAATTGAATTTTTTGTTTTTCAATTTTACCCGATTTGACCTTGAATTGATCATTTTCAAGGTCAATATCAGGTCGGGGTCACAATTTAACCCGTCCATGACACTTCCCGTATTTAGCAAGTTTGAGCTCAATCGGTTCGAGTCTATACAGGACACACACATATATATGACACTTCCCGTAGGTAGCAAGTTTGAGCTCAATCGGCATTCCCTGGATTTTCCCAGAAGATATTCATGGGGAGGTCAAGTGACCAATTTTGAAATTTGCTGGTCGCATTCGTCTGTAGGTCTGATGAATTCTCGGCTAGATATTGTTACCAACATGACATATTTAAATTAATCCCGCCTTTCACCCCCATCACCAACGCGACGTAATTTTGGTACCATGTGTTACGTTCTAAAAATAGGTCGATTGCAATGGATTCGTAGATGACGAAATATGAGTTCGACAGAGAATATTGTTTGATCGAAAGCATTTGAATTAATACGTCACAAGACTCGTCTTGATGCTGGCTAATAAATATTTGTCCCTGCTAGGTGTTGGGAATGTGAATTAAAATTGCCGTGGGGATGCCGTGGGGGTCTAATCCGATGAAAATGTCCCCGTTCCTAGGAAGCGAGTTCCAGATAACGTAAACAAACGCCGCCTCCCGTTCAGTACTCGAAAGCCGAAGGGAATTAACCCTTTACCCAACAAACCGGCCAAAACCGGCCAAATAAAGCTTCAACAGCCTAAAATATCTTCGGTCTGTCTCAATAGAACCATACAAATATGGATATCATTGGAACCGGCTCCTTGACCACATTGTGATAGTTACAGTTATGCCCTGTGCCAATGCATTCTCTTATATATGCGAGTCGACCATAGGTCGCCTCGCATATATAAGAGAATGCATTGGCCTAAAAAAAATCTTTTTTTAACACTTTTTACCATTTTTTCTTACATTCTTTAACAATTTTATAATTTTTAATGTGTTAAGCCAATGCATTCTCTTATATATGCGAGGCGACCTATGGTCGACTCGCATATATAAGAGAATGCATTGGCACAGGGCCGTTCTGTTGGGTAAAGGGTTAAGAGCGTTAACCGGTTAACGAACCCAAATATGGAAGATGTTTATCAACGACACTGCGGATAGGAACGCTCTTTAACAATCAGCGCTATTAACACCGAAGTGCCGTTTTTTGTGACTGAGAGTGGAGAACGGGTGCTCTGAGCTTCTCCAAAACGCCGCGACGACCATTCCCGTGGTTTTGAACCTTAGATGGCAAGTTTGGTCTCGATCGGTGCAGCCGTTTTCGATTCTATAAAGTACACACATATATACGGAAGTCACAAAATATATAGGAGACTAGCAGATTAGCCCGCCACTGGCGAGATTGGTCCCATGGCTTTGGTCGATCCATTAATTTTTGTTTTTCAAGGTAACCCCGTACAGGCACTACCCACACGTCCTACAGGGCCAATGACGTCGCCTGTTAAAGCAGCACCTTATGACGTCATACAGATAAAGCCTCTCGGCGATGACGTCAATAACGGTATGATTACGGACAAACTCAAAAATTACCAAATTATGCTAGCCCCCCTCCCCCTGCTGCTGAAAATTACAATGTATGTTACATGTCTGGGCACAGACATAAGAACCACACTACACAAAAACAGGCAAGTATTTAACTCATCGATTCCAAGGACGGTGGCAGGGGGAATGGTGAAGGAGTGCTAGGACGTTCTCAGAAGCGGTGCGATGACACTTCCCGTTGATTTTATCCTTAGATAGGAAGTTTGGGCTCAATCGATCGAGCCGTTTTCGAGCCTATAAAGGATATACACACAGATATATGAATTGTCCATTTTGAAGGTCAAGGTCACGATTTGACCAGTCCAAAACACTGCCCGGACAAAAGTACCCGACAAAAGTACCCGTCGAAATCCATCCGGTTTTACCCGATTTGACCTCGAATGGATCATTTTGAAGGTAAAGATCAGGTCGGGGTCACGACCCGACCCGCTCAAAACACTCAGTGGACAAAAGTAACCCCACGTATCAAATTTCGTCGAAATCCCATAAAAATTGAAACAATATGAGAACCTATGTGAATATATATATAGGTCCAATTTGAACCTATTGGCACGATGATATGTTATAAATTTTAGATGGACTGGTGGCACAATAAGAATCCACAATCAGTATGTAGACCCATGCCTGTTTTTGTTATATATGTCCACAGAGGCGATTTAGCAACAAAAAAATTACATACTATTCAGCCATACATGACCTTTTAACATGCATCTGCATGGGCGTACATGACATTCTTTGTTGTGTTTAGATGGACTATAATTGCAGGCACAATAATAATCGACAGGGTTAGCACCGTGGTTGTATTGGGTATGCATAAAGAGGCGATTTAGTAACGAAAAAATTATTTACGCCCAATTTGTGAACAGCTGAAAGGGCATAAATGACCAGTTTGTAGATGGAACAGTGGCACAACAAGAATCCACAAGGATATCCACGTTGGTGCTGTTGTAATTCAGCCTGTTCTCCCAAAAACCGCACATTATCAGCTTAGAATGAACATATTTTAGGCAGATAATGTGCTAAGAGTCGCCTCATTTTGAGCCGAAAATGTGCTGAAAATTACCATTTTAGTCACATTATCGACTCGCAACGAAGAGCTTCTAGGTAGATTATGTGCGGACAATGAGAAAAATAAGCCAACTCACGACTTTCCATGTGTCTGCTCTTTAACATTTGTTTTCATTATGCCCGCGCCGCGCCATAAAACGAAATAACGGGTACAAAATTCATTACCTGCTTATTTTAGAATAAAATAATCACATTATGTAGACATTTCAAAGTTTAGGCCGATTATGTGCGTATTTGCGCGTGGATGTGTCTACATAGGCGTTGAATTGCCCGGGGCACAGTGAATACGCAATAAAACGAACCTACACCTAGTAAGTAGTGAGCTGGCTTATCGTATTATTTTCCAACGTGCATGTTCTTGTGAAAACAAGCACACTACGGACTTATTTCATATTTAAATAGTCCAATATACGGCTGTTTTAATAATCTGAGTAATTATGCTATATATAGAGCTTATCTCACCTTTCAGATAATGCAAATATGAGCTTATTAAAATAAGTCTGTATTGTGCTCATTTTTGCTAAACAGCCTGCTCTCGTGAAAAGAAGCACAATACGGGCTTATTTTTAATGTTCCGTTTATGCCCATATAGAGCGTATATATTTGTGAAAAAATATGCTCTATATCCTGTCTATATACGGGCATAAAACTCGGAGTTCAAAATAAGCATGGTATGCCCATATTGGCACTATTTAAACTACTTTTTCATCGATACGACTGTTGCATGCTCTTCATATAATGCATTTTCAGTGCGACCCGCCCCATTCAACGGGTATAAGTTTAATATAGGCTTATTTCATAAAAAATAAGTCCAATATCAACCTTTGTGAAAAGATGGGCCCAATTTGAACCTATTGGCACGAGGATTGGATTTTTAGATGGAACAAGTGCAGCCCGTTCTCCCAAAAACCCGCACATTATCTGATTATATTATTGGTCTTAGTTAGATAAGCTGCTTAGAATCGCCTCATTTTGAGTCGATAATAAACTGAAAATGAGCACGTTTAGTCACACTATCGACTAATAATGATTCGGTGAATCGAGCTGATGAAAACAAGTAGATTAAATAGTATCAGAATGGGATTATTTTCGTATTGAAATAAACACATGCCGTTCTTATTTTGAATGCCGCGTTTTACGCACAGAGCGTATTTTTGTTCTCAAATATACTCTAAATGGTCATAAAACACATCAAGATAAGCCCGTATTGTTTTTAACGAGAACATGATGGAAAATATCTAGAAAATAAGCATAATACGGGCTTATATTTTATCGGCTAAATACGCTGATATTGGCTTTATTTGAATCTCAAATACGCTCTATATGGTCCTAATTACTCTGGTTAATAAAACATCCGTGTATTGATGAAACAAGTCCGCAGTGTGCTTGTTTTCATGAGAACACGTTGGAAAATAACACAATAAGCCAGCTCAGTACTGACTAGGTGTACGTTCGTTTTATTGCGTGTTCACTGTAGCCCGTGCCATTCAACGGTATAATTTGAGAATCAAATAAGTTCAAAATAAACATATGTGATTAATTCGGTCCAATGTGAACCCATTTGTACGAAAATATATTGAAAATTACAAAATATATTATGTGTGTCCGTCCACCTGTTTGAAACATTGGTCGTAAGTCAAAATTGGGTCAAAATACTCGGGAAAAATGCAATTTTCCGTTGCATAAGCGCAACCATAGCAGCCACGAAGCTCTCCTTGTCGATTTTTCTTGTGCCAACACTAGTTCATCGAAAAAACCCAAACTAGGTCACATATGCTTATAGAGCTGTTCAAACAGTTATCATAAGTCAGTTGCAAAATCGACTATGTAGACAAATAACCCAACATATCCTCGCGCAAATACGCACACAATCGACCTATAATGTGAAATGGCTACATAATGTGATTATTTGATTCTAAAATAATCAGGTGATGAACCGATACTCGTTATATTGTTTTATGGCGCGAGCCATAGTGAAAACACATGTTAAAGTGTGTGCACCTGAAAAGTAGTGAGTTGGCCTACTTTTGTCATTCATTGTCCGCACATAATCTGCCTAGAAACGTCTCATTGTGAGTCGATAATGTGACTAAAACGGTCAAATTTTCAGCACATTTTCGACTCAAATTGAGGCGACTCTAAGCAGATTATCTGCCTAAAATATGTTTTATTCTAAGCTGATAATATGAGGGTTTCTTGGGAACAGAATTACCACAGCAAAAATGTGGTTATCATTGTGGATGCGAATCGGGGAGTAAATATTTACAATTGAGCGTATATAATATAGTAGTTCAGACGATGTTTTCTATGAACTGGTACGGTCGATTTGTTTGAGATTTTCGGCAATGTTAGTAGAATTCATACATCCCCTCATGGCATAGCGCATGCATACTAACTAATCAGTTTCACGCGTCCGAACAAGTGCATAATATGTCTTTAACTTATGAATTTTTGTAATGTTATATCCAATTTTTCACCCATTTGTTAGAACACGATATCGCCGCACAAACTACCGAAACCATTTGCGTACATGTAATATGAACAAACACAAGAAAATAGTAATGCCAACTAAAATAAAATGCGACAACAAAACATGACATGGATATAAAGGCCATAGACAGAGATAAACAAATATGATATATATATATAATTCAATATATGAAATTGTTTTTTATTATAAAAGATTTTATCTGACAATTCTGTATTCATTGACGCTAAGACCACGTGCGATTTTTCCGTGTTTTTTCCGTGTTAAAATGTTGGCCACGCGTGGTTTTGAAAACACCACGGGCCTTGTATACTGTGGTTGACACATCTTGACTTCTAGAATATACCGTGGCGCATCCATTCTAACAATACCCCTCTCCCAATCATGTTGACTTGCTATAGTGAACAGTCATTGAAGTTTTAACTAATCTAGCCGAAATGTAGGCTAAGCGTTTTTTGGAATGCGTAACCGTCTATGACGTGTCATCGGTCGACCCCATTCATGACTGCTTTGATGGATACGCTCACAGTATGTAGCCCACCACGCATGTGTGCCGTCATGTATCAATCACCATAACGAATGCAAATTTAGCCCTCCCCGGTTCTTGTAATTTAACAGAACCCAGCTGTTCGAAGCCAAAGTTAAACTATCTCTTAATTGCTGATTATTAGTGCCTCTTCAAAACCATTATAGGTAAACAAAACCAATCCCGTGACATTCCCTGCGTCATGTCACTTTTTTGCATCAATTTCTCCACATATCTCCATGAAATAATAATAAACGCTCTTTAATGATTGTATATCAATGAAATCATCTGAGGTCAAAGACGCCTATCACGTGAAATCACCTGGTCGGGTGATTCATCTGTACCAATTTTTCTTCATATACTTTGAGCCTATAGCGAATGCCTCCATTGCTCGCATTTGCCCACTAAAGTCGTCTGAGATCAACGGCATCCGGATAGAGTTAATTTTTTTCTTTTAATTGCTAATTATTAGTGCATCTTTAAATCGTGTGAGGTCAACACTCCCAATCCTTTGACACGCCCTGCGTCATTCCAGTTTTGTCACAAATTTCCCCCACTCATCTTCAGGAATGAAAATAAACGCTCTTTATTGATTATGTGACCATGTAAGTCATCTGAGGTCAAAGACGCCTATCGCGTGTCAACCACCTGGTCGGGTGATTCATCTGTACCAGTTTCCCTACATATACTTTGAGCCTATAACGAACGCTCTTTATTGCTCACATTTGTCCATTAAAATCGTCTGAGATCAGCGGCATCCGGATAAAGTTACATTTATCTTTTAATTTCTTATTATTAGTGCATCTTTAAATAATTTGAGGTCAACAAACCCATTCCCTTGACATGCCCTGCGTCATTCGACTTTTGTCACCAATTTTCTCACATATCTTCTGGAATGATGATAAACGCTCTTTATTGATTATATACCCATGTAAGGCATCTTGGGTCGCAGATGCCTATCGCGTGACATTCATCAAGTTGGGTGGTTCATTTGTACCAATTTTCCTACAAATACTTTAAACTTATAAAGAACGCTCTTTATTGCTCAAATTTGACCCTTAAAGGCGTCTGAGGTCAACGGCATCTATACCACACTATATGGGTCATCCCCGTGTTTAAACTTACACCGACCAGATTGCAACCATTTTTGGTCTATAATCAATTAGTTAGTTAAATGCGTTGTTATTGCCCCTTTAGGACATCTAATGTCAATGGGACCTATCTAATAATATTTTCCGGGCCAAATTACCCATATATCAAACCTCATTAGTAACTGACCAATGTGGTTGTCTACTTAATGCATGGTTTATTCAGATGTAATTCTATATCTCCTGTGTCGTAGAAAATGTCACCGCAAAATACGTAAATCGAAATATATCTCAGGATTTTGAATTTTAAAAGTTGATATTGAGTAAGCGGTTTTAATTATAAGATATAACCCATAATTAAAGTCTTCGTCATGCAAACATATTCCCAAATTAACAGTATTTATCACAATAAAACCAGGTCCCCCTAATGTCGGTCTGTAACACTGTCAGATATACACTACCGATAATTTAATTGCATATATCTATTAAAATATTCATTCCGCGCAAAAACTATCGACAGTTGGTGAATAATAGTGTCACAGAGATCACACATGACAGGACAAATATATAAATTTGCATGTTAAATTCACTTAAAAAACACGCTAAACATTAGGGGGACACACAAAAAGTCGCCCTAATGTAAAAGTCGCCCTATTGTGGGTTATTTACACACAAATGTCTCCCTAATGTGGCTTCCGCGAACATATATATAGCTATATATATATATATATATATATATATATATATATATATATATACGGAAGTCTGAATTACAACCATTACAATCAAGATATAAAGCAATGCATTACCATTACACGAAGTGCATCACAATTACCATTATCAATATCTTTAGCAAATAGGAAAATATATGATGCATTGAAGAACGCAAAAATAAAACAACAAATCATCGTCGCACAAAGTAGCAAACAATGCAGCAATAAATCCCTTGATATGGAATATTTATAGGCTACATGCCTCTGAGTCAGTGTCTTATACATATGGAGAAAAAAACAACAGGTGCAGCAATATTTATAAAAGATAACCAACACCAACAGTCGTAAAGAAAACACTTTTATTTCAAAGTCTATTTGGTAAGAATTAAAGAAAGGAGTCATCAGTTCCAAGAGGGAACCATCACACATGTAATTCAAATTGTAATTGAAGCACTCACCATTTTGGTTAGTAGTAGGCCTACATTATCTGCTTTAGGCTACGCGTAAAAGTCTGCATTATATAATGCAGAAAAGTGTGCAGTACACATTACTTTGCATTACTTGAGAAAATGTAATGCGTTGCAATGCATTACTATTATACACTACCATTCCCCAATCCTGCGAACAAACACGTACTCCTTTCTCTCTGGTTTTGATTCATGCTAATCACGCAATTCGGCTCCATGGCACATGTATCAACTGCATTATTGTTTGGTCATGAAGAACCCTTCAGCATCCAAGAGAACCCTAGTTACACACCGACGAACCCTATCGATTACAGAGAACCTTTTCTGACACCGAGGAACTTTTGAGTTCTTAAAGAGAACCCTTGAGTTCTTCAAAGAACCCCAAAGAACCCCTAATTATATAGCTTTTAATAATACAGAAGAGATGTTTCCACAAACTTTATAATTGCATATCTTAATGTGAACTTTTATCATAAAATCATCAGATGAACTGATGGCTGCATTTAACCCTTTACCCAATAAACCGGCCAAAACCGGCCAAATAAAGCTTCAACAGCCTAAAATATCTTCGGTCTGTCTCAATAGAACCATACAAATATGGATATCATTGGAACCGGCTCCTTGACCACATTGTGATAGTTACAGTTATGCCCTGTGCCAATGCATTCTCTTATATATGCGAGTCGACCATAGGTCGCCTCGCATATATAAGAGAATGCATTGGCCTAAAAAATATCTTTTTTTTAACACTTTCAACATTATGATATTGTACATTCTTGAAAAGAGCTACAGCACAAATACACGCACTGTAAACATCCACACGGATCGAATGATTACATGCCATAAACAGAACTACGGTACATCAATGTTTGGTAAATATATCACGGAAAAGCTAACCCTACCCGACACCGCTGCTTTCACGACTAGTCAGATTCATTATGTCGAAACAATAATTTTTGGTCGCGCAATTTCGGAAAGTTAAGTACGACATGAGAACAGTTTCCATATGAGCAGGTTGACTACTTTCAAAGTCAACCTGTTTCCAGTCTGAAATTGTTGTTTGGTGGAAATATGTTTTTGGAGAATTTTAAGAACTTAAATAAAATATGACTCTGAAATATAGTTTTGAGAATATTAGTGTCGTCAGATAAGACTTGTTGGGTGAAGTTGCTATCAAATTTTAACAATGTGCTCTATGGAATTGTTTGTGATTTGTTCAACTGTTCATCGTAATGCAAATTAATGGCTATCATATATGCGAATTTAATAAGAAAATGATCTTATAGTAATCTACTAACTGTTATGTGATTTTTAGAAAGTAACAGGCGGTAATTAGACTGTCAGAAACAAAACTCTGGCAAAAATGAAGTGCACCTACATGGTTCGGTGTTAATGTCCAACATTCAACAACGATAATGCTTCAGGACGTGATTGCAAATTTATTGATGGTATGTTTCATCAAGTGATGTGACAAATATTTAATACTAGTTTAATTCTAGTTAAAATTTCCGTATAAGGAGTTTATATTTAACTAGCAGATTAGCCCGCCACTGGCGGGATTGGTCCCATGGCTTTGGTCGATCCATTAATTTCTGTTTTTCAAGGTAACCCCGTACAGGCACAACGACAAAAATATTCCCCGTCCCGAGTTGACCATACATAACAAATTTCACGTCTATGTCACCGTTGACGACCGAGATATCGCCCAAGGTCATTTGTGGGCACCTCAGGCGGACAAACTGACCCGACGAAAATCTCCCCCGTCCCTTGGAAGCCCTACGTACGAAATTAGATATCCCCAGTTTCCAAAAGCAAAAGATATGAGGTAGAACTGGTCAAATATGGACCCTGATGCCCAATATGTAGCAGCTCAAAAAACACTCGCAGAGCCCTAAAATTTATTAACATAGGATTTCCCATTCAAATCGATTTATGTCGATAAAACTCTTATTTTTCAAAATTATAAGCCGAGACTTCGTGTGTCTGCGTGTAATACTTATATATTCTTAAAATGACATAACCAACAAGTAATTATGTTTCAGTTGGAAGAAACTAAATTGTTTCGATGCTAAATTTCCAGCGTCGGCTGTGCGTTGATAATGTAAACAAACTTTTCTCAAGTGTCGTTTTGGTCCAACTATCAGTGCTGATCCGAATAATAGCTAAGATGTATTAAAATAGAATTATCGAAAGAATTTGACCGATTAGGGTGCATTGTAGGAGAATCGAGTGGAGAAAACTTGGTAACGTTTTCATCAGAAACGCGAATTCTGCCATCACATGTTTATGTATGATGTAGGCGAAGTAACTCTAAAATTTCGGCAAGTATTTAACCCATCGATTCCAAGGACGGTGGCAGGGGGAATGGTGAAGGTGTGCTCGGACGTTCTCAGAAGCGGTGCGGTGACACTTCCCGTGGCTTTCTACCCTTAGATAGGAAGTTTGGGCTCAATCGGTCGAGCCGTTTTCGAGTCTATAAAGGACACACACACACACCCTTGTTTGTATTACATACGTTGTGGGGACATTTCTTTAGAAATTGAAACAATACCGTAGTTGTGAGGACTCCCGTTATTTCGTAAATATATCCAAACTCGGAGGGTACCTTTAACGAAATAACGGCAATCTTTGTAACGCATGCGTAGTATCATTTCCGCCTAGTGCGGACGAAAAAAATTCAAAAATGTAAAAAAATACAAATTTCCGTCGCCTTAAGGGAAAAAATTGTTAACATTGTGAGGACACTGTTTTACTATATGAACGTCTTCACAGCGTTGGGTTTACACACGCACACACACACAGACATATATATATATATAATATACGGAAGTCTCAAAATATATGGTAGACTAGCAGGTTAGCCCGCCACTGGCGGCAATCGTCAGACACATGACAATTTTTAAAATTAATTTTTTTAATTAATTATTTAATTTAAGTTTTTGTTTTTCAATGAGTTAATTGTGCCTTTTTAATTTTTTAATTGAATTTTTTGTTTTTCAATTTTACCCGATTTGACCTTGAATTGATCATTTTCAAGGTCAATATCAGGTCGGGGTCACAATTTAACCCGTCCATGACACTTCCCGTATTTAGCAAGTTTGAGCTCAATCGGTTCGAGTCTATACAGGACACACACATATATATGACACTTCCCGTAGGTAGCAAGTTTGAGCTCAATCGGCATTCCCTGGATTTTCCCAGAAGATATTCATGGGGAGGTCAAGTGACCAATTTTGAAATTTGCTGGTCGCATTCGTCTGTAGGTCTGATGAATTCTCGGCTAGATATTGTTACCAACATGACATATTTAAATTAATGCCGCCTTTCACCCCATCACCAACGCGACGTAATTTTGGTACCATGTGTTACGTTCTAAAAATAGGTCGATTGCAATGGATTCGTAGATGCCGAAATATGAGTTCGACAGAGAATATTGTTTGATCGAAAGCATTTGAATTAATACGTCACAAGACTCGTCTTGATGCTGGCTAATAAATATTTGTCCCTGCTAGGTGTTGGGAATGTGAATTAAAATTGCCGTGGGGATGCCGTGGGGGTCTAATCCGATGAAAATGTCCCCGTTCCTAGGAAGCGAGTTCCAGATAACGTAAACAAACGCCGCCTCCCGTTCAGTACGCGAAAGCCGAAGGGAATTAAGAGCGTTAACCGGTTAACGAACCCAAATATGGAAGATGTTTATCAACGACACTGCGGATAGGAACGCTCTTTAACAATCAGCGCTATTAACCCCGAAGTGCCGTTTTTTGTGACTGAGAGTGGAGAACGGGTGCTCTGAGCTTCTCCAAAACGCCGCGACGACCATTCCCGTGGTTTTGAACCTTAGATGGGAAGTTTGGTCTCGATCGGTGCAGCCGTTTTCGATTCTATAAAGTACACACATATATACGGAAGTCACAAAATATATAGGAGACTAGCAGATTAGCCCGCCACTGGCGAGATTGGTCCCATGGCTTTGGTCGATTCATTAATTTTTGTTTTTCAAGGTAACCCCGTACAGGCACTACCCACACGTCCTACAGGGCCAATGACGTCGCCCGTTAAAGCAGCACCCTTATGACGTCATACATATAAAGCCTCTCGGCGATGACGTCAATAGCGGTATGATTACGGACAAACTCAAAAATTACCAAATTATGCTAGCCCCCCCTCCCCCTGCTGCTGAAAATTACAATGTATGTTACATGTCTGGGCACAGACATAAGAACCACACTACACAAAAACAGGCAAGTATTTAACTCATCGATTCCAAGGACGGTGGCAGGGGGAATGGTGAAGGAGTGCTAGGACGTTCTCAGAAGCGGTGCGATGACACTTCCCGTTGATTTTATCCTTAGATAGGAAGTTTGGGCTCAATCGATCGAGCCGTTTTCGAGCCTATAAAGGATATACACACAGATATATATATATATATATATATATATAGCTATATATATATATATATATATATATATATATATATACTAGAAGATGACCCAACTTCGTCCGGGCTTTGACCTTGAATTGTCCATTTTGAAGGTCAAGGTCACGATTTGACCAGTCCAAAACACGGCCCGGACAAAAGTACCCGACAAACGTACCCGTCGAAATCCATCAGGTTTTACCCGATTTGACCTCGAATGGATCATTTTGAAGGTAAAGATCAGGTCGGGGTCACGACCCGACCCGCCCAAAACACTCAGTGGACAAAGGTAACCCCACGTATCAAATTTCGTCGAAATCCCATAAAATTTGAAACAATATGAGAACCTATGTGAATATATATATATGTCCAATTTGAACCTATTGGATGATATGTTATAAATTTTAGATGGACTGCATAGCTGGTGGCACAATAAGAATCCACAATCAGTATGTAGACCCGTGCCTGTTGTGGTTATATATGTCCACAGAGGCGATTTAGCAACAAAAAAATGTATATTATTCAGCCATACATGACCTTTGAACATGCAGCTGTTATTCTGTGTGATGTCTAGAGGGACTATAATTGCAGGCACAATAATAATCGACAGGGATAGCACCTAGGTTGTAGTGGGTATCCATACAGAGGTGATTTAGTAACGAACACGTATTTACGCCCAATTTGTGAACAGCTGAAAGGACATAAATGACCAGTTTGAAGATGGAATAGTGTCATAACAATAATCCACAATGATAACCCCATTTTTGCTGTGGTAATTCTGTTCCCAAGAAACCCTCATATTATCAGCTTAGAATAAAACATATTTTAGGCAGATAATCTGCTTAGAGTCGCCTCAATTTGAGTCGAAAATGTGCTGAAAATTTGACCGTTTTAGTCACATTATCGACTCACAATGAGACGTTTCTAGACAGATTATGTGCGGACAATGACAAAAGTAGGCCAACTCACTACTTTTCAGGTGCACACACTTTAACATGTGTTTTCACTATGGCTCGCGCTATAAAACAATATAACGAGTATCGGTTCATCACCTGATTATTTTAGAATCAAATAATCACATTATGTAGCCATTTCACATTATAGGTCGATTGTGTGCGTATTTGCGCGATGATATGTTGGGTTATTTGTCTACATAGTCGATTTTGCAACTGACTTATGATAACTGTTTGAACAGCTCTATAAGCATATATGACCTAGTTTGGGTTTTTTCGATGAACTAGTGTTGGCACAAGAAAAATCGACAAGGAGAGCTTCGTGGCTGCTATGGTTGCGCTTATGCAACGGAAAATTGCATTTTTCCCGAGTATTTTGACCCAATTTTGACTTACGACCAATGTTTCAAACAGGTGGACGGACACACATAATATATTTTGTAATTTTCAATATATTTTCGTACAAATGGGTTCACATTGGACCGAATTAATGACATAGGTATATTTTGAATTTATTTGATTCTCAAATTATACCGTTGAATGGCACGGGCCACAATGAACACGCAATAAAACGAACGTACACCTAGTAAGTAGTGAGCTGGCTTATCGTGTTATTTTCCAACGTGTTCTCATGAAAACAAGCACACTGCGGACTTGTTTCATCAATACACGGATGTTTTATTAACCAGAGTAATTAGGACCATATAGAGCGTATTTAGCCGATAAAATATAAGCCCGTATTATACTTATTTTATAGATATTTTCCATCATGTTCTCGTTAAAAACAATACGGGCTTATCTTGATGTGTTTTATGACCATTTAGAGTATATTTGAGAACAAAAATACGCTCTGTGCGTAAAACGCGGCATTCAAAATAAGAACGGCATGTGTTTATTTCAATACGAAAATAATCCCATTCTGATACTACTTGTTTTCATCAGCTCGATTCACCGAATCATTATGAGTCGATAGTGTGACTAAACGTGCTAATTTTCAGTTTATTATCGACTCAAAATGAGGCGATTCTAAGCAGATTATCTAACTAAGACCAATAATATAATCAGATAATGTGCGGGTTTTTGGGAGAACGGGCTGCATTTGTTCCATCTAAAAATCCAATCCTCGTGCCAATAGGTTCAAATTGGTCCGATCTATTCACAAAGGTTGATATTGGACTTATTTTTTATGAAATAAGCCTATATTAAACTTATACCCGTTGAATGGGGCGGGTCGCACTGAAAATGCATTATATGAAGAGCATGCAACAGTCGTATCGATGAAAAAGTAGATTAAATAGTGCCAATATGGGCATACCATGCTTATTTTGAACGTCGAGTTTTATGCCCGTATATAGACAGGATATAGAGCATATTTTTTCACAAATATATACGCTCTATATGGGCATAAACGGAACATTACAAATAAGCCCCTATTGTGCTTCTTTTCACGAGAGCAGGCTGTTTAGCAAAAATGAGCACAATACAGACTTATTTTATAATTGCAGCAAAATAAGCTCATATTTGCATTATCTGAAAGGTGAGATAAGCTCTATATATAGCATAATTACTCAGATTATTAAAACAGCCGTATATTGGACTATTTAAATATGAAATAAGTCCGTAGTGTGCTTGTTTTCACAAGAACATGCACGTTGGAAAATAATACGACAAGCCAGCTCACTACTTACTAGGTGTAGGTTCGTTTTATTGCGTATTCACTGTGGTCCGTGCAAGTCAACGCCTATGTTGACACATCCTCGCGCAAATACGCACATAATCGGCCTATAATGTGAAATGTCTACATAATGTGATTATTTTATTCTAAAATAAGCAGGTAATGAATTCAGTACCCGTTATTTTGTTTTATGGCGTGGCGCAGGCATAATGAAAACAAATGTTAAAGAGCAGACACATGGAAAGTCGTGAGTTGGCTTATTTTTGTCATTGTCCGCATATAATCTGCCTAGAAGCGCCTCGTTGTCAGTCGATAATGTGACTAAAATGGTCAATTTTCAGCACATTTTCGGCTCAATATGAGGCGACTCTAAGCACATTATCTGCCTAAAATATGTTCATTCTAAGCTGATAATGTGCGGTTTATGGGAGAACAGGCTGAATTACAACATCAACAATGTGGTTATCCTTGTGGATTCTTGTTGTGCCACTGTTCCATCTACAAACTGGTCATTTATGCCCTTTCAGCTGTTCACAAATTGGGCGTAAATAATTTTTTCGTTACTAAATCGCCTCTTTATGCATACTCAATACAACAACGGTGCTAACCCTGTCGATTATTATTGTGCCTGCAATTATAGTCCATCTAAACACCACAAAGAATGTCATGTACGCCCATGCAGCTGCATGTTCAAAGGTCATGTATGGCTAAATATTATGTAATTTTTGTGTTGCTAAATCGCCTCTGTGGACATATATAACCACAACAGGCACGGGTCTACATACTGATTGTGGATTCTTATTGTGCCACCTGTCCATCTAAAATTTATAACATATCATCCAATAGGTTCAAATTGGACATATATATTCACATAGGTTCTCATATTGATGAAAAAGTAGAACAAATAGTGCCAATATGGGCTTATTTCGTATTGAAATACGCCCATATCGTGCTTATATTGAACGCTGCATTTTACATCCGTATGAGCGTCTTTTTCCCAAATACTCTCTATATGGGCCTAAAACGCAACATTCAAAATAATCACGTAATGTACTTCTTTTCACAAGAACAGGCTGTAAATCAAAACTTTTCTCGAGAAAATCACCACAATTCGGCATTTTTATTTGCGCGAGATCAATTCGCATTGGCATTATTTGAAAACTCAAATACGCTCTATATATGGACCTAAACTCTGGTTATTAAAACAGCCCCATTTGGAAATATTTAAAAACGAAATAAGAACGTATTGTGCTTATTTTTAAGAAAACAGACTGGAAAAATAACACGAATAAACCAACTCACGGCCTACAATAATTATGAACGGTCTTTATACTGGGTGTTCATTGTGTACGGAGCCATCCAACGGAATAACGTGTTTACGTCCATTGGGGGCTTAGTTCAGAATCAAATAAGTCCAATATTAACATATTTGAATATTTATCTATTTAATTATGCGCATACACCTCATGAGGGAAAAAAGCCCCTAGCGACCGCTAATTCCCTTTTTATGACATTAGAAATGGTATAGGTATGTGAACCTTATGTCACTTTAATATCCAAAATAGTAGCGCTCTGGGATTGAGACATCAATTTTTGGGACCGTGATATGCATATATATGGAAAGAGGGGTTTTCTTCAATTTTCGAGTCGATATAGGCCAACCATATGATGGAAGCAAAAACCCAGTAACATCTAAATACCATTTTATGTTAAAGATATGTGCAGGAGATACCCTTCACATAATTATATTAGAGCTCCGGGGGGAGACACTCATTCGTGGGGCAAAGATGCTGATTATATGAAAATATGTTTTTTTTTGTACCAAATTTTAAGTCAATTAGTACACCATATGAGGGAAGCAAGCCCCCAGGGACCCCAGGGACCCCTAATTCCATTTTATGACCATTGATATTGTATGTATCTGTTGAGAAGATGCCCCTTTAATTTAAAAATACTAGAGCTCCAGGGTGGAGAGACATACATGGGGCAGGGATGCTGATGATATGAAAATAGGTTTTTTTTTACCCAATTTTAAGTCAATAAGTACACCATATGAGGGATGCAAGCCCCCATGGACCCCTAATTCCCTTTCTATGACCATCAAAATTGTATATATATATATATGTGCAGAAGTTTACTAGAACTCCGGGATGGAGACACATTCGTGGGGCACGGATACTGATATGCATTTGGAAATATGTTTTGTATTCAAATTTCGTGTCTATAGATAGACCCACCATATGCGGGAAGCAGTCCACCAATAACTCATAATTCCCTTTTTATGACCATGGACATGCTATATATCTGTGCTGGAGATGTCCCCTTACTAAAATTTACTAGAACTCCGGGGTGGAGACACACATTCGTGGGGCAGAGATGCTGATAACATGAAAATAGGGGGGGGGGGTACCAAATTTTAAGTCAATAAGTAAACCAAATGAGGGGAAGCAAGCCCTCAGGGACCTCTTATTCCCTTTTTATGACCGTGGATATATATATGTCTGTGCAGGAGATGTCCCGTTAATCAAATATATAGAGATCCGGGTGAAGACACACATTCATGTGACATGGATGCTGATGACATGAAAATAGGTGTTTTTGGGCCAATTTCAAGTAAATAAGTACTGCAATATCAATTATGAATGGAGCAAGCCCCTGGCGATACCCAATTTGTATGACACAAGTGCTAAAACATGCGCCATTAGTCGCACATTTCATCGCTTGTGTCGCTTTCGATGCGCGCCGAAACATGCGCTAATAGCGCACTTTTTGTCGCTTTCGGCGCGTTACCAATAGCGCACTTTTTGTCGCTTTCGGCGCGCGCAGAAAGCGCCATTAGGAAGTGGCCCTAATAGTATTCCATAAGTGACGCAATAGTCCAAGTCTGACGGTCTGAGTGTCATGGTGTCAGTGGCCGGGAATTATTATTTTTATTTTGTGCGGTTGTGGGACGCTAACAGGGTGTATTCTGTAAAACAATGACTGGTTTCACTAACCCCTTAAATACCGATATTAGCTATAGGAGTGGTCCGGGCCAATATGGCCATATGTCCATAACGTAACAGATACAACTACGTTAACGCATGGTGCCCCCCCCCCGCGCGGTGCAACTACAACACACACCTTAACAGGAAGAACATGTCACCTACTGGGGAATTGACCACTTGAAGTTTAAAGAGGCGTCTTCACACACTTCCGCTGATGACTCATCAGTGATGAGTAAAAGTAACAACAGCTAAGAACATCAAGCTTTAACACGCTGTTCATCCGTGGGACGAGAACCCAGAAACCATGACACGTAACGGCGACCCCGAACAATCCCTCATGCTTTCGGCGAGCTATGAGTTCATGTATAGGTACATGCACGTCGTTATTATAAATCGTTATCGGTTTCAGCAGACAGTTTTGTTGTGTGATTGTCGTTAACAATAGACGGTTCTCCAATTATGACTGTTTTGTCATGTTTGATTAGACATTATGGTATCGTTTGTGATACTTAACTATGAGGTTTTAATTTATCGAAGAAAATATGTTCAAATAACTAACGAAAAGTCAGAAACATGAACCCCCTCTTCTTAATATATATATACCTTTCACATATATAACACACCATAGAAATTTCAGGATCACTACATATGCAAATAAGATGGAAATTCGCATATCCAGCAAATTTGCTATAGTAACGAGGATGCGTTGATTTTTTGTTATGATAAAATAACTGGACGCGAAAATTGGTAACGACGGACGCGGGTTTTTTACAAAAATATTTACCTTCACATGATATGACAAAGGCATATATGGTTATGTTTGATGAACAATAACCATGCATCTTTACCTTCACATGATATGACAAAGGCATATATGGTTATGTTTGATGAACAATAACCATGCATCTTTACCTTCACATGATATGACAAAGGCATATATGGTTATGTTTGAAGCATTTTTTTGGGATATGGTCCATTAATAATCGGAATTGTATTTTTGTACAACATAATAGGATATAGACAATAACACACCGGGGCGTGTCCAGATCGTCTCCGCTGGGGTGGGGCTGCATGTCCACCTAGATATTTATTAACTGTATTCCCTTGAACCAGACCAAACTCTCTTAGGCCCGTTTCAAACGACGGATTTTTGTCGACTCGAATCTAATGCCAAACCCATAATTGTATTAAATGCGTCAAAAAATGCGACGTTTGAAACAATTAGATACGTGTCCGACGCATCACAGACGAATCTCCATCCAATTCAGACGAATCTTCGTCGGTGATGCGTCTGAAATCCGTTTTGGTTTCAAACGACGGATTTTTGACGACTCGAATCTAATACATGTGACGAGAAGAGTCGAAAATTGCCGAAGTAACGAATGAAAATGACATGATAATGATATGATAATGATATAATAATGAGGGAGTTCCCTTATCTGCGGAAATACCCACATGACGTCAATTGTCGCACGCTCTCTTTGCTATAAAGGAAGATATATCTATAAGCATTGCTGAGGTAACATTGTGCAAATTGTAATTATTATGGTAGTTTGATTTCTCAACGAACATGGCATGTCACTGACTCACATCTTATAATGGATATAGTATCAATGATTTATAATAATTCATATATACCGGTATAAGGGGTAGGGGTTGTAGCAACTGTTTCATAATAATTCATATATACCGATATTCCTTATTGTAAGGGATAGGGGTGGTAGTCTCTGATGTATAATAATTAATATATACCGATATTACTTATTATAAGGGGTAGGGGTGGTACCACTGATTTATAATAATAAATATATATACCGGCATTACTTATTATGAGGGGTATAGGGGTGGTAACCTCTTATTTATAATAATTTATATATTCCGGTATTACTTATTATAAGGGGCAGATTGGTAGCCTATCATTTATAATAATTTATATATACCGGTATTCCTTATTATAAGGGGTAGGGGTGGTAGCGTCATATTTATAATAATTCATATAAACCGATATTACTTATTATGAGGGGAGTGGCTGTATGACCCTGGTAGCTACATGTATAGGTTGCACATGTGTACATTGGTGTACATTGCTTTTCACAATAACTCAATTATATGTTAATCGATAGAGCGGTCATGTCAGAGAGTACCCCTTCTTGCTAATGGGCTAGAGTAGCCACATATTATTGTCCCTTCAGTTCCGCTTCACAGTTCTGCCAATTTCTGTTCAAAAACATGGCTATAATACCAAAAAGACGTTTTCGGCACATTTCCACACTGCATACTTTAAATTAAATGTACTGTTACAATCAGGATATAATATCTCGTCAGTCGATCAACTAACATGTCTAATAACCAAGTGAATCACACATTGCTACCTTTTCGGAACAGCAGAGAATTATGACCCGGATAAATCAACTTTTTATCCAGTTTAGTTGCCATTTTGGAAGCAGCCTTGAGTAATTTGTTCATTAAACACCTTAGTGTGACACATTTAAGATAGATCAAAACAATAAACACCTTTCATACCAAAGATAGTTACATTTTACTTGAACAAATGGTTCAAACCTGAGAAGAGATTCTTTGCCAATATTTATGTCCATTTCGTGAGAGTCAAATCCAATATTTCTGGAAATGTCATTGTTACAATAGTAACAATTAACCACAGTGCATCGGACATGCTAGTATTCAATGTACAGATGGCAGTATAGCCCATTTTATTCATCAACTACAACCTTTAAGCGATTGCAGGGCACACTGGGGCAATATCTATATACCATATTCCATATTTTGGCGGCCATTTTGAGCCAAAGTGAAAACTTATGTTCCTATGGGTTGGAATATCCATGGGTAATGGTATGCCTCACTTATATTCCACAGTTCTGCTCATTCCTTGTTGAAATATGACTAGAAACCCAATTGCGATTTTTGTGTGAAATTTTATACCGCGTTCTTTAAAATCTAAATTTTGAGGGATCGCAAGGGGCTAGGACCACAAGGGATCAGGGGATGGTGGTCACATGGTAGCTCACGGTCTATTATTGGTCCGTCCGCCGAGCCGTCTGCCCGGTCGCTGTTTTTCCGTTTCCGGATGATAACTTTAGTAAGTCTGAAATGAATGGAATGAACTTTGGTATCTGAGCTCAGGTCTAGTTCGAATTTTGGTTCCGCCCGCCAATGTTTGCGGGAGTTATTGTCCTTGCCGACTTAGAGTTTGACAATTATTTTGGTTTCCCGATGATAACTTTAGTTTTAGTTGTCTGAATGTTTTGAAATTTATTATGTGAATTAGCCACATGGAAATACATGTCAAGTTCAAATGAGGATTAGGTCCACCCATTTTTTCCGGAGTTATGGTCCTTGTCGACTTTAATTTGCTGATTATTTTGGTTTCCGTGTGATAATGTTTGTAATTTGTTTGTTTTCAAATTTGGCACATGGATTACTCATATGAAAATACAAGTCAAGTTCGAATTATTTTAAGCGGAGTTATGGTCTTCACTTATAATTTGACGATTATTTTGGTTTCCGGGTGATAGCTTTAGTTATAGTTATTTGTTTGTTTTCAAATTTGGCATATGGATTACTCATTATGGCCCTTTGTTGAAATTACCACGGGCGTATTTTGCCACGCCCAGTGATGCTCTTGTTCAATGTGGTGATAGTCACATGATGATGAACATGACACATAACATGCACGAATTAATGGCGGCACACATGGAAATTGTAATAAGAAGCAAAGCCAGTTTTGTATAGGTTCATATAATGAAAGTGTGTCATTTCCTCTTGTGAGTTAATTGAAATATGGTCGCATGAAGGTCAATTAAAATATGATAACATGAGAGTTAATTAAAGTTAAAATATGGTCCCATTATGAGGGTTAATTAAAATAAAAATACGGGGTCATCCAGAACTAATAACCTCAGTATAATTACAACATTAGAAAGATACCAGAAATAAATAATTCTAGTTATAACATATGAGACGTAAAATTGGTCACATGAAAATCTGAGGTGTTTTGAGAAACTTGAGCTCTTGCTTTTGAAATTTCATTTGCTGCAAAATATTACTACACCTTCAGCATTTGTATATGGCGAAACTGTCATGTTCCCAATTAACCTTAAACTGCAACTTCCCGCCCTCTCGTACTGGGGAAGAATATTAACTATGAATGCCACGTAATGCCTTTAATTTTGTACTTTGTTTTATATTCGACGTATTTACATAATAAATGAAACAACACATAAATAAAAATATCGAAAACAATATTAACAATCTTGGTATGTGATGTAACAGGAAATATCAGTATCTGAACTCCTTAAATTGATTCACTACAAATATTATCGAACGACTAGAAGATGCATTTATTCAAGATTTCAAATGCACCATATCCATACCAAGTATAGTATCTATCGAAATGTTAAGATCAACACTGGACGTGCGCAATATACATCGAGTATATGCAAGAACTTAGTAAACACCACGTTACGGTCCAAGAGCGCACATCAATACTTACCATTTGAATCAGATTACTTGGACAGAAAGTGCAATATATGTGATTTATAACTCGGTGATGAATTCCACGTTCATCATACCTGTACTTCGGAATCTACGATAATTATATATAATTCCCTACTTCTATTGAAAACCGAATATTAGTAAACTATATGAACTACATTATTCAAATCAGGGAAGGGGACGAGAACACAAGATCGTCCAACATTTATTAAAGGGTTATGCCATTCTTCAGGCTCCCTTAATGCATTCTATGAACGCACACGTTAGGACACCAACATGGGTTGTTGAATTAAATACAATTGAATAATTTAAAACAAATAATGGATCAGACACACTAATTCACACAGTATTTGATGGACGGGTAGCTGTCCAGACCCGCACGCAGTTCGACAACCCTCCACCGTTCTTGGTTGACATGTCACAGTCCAAACTGTTCGGCGTCCAACCGCCCCAGACTTGATGGACGGGTCACAGTCCAGTTTCGTACACACTGTTCGCATTGAACCCGCCGCACATGATGTTGGAGTCACCACTACAAGGATAATCACAGCTCAACTCAGGTAACTCTTCGTACCGGCCATATGACTTCCCACAGAAACATTGAGACCCATACTGAACGCCGGCATAACGGAAACCTGAAATGCAAACGTATACTGTCTTTGTAGAACAATAGATGGTTCGTTGACCCAGTAAACTTTAGCCCCGCAAATTTGCGCGTCGTCACACTTTTGTCAAACCCATATTATTGAGCTACAATTATGTAGTCATTTATCAATTGGATGTAAATTATTAGTATCCTTGTAATTTAGCATGAATTAAGACACTCGGTGATTTTTTGACTATAATATTATGGTACTATCTAATCCCCAAATTAAACGAGACTTACCTTAAGGTGAAGTTTAATTTGGATTCTATTACGTCACTTAGCCATTGGAGGGATCATATGAGATGCGCGCGCGGTATTAAATGCCAAGCAATGTCAAATACTCCCGACAACCAACAACGCATTTCCAGAAAAAGAAATCCTAGTAACGTTAGTTAGGGTGGGTTACAAAATAATCGGTGGGCATATGATCCCCCCAATGGCTAAGTGACGTAATAAAATCCAAATCAAACTTCACCTTAAGGTAAGTCTCGTTTAATTTGGGGATTCTATTACGTCACAGCCATTGGAGTGATCCTATGAGACTTCAAAGTCCGATATTTGACATTTCTTCCCTTAACACGGCCCATGATGTAGAAAACCATCTGGCTCAAACGCTACATACTACATGTAGTAGCCCAATTATCCGAAAGGGAAGTGTTATGAACCATAATACCATGTAATTTAAGCAACAACCATTATCCCAAATTGCATACATTTAACGTTATACATAAGAATACACAAAATGTTAATACGACAATTAGACATTTAAATGTCAGCACTTTCAAGAATAATATTCGGCACAAGAGGTCTTTGGTTATTCATAATTGGCTTATTATAGAAAGTGCCAAAAGTCTTCTCATTTGACCAACCAGCTAATTTCAGTATGTCATTCACTTGTACACCAGCTGAGGCGGCGTTCGAAACTGCCGCAGCATGTACACTATGTGGCGTAAATATATTAATGTCAACACCTGACGCAGACAGTACAGTACGAATCTATCTGGAAATTGTGTCTCTTGAAACAGGATTATGTGGTTTATGAAAGCTTAAAAACAATAAGTCCTTGTCCTGATCTATATGTAGAAGTACACGTAAGATAAGCCAATAAACACTACACTGGGAAAATACGGCTATCAGTCTCAAATGAATAGAACGTCGCTACCTGCTGACGAAACCCAGGTCTGGTCTGTTTCAACAAGTCACTGAAATGCAGGATCGATTTATCAGTCTCAATGGTCGTGTCTTTAGTAATTAGTAAGTGAAGTGATTGAGTTCTGCTGGCTAATGTAAGATTTAACAGAATAGCCAGTTTGAAAGTAAGACATTTTAGACTTAATTGATCGTTTGGAACCAAAGTCCGCAGATAATTAGTGACTATAGATATGTCCCACACTTCACTATATTTCGGTTGCGTAGGTTTCAGATTAAAGACGCCCTTTATAAACCTAATAATCAGTGGATGTGAAGCATCGGAACTCCTTCAACTAACAGTCCAAAAACTGAGAACGAACTCCGTGCTGTGTTTATGGAGCTGTAACCACATCCTGAATTAAACTGTTCTGTGCATAAGTCGATAATATCCCTTATCTGGCACTGAAAAGTATTAATCTTCCTCGAACGACAGTAGCGAAACCACGTGTTGATATAGACTGCATACTGTTTCTTAGTTGTGGTACGCCAGGATGCCATGATGATATCGGCAGAGTTTGTTGAAATGTCTGTTTTGTAATGAGTACCTGATAATCTGCATGCCACAATAGTTATTTTCTAATGTAAAGGGTGTAGATCTGAACGATGTGGAAGTGTCATTGTCATTGGCGAAGCTGGCAGACTCATCGGTATTCTGACTAAGAGTTCCATCACCATCGGAAACCAACTCTGGCTAGGCCAAATATGAGCTATTAACAGGCAATCGCCTCTGTCTGCTCGAAGTTTCGCCACCAGTCTTCCTATAAGGCTAAAAGGAGAGAAAGCATAAAAGTATTCATTATACCAAGATAAGGAAAATGAATCTATAGCTTCTGCTTCAGGGTCAGACTTCCAAGCAACAAATCTTGGAAGTTGCGTATTAACGCGAGAAGCAAACATGTCAATAACAGGTTGTCCTAATTCACCACAAATTGACTCAAACATAGATTTATCTAGTTGCCATTCCACATTATCATTAAATGATCTTGAACCACGATCAGCTGCATTTTCAGTCCCATGGATATGGGATGCAGAAATCCATAATTTTCTCTGAATGCAAAATTCCCAAATGTCAATGGCAATCCGATTGCATTGTTGGGAATGTGAACCTCCCATATTGTTGATATATGCGACTGTGCATGTATTATCGGTAAGAATTTTTATATTCTTTTGTTCTAAAGTTGAGCAAAAAACTTTTAGAAAGAGATGTACAGCAGCAAATTTTCCTCAGTTTTGACCATCTACCAGCAGTAGATTTATCAAGAAAAATTCCACACCACCCTGCCAATGAAGCATAAGTTGTGATGATTACGTCTGCATTTCCACGTGCTATGTGTCGCACTTGAGAATGGAGATTATCAGTCCACCATTGCAAATCTGTTTTCATATTTTGTGAAATATGCATGTTTTTGTCAAAATCACCTTTAAATATCTTTAAGGCAGTAATCTTCTCATGCTCAATAAATATATAATGTAGAAGAGCATATTCGACAGCAGACACTGAGGATATAAGAAGGGCCAAAATTCCAGAAACTTTTCTAATTTTTGCATGTTCCACGTTGATCAAAGATTGACACTCTGACAATAATTTAGACTTTTTCAGACATATCACAAGAATTAATGATAAATCCCAAATATTTGATAGACTGCACTGGTGCCAAAACAGATTTATCTTGGTGGGTGAAAAATTCCAAATTTGTCATCAAAGTGAGATTTTTTAATATTACTCATCAAGTGCTCTTTAGAATGTGATATAAGAAGGGAATCATCAATATATGCTGTATTGGTATATCCCAGTTGTCTTAAAGTAGCATACACATGTTTTAATATATTTGTATACAACCTAGGGCACAAGAAATACCATTAGGTAAAACACCATACCAGTACAGATGACCTTCATGGCTGAATCGTAGTTTTAATTGATGCTCTTTGGCTATATATACAGAATAATAAGCATGTCTCTGATCAATAGATGCCATATAACATTGTAGATAGATCAACTTCAAAGTGGACTCAAAGGTATCCATTTTAAAATGATGATATTCTATTGATTTATTGAGATCTGACAGGTTCAGAATCATACGATGTTCTCCAGTCTTTTTTGGTCAAGTGAATATGGGTGAAATATATTCATCAGTGTCATGATCTACTTCAATTATAACCCGAAGATCAAGCAGCTTTTGTATTTCCTGCTTTATAATTACGTTTTCTGATGTCGAAAAAGTCTTCTCATGGGCAATTTGACCTTTTGGGGTCATGATTTTCGACAAATTCAATATGATAGTGTTGCATTGAATCCAAAATGAAAGGATCACTAGTAATTGTTTGCCATTCATGTTTGAAATTTCTTAGATTGCCAGCCACACAGGTCTCAGTACCATTGCAAAGATTTGTACTCACCAGATTGTGATTTACCTCCTGTGCCCTCCTTTCTTGGTTTTTGGATGTGACTGCAGTTTGCCATAACCAGAAAATGGTAGAGGATGTGAGTACTGCATACGCATTGGAGCACCACGACCATGTTGACCACCACGACCACGTCCAATTTGGTATATAGGTCTGAAAATGCGTCTGCCTCTTCCATCACCCCGTCCCACGTCTTTGAAAACTTTTTTGGTGTCTTGAGCATGGTTTTGCCAGCTCTCGGAGCAGTCTCAGTTAATTTAGTTCTCGTGACATCTATAGACGACCTCGTCGCCACTGACTCCACCATTTTGAAATTGTATTGATGAAGTGATATTTCACACTTCTACAAACGTCTATTTTTCCCCAACCTCGTTGCAGGATTATAGTATAATTTAAACTAGACCGCGTCCAGTTTTACCATTTGTTTCATATAATAGTTAACTCCCAACCGCGTTGAAGAGTAATTGAAACTTAGACGGAGCAAAAATATATACGTCTTAACGAAGCGAATTCGTTTGCACACTGAGTCTAATCGAAGCGAGGCTGTGCGCGCATCTCATAGGGTCACTCCAATGGCTGTGACGTAATAGAATCTGTGTAGCTCCCTGATTTATTTGTATTTAATAATGCTTTCGAAGTTTAAAAAGGTTTTTAAAACTTAAAAAAATTAAAACTAATTTTGTGAGCAAACCATCGGTTATTCTCTTTGGGTCCAGAGCGAAAATTAAGAATAGCTTGGCCAGTTTCATTGAAGTCAATGAATGTATCATCCAGGAAACAGAAAAGGTGTCATTTGCGTCGACTTTGAACTTTAAATTTCACATTTGGCTGATGTGGCAAACGTACATAGCAGCTGTACCACGTGTTTATCAAACATTGAAAACAGCTGATACATTTCTACGAATGGGGTAAATTTTCCTGAGTTTGCATGCATGTTATATTATGTATATATGTATATTAATATTTCCTAAACTGTTCGATCTTTTTGTCACCTGAAAATCAATTAGGTGAGAAACTACACATAAATTAAGGCTTGGTGATTATGGATGTCTTTAACTATTTCGATCTTGATCGCAACTCTATGCCGTTTAAATTTTTGCCAGCGCAATATGGATCCTGACCCCGTATACATATGACTATTGATAATATTGTTAAGTTTGAACGCCAACTTCGCCATAAAACAAATATGTTCGATATCTGGTGTTTTGCAATGTCCGAGGTGAGTTGTTGTGACAGACGGGTAGTTATTGCTAATTATTCCAGTAGCTTGCTAATTAGTATAGTAGCTTGCTAATTAGTCTGGTAGCTTGCTAATTAGTCTGGTAGCTTGACAGCTTGACAGCTAATTTGTTTGGTAGCTTGATAGCTTGGCAGCCAATATAGTCTGGTAGCTTGCTAATTAGATTCGTAGCTTGCTAATTAGTCTGGTAGCTTGCTAATTAGTCTAGTAGCTTGACAGCTAATTAGACTGGAAGATTGAGAGCTAATAGTCTGGAAGCTGATTGTTAATTAGTCTGGTAGCTTGCTAATTAGTCTGGTAGCTTGCTGGTATTTTTGGTGAATGTAAAACATGATTATTGAAATTGCCAGGCGTGATATCTCGGCCATTTTCGAGCAAATTGTGACGTATGCTCCTGGCCCTGATTTCTATGGCGTGGTTGTATTTCCGGTCCCGCTTACAATACGTACCCTGTGATATGCAAAGACCTATACAGTGGCTCGGCTTCATAGCATTCGAACTCCAAAAGTCCCAGTCGTCGCCAGTCAAATCTCTTGGTGTACTGTCTTTATAGCAACCGATGTAACGACCCCTCACGTGCAGACCTGTATGGAAGCAACATACATGATAGTTTATTTAGTAAAATAGTGTACATAACCTTCAACATTTAAAGGTTATGTACAGTATATTCTAGAGCATACCTGCGTAAAATAGCATTCAACTTTAATCAAGCTATAAAAATACGGAATGGCCGTAAAATATTTAAACGATAATGTCCGTAAAATAAGATGAAACTGATCCAAATTAACGGATCTTCCGTTAAAATTCAAATTACACAATGGCACATTGGATTTTTGCAATCAAAGTGTACCGTATATAAGTAAATAATACTTACATATTAGGCTACAGTGTAAAATACTGCTATATGCCAAAACAAAACAAATATTACGGTATTTTACCGGCAGCACAGCCTTCGGTAATATACCGTGAAATAAACAGTACATTGTATTTTCCTACCCATAAAAATGTCAAGTTTCCGTAAATATTACAATCCGTTATAATCGTGATTGAAGTTAATTATGTCATAAAATTCATTAAACTATTGATGTCGGTGAGTGAGATTTGAGCATTATATTGGGCGAGTCGACCCCAACAAATTCCAAATCCCCCGATCAGACATAAACTAATCTAGAGATATTGACACGAATTCCCAATTGATTGGCAATCAAATTACGCATGCAATTTTACAGTGGTCATATTGAGGTTACACATCATTAAAAGGTTCACTAAAATATGACAATTATGCAGGTTATGCAGATATATATATATAATACATGTGTGTATATCTATAACAGTGAATTAAAACTCAGATGTAGTTGTGATACAAGATAAAATGACCAATTGTCAACGCACCTGTTAACTGCGTCTATATTCTAAAACATGTATTTCATGTGAGTTTTTCAATTACGAGTAGCACTAATTTCGATGAATCGAAAACATATGAATCCAGTTTTATGACATAAAGGATCAAATTTATCACAGTTATAACTCAAATGTATGATATTAGCAATACACTTGAATTGTCCAGTCACAGACGTCGAATTGTGCAGTCAATTGTGCACTTCATGTCTTAATTCATACCGGTACTAGTGAGCATCGCATATCATGCATATATCACTATATCAGTACTGTAGCAGTCACAGATAGTTGGATTGAAACATTCAAGAGTGAAGAAAATAGACTCTTAATAAGTGTACTTGGCAACAAGGTTCTCATAGTCACACATGGTCACGATGCATCGGTCAGACACTGAGTGTAATAGTTGTATAGCTTATAATTGAACCATATCGAACAAAGTCAAAGTATTGTAATAACACTAACTGCTTATAATTGACCAAGTGTAAATGAACCACAGCGAACAAAGTATTGTCATAAGTATTGTAATAACTCTAACAGCTTATCATTGACCGAGAGGAATAGGATCCGTGGTCATCCATCAGTTAATTTCACAATGGCGTTGTTGTTGTTATTAGTGGGCGCATAACGGCATAGTCCATGTGTTTATCATCAAAACACTATTAGCGAATTGCAAACATTGCAGATAGAAACAGTCAAGACAATAGGCCTGCAATAGCAGACTCCGTAACTGGGCTATGGCTTCAGTCTTGAATTCACAACAAGAAAGCTCTCGTAAATTATTATGGTGCAATCCTCTTGCGTAAGTAGCTGTATTTTTAACGTACAACATCAACACTCGAGAGGATTCAACTAAGTCTAGTCCGAACCGACTGCGCAAATACAACTCGAGCCTCCACTGGAACAATCAGTGACAATTCCGATGAAAATAACATTTGATTATACCCATCGTCCGGTAGTCGCAAATGAACACAGTGTCCGCTTCACATAGAAACAAAAAAAAACGAAATCCGGCAGTGTCAACATTATTCCAACATTGTACTAGTTTAGTAGTCACTTTTTTCAAAAGATGTGCGGGAAACTTGTCCCGGGGAATTCGGTGATCGATGAGTCTGAATCACATGAAATTACATTGTGCATAGCTAATCACTAGATGACACGCAGAAGTCGGAACGCAGAATAACGGTGCCGGATTGCACATTGCGCTGCGTGAATACAAGCATAACTTGTTATAATTCATATAAATGTAATAGGTAAATGTCCGCGGCATATATTCTTAACAGCTATGCCAACTGTTTCACTTACGTGTTCATAGATACAGGAACATCTAATAGGTAAATATCCGCGGAGTATATTCTTAACAGTTATGCCCACTGTTTCACTTACCTGTTAACAAAGGGAGGAACATTCGCTGCACGGCTGAATTTGGTCAACGTTTTCCAAAGCGGGAATCTCTAGCGGATTTTATTACACCGTAATGTACAATAATGTGATGTAAAGATATACATGTATTACGTACCATCCTTAAAACAATACAGCACAGGTGCTGCAGGACTACTGTATTTTTTGCACAGTGTGAGATTCTCTTGGAGTATAAATTGTTAAACTGTCAGTGAAAGTTCAGTGTGTGTCTATGGGCAATTTCTGATCATTGTTGATGTTTATTGCGTTCCAATACACAGCTGTGAATATTACTACATGTGGATGCAGGGTTGGTTGTATATAAACCAAACACAACTTCGACCAAACTGTTCGTCTGCAATCGTTTGTAAATGATAATGAAACAATAATGAAAACCACCGTCGACCACCCTGATACTATAACAGTATATGCCAGCGGTACGTTGTATATTAGTATCCAGTAGTGAGATATGTGTTAAGATGTACTTATTGAGATAATACGAAGTTCGTGCAGCATTCCACAGCTGCTTCTTTAACAATCAACGAGACTCGGTGTCCGTATTCAATACACGTGGATGCAGGTAAGCGGCGATATGGGGTGGTTGTATTTAACCCCAATCCAAACTTTGGCCACACTTTTTGTCCTTAATTGTTGATAATCAAAACATCCGTCAGCAACCTGATGTACTTATTAAGATAATACGAAGTTAGTGCAGCAATCCACAGTTGCTTCTTTAACAATGAACGAGACACGAAATATAACATAAAAGTCAGTATTAAATGAGACCACTACTGGTTTTAACAATATTTATTCCTTCTCACATAAATATTATTATTAAATATGACACAAGTATGTATATATAGACCTGGAGAGAGGAATAACATTTGTCAACAAGTAATAGATGCTTCAATGGGTATGCGGCTTATACGGACCCTGGCTCTCTCAAATAAAATATGCAATTTTCAAACTTATATTTATGAATTTAATATATAATTATGATTGTCTTTTTACACATATATCTGTATTAATTGAGAATTTTTGTGATTTTTTTTGTGATTTTCAAACTTATATTTATGAATTTAACCGATTTTTTCGTTTTTTTTTCAAACTTATATTTATGAATTTAATATATAATTATGATTGTATTTTCACACATATATCTGTATTAATTGAGACGAATAGTAAAGAGCATCATTATTAGTATTATTACGCAACAACTCAAGTTACTCAACTCAATTATTCAACACTCCTCACCACTACGGTGATTTTTTTGGTGATTTTCAAACTTATATTTATGAATATAGGAGGGGGGAGTCTGGAAAAAAATTGCCCAAAAAGTTTTTTTCCGACCCCGAGGAACCCACCACCCCATTTGTGCAAAAAAAATATTTGTTTCCTCCAAAATTTTGGGGACCCACCCCCCCTTTCTCATATTTTTATCAAAATTTCATAGGTTTTTTTTAGCCGTTCTTCAATAACTGTTAACTACCTTTCAATCCCATTCCACTATCCTTTTTTGGAAAAATAAACTGTGTTTCCTGGTGTTTTCAGTATCTAACAACAATAATAAAGCATTGTGTAGGTACACTATATGTCACAAATCTCCCTAGACCCCATTATAGCCTTAATATATCGAGTGTGTTGTGTCTGACAGAGAACAGTTCATCCATTTGTAAGTGATAACAGTATACAATTAGTATTTTAGTTTTGTCTTGTTGAGCAGTAAAGCTCCAAAATGAAGTTTGGAAATTCAATGAGAATAGCGTCACCTTCAGTTGGGATTGTCTGAGCAGTAAACAGTAACGGTCATTCATCATAACCAATTCAGTTTTATTTGGATATTTGTTGCAAATTAACATTACTTGCAATCATTCAAGATGAGAAATAACCAGAAGGAATGAATTTGATTACATGCCAGAACAAGATAGTATTTCAGACATTAGAAATTTATGAGATACCCTTTTCAATTTCATGTTATGCAACAATCAGGTTAATGATATCTAGTCATCATTGAGTATTCACCATGTAGTATCCAATTTGTGATACAGTTTTTTTGTTTTATTACTTTTATGCAGGTAATATATTAATTTTGTTACTAAATATTTCTTCCGTTGATCATAAGTTTCCAGAACGCTAATATGGTGGTCCACTGTGAAGTGGGCCGGGATCCTGTGAAATCCAGAATGTTGCTAAATCTGAGCCTAAAGAGTCACTATAGCTGCCTATATAGCCCTATACCAACAAGCATGGTACTAACATACTTACAAGCAACATTACATGGTCAGTACTTGTAAATTGTTTGAAAAAAACCCAATTTGGAAAAAATTTACAAGCACGATTTTTTCCGCCTCATGACAACCCACCCACCCCGGCCCTATATACGGATTTTTTTTGCAGACTCCCACCTGAATATAGCTGATTTTTTCAGTGATTTTCAAACTTATATTTATGAATTTAATATATAATTATGATTGTCATTTCACACATATATCTGTATTAATTGAGAATTTTTGTGATTTTTTTTGTGATTTTCAAACTTATATTTATGAATTTAACCGATTTTTTCGTTTTTTTTTCAAACTTATATTTATGAATTTAATATATAATTATGATTGTATTTTCACACATATATCTGTATTAATTGAGACGAATAGTAAAGAGCATCATTATTAGTATTATTACGCAACAACTCAAGTTACTCAACTCAATTATTCAACACTCCTCATCACTACCCCTTTCCCAGCATCTCACCCCTTTATCCCTCTCGTCCTCTCTATCTCTTTCTCCTTCACAATCTCTCCCTGCTTCTCACGACATTAACATTACTAGAATTATGATATTTTCATTCCTTCCCGTCCGACCCCCCCTCTCTAGTCCGACCCCCTCTACACTTAATGAAGAGCGGGCGCGAAACAAAAGGGGCGCAAACTTAATAAAAGCCCATGGGCTTGTTGTTTAATCCCCTTTCCAATCAATCGATTATTTATATTATTATGTCTTACTGTAAAATGTTTGTCAAATGTTTAAATATGTTATTATTTTGATTGGAATAAAATATGTTTACACTAATTATGATACGTGACTTAAGTAATTATTATTTACCAGTTGAATCAGACTCCCGATGATTGATTTTATCAAATACAATTTTGTTTAATAATTATTGTTTATTTAGATTGAACTCCGCGCTCAATTTAATGTTTATTATTTTACAGAACCATGTGTACGTTTTCCATGTCACAAAAAGAATTAGCCGGCTTTGTGATGGTTCAGGTTCCTTATGCTTAAAATTAACACATTTAGGAACAAAATCACGCATAATTATATATATCTTTAATGCATTGAACTTTCCTGAATGCACGTAGGCTACAGAAGTGCCGTTTTAACGCAAACTTACATTTATATCACAATTAACTCCGAAACAGAGAGTTATCGTGTAATTATCAACATGTAGTCACTGAAAATCAAGCCATGTAAACATTTGTCCTTAGCTGTTGAGACACATATAGTGTGAAACGCATACTGACGACGAGACATAAAGTTTAAAGTATACCTGTATTATTCTTCTGGAAAACCGCAGATAACATAATTATCTCGATAGGGGCTGATAATTTTGAGTGCCAGCCTCATAATCACACCGGGAGTGTGTTACGGTTCTATTTCAAGCTAATCCCGACTGTTTTAGTGCTATTATACAGTATATTTATTCGAACGCTTTCTGCATTTTGGACCGAAGATACTTTTGTCTGTCAAACGGTTCAAACGAGATATTGTCGGTAGTGTATGTCATTTACACAATCCAACATGTATATTAAGAAATAATAGAAGATAAGATGTATATCTAGGAACAGGAGATTAAGTGACATATTATACTTAATGAATCAGAAAATGGTTAAGCCAAATAAAGGGTGTTGTAGTGTTGCCCCCAATGTGCCATAAACCCACGCCGCACACATTCCGCCTTTGTCCCAAATGGCCGCCACCAGAGGGATCAAGGCGCCAAGAAATAACGTGGGTTCCCTGTTTCGGCGCATCTGTGCATCGGGAGGGTTATGTTTCGGTTATATTATGTGCCATACTACCATACACTTGGTAGGACCTGAATGTCAATGGGCCGAGATATGGCAAGGGTCCCTAGTTGAACTCCTCTGGGTGGCGGCCATTTTGGGTCGGGGTGAGATGCGTGCGTGGTGAATACTTAGGGTCTCATTTTGGGACACCATAGAACACTCTTTGTTTGACATTAATCGGTCAAGCGGCCGCCAAATTGCATGGGGGGTCCCCTATTATTTTAATCAATATTTTAATCAATGTGGAGCATGTGTAACAAGTGTATCGTGGCCACAATACAACACCCTTTATTTCTGCAAACTATAAAATTTTCCAATAAGGAGTGAAAGTCATCTTCTTTGCATACGTTGAGTACAAGGTGAAAACTGGCCATTTTGAAGAAAAGCCGCAGCCATTTTCAATGTGCCGACCATTATGATTGATTTGTCGGGGAAAATATTCAGTCTCCACACTGACCATTCAATTGCATTCATACCAGATATCACGCGGGAATAACAAATGAACGTTTATATTATAGTTGATACTTAGCAGCACACAAATAAGGCATGCTAGTATAAATGAAGGCAGTCTGTCTTCCGAAAATGATGATAAGTGGTATAATTAACAACTTTTGCAACTAATGCACATTTGCTTATGTTTATACTTTGTTATGTTCACACCATGGTCAGTTTGAACCAAATATGTTTCCAAATATTAGTCACATTAATTCCCGATTAAAGGCACGGGCGGCGTTCGTTGCAGAAATATTTATATTTGTTCAAATCGCCATCAACAGAAAGACACCAAATATATACAGTTCCGCTCATATTCCAAACATAATCAGCGCGTAAATAGTATTTTGTCGCCAAGACGTACGAGGGTGTACGTACATGACTGTTCATGTTACAGAAGTTGTGCTCTTCTGTTTACATAACACAGCATAATTATATTGGTTAATCACACAAAAATGATATAAACGCTCTTTACTATTTCCATATCAGGAAAACAGTACCAAATAATGCTCTTTATGTTTACCATATCCGGATCTAAACAAAAGCCAGGAAACGTAACGTTTTTTGCTTTTGTTTACATAACAATGGGGAACAAATTGACAATAACATACTGTTTATGCCATATTTAGGATTGGCATAAGAACAAAGTATGTCTATATCTTACTATTCCTTCTGTTTATGGCGGTTTTTGACGGAGGTGAATACATCAACATTCGCAGTTTTCGTCGTTATGACTCGCACAATGGAATGTTCGTTATTATCGCGTTCTTTTGGACCACAAAGTGTGAAGAACAAATTGAATCTAATTATAACCTAGATGGCTAAACAAAATAAGTTTTACCTGTGAAAACTACCGAAATTGTTTAATCAGAAGTAACCGTAAATAAACATAATTCCTGAACCACCACGAATCGGCCATAGAATGATTTCCGATGTAACAGTTCCACACATTGCCATTGATATGTTTTGGTTGTTATACACATGTCAGTTATAGCACGTGCTAAATATTCGCCATGCAAACACAAATTCCAACGATCGTCTCTTATAAAGGGCGTCGATGTTTCCGTCGCCCATAAGCGGTATGTAATAACGAGCGCCCTCTAGTGTGAGCCTTAATGCTCGATTTCGACGTATGACTTACGTGGGATTTTCCGTGGTTTTCCGTGATGTCTGTGATATTCGACTGATGATGGTGCAGGTATTTTATCATTGCCTGGTAAACGGAAAATTGCCTTATGAAATTATGACTTAATGGGTTTCTCATTGCCTGGTAAACGGAAAATTGCCTTATGAAATTATGACTTAATGGGTTTATCATTGCCTGGTAAACGGAATATTGCCATATGAAATTATGACTTTATGGGAGTCAAATTGGAATGGACATTCGATACGCAGCGAAAATGATAAACTGTAGAAAAAGGCATAACTCTACTTGTTCTTAGCAGCATTATGTTTGCCCTAATATAATAAATATAAATTCAGAATGACCCACCAACATGACCACTTTACCAGGGTTGTACTTGTAGCAGCACAGAAAGTGACATTCCACAATGAATTAACTCACTTGTTCGATTGAATGGGATGCAGCGGTATCCTTTATCACTGATGTAACTCGGCGAACATATCGATTTCTCACTACAAGGAGAACTGATGCATGGGTGTGAGGGTTCCTGGAAGGAGGAATATCATGTATTTCACATCCTAATTCCAATACAGTAGCTGTATGCAGCTATTATAGATCACTATGATATTGAAACACCATTTGCCTGGCTTATGCAGAAACTATGATATCGAATACCACGTAGCTGGTCACATAGGGACGTGACTAGATGGGTGATTTTTTTAACTACCCCCCCCCCCCGCTCATCCGAACCAGAAATGTATCAATTTAGGTGGTGTCAGTTTGGGAATGTACAACATTTGGAACTTTCCAACTGAATACCAAAAATGAACACTTTGTTGGCCTAAAAACAACAAACTCCACACTAATCACTGGTGTAAAAGTCACAAAAATACCATTTCAATATTTCCTACGAATGTCTTATCAAATCTCACACAAGAACAGAAACAGAGAAGCAGATTACTCCGCTGAAGTTTTCTCAGATCGAACATGTGTCGCTAAACGTGATCTGTGAAGATGGACCAATACACATATTAATGTTATTTGCAATGATTAATTTGGTCCGTTTACAGGGATAGATATGCACCCAGTTCAAATTGTTTTTATTTTTGCTTTCTCGTATAGCATGCAATGTAATCACTTTTGTTTTGGGGATCTTGTCATACCACCTTTCAAATAGCGGTTTGAAATATTGATTTACAAAACAGAAGAATTAATTCTGACGAAAAGCGTACTCACCAGGTCTGTTTTATTGGCATATTCCAATGCACTGTCGGCAAGAATTTCTCTGCTTCCGTTTCCCAGGAAATGGCAGATTTTCTTTGTCGTATTGTAGGCAACTTTTTGGCATCCCAGTGTGTAAGCACACACCCTCTGACATCGCATTATGTTCAGACTCGTCATGGTATGCATGATGCTCAGTGAGCGAGCTGGTACTATGTTCAAATCAGGTGTCTGGCATTGTTCGGCGATCGCGTACACGCAGAGTGCAGCACACACCACTCCGAAACACCACATGACATCGATCCGATTCATCTTCCAAATCTCCTCTTTCCTGTGGTCTATGTCACGTAACTAACTGTAACCCTTTTACACGTCGGTAGCTGCAAGGAGTATGGTAGCCCGGAGGAGGTCTACCTGAAAGTGGAGTAACACTAATATTTTGGCTTTTTATCGTTCTGTAGTATCCACAGTACACACATTAGACATTTTTAAAATAAACATAATGGTCCACAGATGTAAACAAATTATACATCCACAAAAAGCATTATTTGTTGTTCAGATATAGACTCCTCGATAGACATATTTTCGAGGAATAACTTTACTCATATCAACAGTAAAGTAGGGCCGTTAATCTTTAGTCAATGCCATGTTTGTTTTGTGAAACAATCAATCTCTTCAGAAACACCTACTTGTTGTGTGGTTGAATACTGGACTATTACCAAACTATGAGATACCGTATTAGCAAATGTTTCAAATTTTCTAAAATCTCTCCAGATTGAATATATATATCAAATGATACAAATGTAGTTTACCCGGGACAGTGTTCTATAATTTTACGGAACACTATGATGAACTATATACCAATACCATGCATGTGCTAAAGGGAGATAAGCAACTGCAGCTGGTAAACGTGAAGAAACATGTTTGCAGCATGTGCGGAGGGAAGTTTTATGTTGCGCAACATTGTTGTGATTCACCACACACGACGCAAAAGGCAACATACAACCAAATACTGACTTTGATGTTGACAAAATTATATCATAATCCACTTGAAATAATGTTATTTATAGCAACATATAGTCATATGCAATGCATATCATTAATAAACAACCCAGTGGTTGAATGAATTTATCGAATTCTAAATACTAGTATGATGTTCCTTGATGTATATCGTGGAGCTGAAATTGGTAAAAAAAAACAATGTATTCGCAGAAAGGTGTACCAAAGATGAACGATGAACAAACAAAAAGTCAAGTTTATTATTTCAAACCCCGCTCGGGATAACCTAAGTCAATTAAGTTCTTCAAACTGTACGACTTTGGGTAAAAAACAGAGCTGAACGGATCTGAAAAGGATCGATAAATAACGACGATGATGATGATGATTACGAGGATTATGACGACGATGACGATAATAATGACGATGACAAAGATGATGATAAAAAAGACGATGACGATGATGATGGCAATGGCGAGGACGATGGTGATGATGCGTGATACCGATGAAAAGGCGAGTACGTTGATATTTATGTTGATTGCATGATAGTGGTGATGATAAAGATGATGATGCTGATGATGATGACGATGATGATGATGATGATGTTGATGATGACGATGATGATGACGACGATGATGATGCTGATGATGATGATGATGATGATTCCAAGATACTCAACCATACGAAATGAAATATTCTCAGTATTAGCCCCAAATATGTGGATATCTGATATTCTACTTAAGGGATCTACTTCATTTCCCAAAAGACTTAACAGGGCTATATTTGAGGCAACACAAACCTTCATACTAACTAGCAATCGATTTCGTTAGTCGCCAATTGTATTTTTAACTCCAATAAGTAGCTATTTGAATTTGATAATATTGAGAAACATAAATAAAATAAACGATATCGTAATCAATGTGGTAACATTTACAGTAACTCGATGCTGCTCAGAAAAAGCCACACAAAGGTACTGGCAAACTAGTGACTCCACTCTACACATAGGTTTAATTTTTCCCATGTAAAACAATATTGTGCATAAGAGAAGTGATCATTGTAAATATATGTGTTAATTGCTTTTTTTCACTTTTCTTCACAACTGTAATCCAATCCATCAGTTCATTAATCTTCTCATCATGCTCTGTATCTCTTTCTCTTAGTTAATCTTGTCTTCCACTTCTCACTTACCACTATATGTAATATGTATGTACTTTTTTGAGGAGATGGCTCTATATAAGCATCTGATGCTTTTGTTGTCAAATCCTCTTCCTCCATTCTATTCATTACATACATGTGTCATAGTTCATAATTATATGTTTTGGGAAGAAATAAATATTGTTTAAACCAATGTCCCATTCCGAACGACAGATGGCCATTTGGATAAGAAAAGAGAATTTGTCAACGGTCCGTAAATATATAACAGATCCATGGTGGCACGGACTCAGTATGATTGTTCATTGCTTCAAATGTGCTAGCTTCAGTGAGCGTGAACAAATTCTCAATTCGTAAATGAAATGGCCTTTTATCGATTTGAATGACACATTAAGATGTCCTTCAACTCAAACCAAACTTGAAAATCGGTCCGGATTTAATGTGATTCTAGCCTGATCTAGTCCAAACCAAAAGTCACACAAAGACAGTATATTCGGTGCTTCAAATTTCCTAGAACTGACATTTTACATAGATATATGCCAGTACATCATTGTTACATAAATCGTTTTGTTGTTTATTAGTCTACAGTCTTGACATTATTACAGCTCAGAAGAACTAAGTCAGAATATGTATCACATCCTAACACCATTAATTCATAGCAACAGCATATCAGGCATCATAGTGGCATGTTTTCAAGCATTTTAGGCTTATAACTGATAGCTAAGGGAGAAATACCCATATTTTGCGCACATATTTTGATAAAAGACATTTATTCCGCATGTAATTGTTTTCCGTTCACAGAATGACAACTACCCCATTCAACATAAGTTTTTAGTGAATTTCACCAATGTTATCACCTATGAAGTGGATCAAAACTACTGTAAATGCTTCATTTCTAGTCAACAGAGAATACTAGAATACATGCAAGGTGTTTTAAACTAAAAAACAAGTAAAACACTGTATTTGGATGAAAATTGCATGATCTAGGAGATTACTTCCTTTGGCCTCCTGACACCCACACGCCCGGGGGGAACATTATGTATCGCATTGCTATGTTGCCTAGGACATTATATACTATTGTTAAGGTTAATTAAGGTTTTAAAATATTACATATAGGTCTGATATCTTTTGCCTGTAATTCACTAGTTTAATATAAAGTAGATTTTCCTCTAACCAAGTAATAAGTGAAATGAAAAATACTACTCACAATCAACACTAATCGTAAGACATTTAACAGGGGTATACTGCAATACTGCAATCAGAATGACTATATTGCTTCCTATTGGGGTTTCAACAAACAATGTATGCAATCTCTAAATTATTTCGTAACAAAGAAATGTCATCGGAAATAAACACCTGCTTTGGAATAACGAACCCCCTTGACAGAATGTACTTCCAGAATAAAGAACCTTCGGGATAAAGAAACTTCGTAACAAAGAATCTGCCGGATAAAGAACTTCTGAATAAAGAATGCTGCACGAGACCGAGGACTGAGTGGATGGTCGAACAACCCCACAGAAGGGCATTCATTTCTATAACAAAAATCAACAGGAATAATAATGCAGTTGTCGTCACTTACCAGTCTATTCAGCAACTACTCCAGGAACCGAACTTATTTGGACGCTTGCCAAACTACACAAATCTGAATAGTGTGACCAATGAGTATATCAAATATTTATTAATGTCCAATGTTGGAACACAAATTTTGTAATGGCTACCGTCAGCAATTAGAAGCAAAACAGTTTAGTAAACACGACCTGGTTGCTAAACATGTGACCATATTCTGCAATGTTCATTGGTGCTCCTTCCAAGCTACGTATGTGGACAATTTGAATTAATTACGCCTATGTGCAGAGATTGATATATGTTTCGATTACTGTTTCTCCTGAATTGTCTATAAGTATTTCCTCGAGTTGTAACTCACACTTCCAGGCATCACTAAGATGAGGTTGCGTCTTTGTTTCGTTCTAAACCCGGACAGTGGCATATATAAGTACCTGTTGTTGGTGCATAATTAATTAGACACGCGATTGAAGGATCCCCTGCCTCGGCGGATTTTATGTCGATGAGTGAGGGGCATACAACGTACATTCCAGAGTATCAGCCAGCCCAGACCAGATTGTTTCGTGTTGAAAGGTTTGAGGCATTTGATGTCCTATTTCCAACGTCCGTTCTCTCTATTCAATATGGCAGAATTGCCCACTATATAAATATTTAAAAAGACTAGAACTCTACCGTAAACTGGACGACCTCAATTTGAAATTAGCGAGTTCAAACATTTGCTTTGGGGAATTCCAAGTGAAAATTCATCAATACATGAGATGTTCCACATCGTGCAGGCATATATAGCTGCAACAAAGCGTTTTGAACCGGACTAACTTTCAACCAACACACCAAAAGATAGACTTTTTTCACATGATATCCGGATGCCAATTCTTGTATAGAGAAAGACAAAAAAAGAAGACAATATTGAATAAATAAATGCCACGGCAGACTACACATTAAAGCTACGGACCGAACTAATGCAACAAATATAACATACGTACCCGTTAAAATATACAAAGGCCACTATTATCAGTTTGATTTCCATGGATAGAGAGGACTGCTAAAACGCTCGAAGTATACAAACACAAAACCGGACTATCACACACTCTTTACACAAACTTTCTTCTTTTTTTGTTGATCAAATTTATGCAACCTCATCATGTATATATTCTCTGTGATTTTGTTTAAATTCATGTGTATATTTTATCTGGGAGCGGGGACATTGTAAGTTGATAAAACGTATACCCCTATCCCTTTATTTAATGAATTTACAATAAATATGTTTAAACGTGGATTATCTCTTCATATAATAATATTCAGTAGTTCCGTGGGTATAAAATAATAAATATGAATTGAAGACCCATGTCCGGAAACACTTCTATCAATTATTATTATTTTTAATTCAAATATTTTATTATAACATTAGATGATTAATTGGGACATTTTATTGCTCTATTTTTAGAACAGACCATTCAGACGATACCGTATAGCGATAGAGATCATTAGCTATGATCCGAACGTGAGATGTCACAAATTCATTGTTTCTATTGTGTTATTACATAGTTTTAAGCGATAATGAGTCTAATTAACATTTATTTGTGACAAAATTACACAATAAAACTTCTGGTATCTGCTAACAGTAACAAGAATTGTTTGTTACCTAAGCAACCACATGTTTTTGGACCAGAACATATACGAAATTTAATGAATGTTAATCGATAGAAGCATTTCTGGACGGGGTCTTCGATTCGTATCTAATATTTTATACACCGGTAACTATATAATTGAATTGTTTATTAGCAAAGTCAACATCTAAGTTGCAAAATGCCATACAACTTATTTACACAACATTATACAAACAATACACAACATACATATACATCAATAAATGAGTTCATCATATTATATGATGTTGATAAAAAATACAAATAATGCTAATACATTTGGGAATATGTTTTCTGAAATGGTTTAATTCATATAATATTTACATTATATATAATATAATGTAATACTTGCTTCATGGTAACTTTATAAACGCTAATTTTAAGAAAATGCTCACTCTTTTCAATATACTTATGTTAAAGTCGCCGTCGCGAAGTTCATATTTTACCCATTTCCCCGCTTATTAGACCAACAGAGTCGTTCTGAGAACGAAACAAATCGTCCCAAGATTAGCCGCTATCGATTCGCATTCCAGGAAACCCCCTGGCATGCGCACAGCTCTAAACGCAAACAACAGATTGTGTGTAATTTATTTTTGACCCGTGACGTCATAAATCACCTTGCGGCATTCTGTTGACATTGTGTTATCGAAATCGGTTTCTGCGTGGTTTTGTTTTAGTTCACAAACATGTTTCGTTTTCGTTGGAAATCGTGAATTCGGAATGGATTTATGTGTGTAATAAAATATTGAATAATACGACATGAATTATTCGCGTGGCCAACAGCTCCGGAGTAAATTCGTACATATTTGGACGAAGTTCGTGTGTCACTGTGACTGTCAGAATAGGACCACAGTAGATCATGCCATGAATATCTACTCCCGTGGCGCTGGAGTAGGTATTCGTGGCATGATCGACATGTAGGTCCACGGGAACTTCGAAATTTATTAACTTTCAACCTATTGTTGATATGAAATGCATGGGATACTTGACCGCTTTCGCAGATTTCTGCTTTCAAGTCCCACAAGAAGAGTACGAATTACGTTTATGGCTGAACTACCAGAAGGGCTTCTTGTGTGGCTATGCTGTCTACGTATCTGCATGTATCATCTTTGTGAAAATGATTTTAATATGATCAAACAGTGAAATACAGATCTATACAGTATACTATGGCTTCTTCCATTCGTTGAGTTGAAAAAGTAAATACTGGAGTGTTATTACGCTAAATAATATAATATCTATGTTCAGGGTAAACACACCAGCCCCTCCCAAAATGGGCCGCATCCTCAGCATTGTATGGGGTTCAAGTTTTTTTTCCCAATTTTCCTCCGACTCATTCTTTTTTATTATAATATACAAAAATGTGACAACAATAACGACCATAAAAAAGCGTTTGCTTTAAAAATAGTGAACAAAAGTCATTATTTTGTCATTTTATGCAGATTAGTTCCATACATCACCTTCTCAGGAGAAGTCTATTTCTTGCCATTTCATGACTATAAAGCAAAATAATCAATAAAACCCCCAAGATGATTTTTTGTCATGTAGGTCCTGGACTTCTTCCCTTCCTAGCATGGACATCTTACCCCCACCCAAACCCTGACTCAAACAACATTTTCTCGGAAGAAGTTAATTTCTCATTGTTTCGTGACTATATAAAGCAAAATAACCAATAAAACCATGATTTTTCTCAAGTAGGCGCTGGTTGGGGGGGGGGGGGGCTACATCATGTTCTGGAATCTTCGTTTCATGACTTTATAAAGCAAAATAATCAATGAAACCATGAGACAATTGTTTGTCATGTAGGTGCTGGGTTGTGGGTAGCTATCCAGACCTGGACATTTGAAGGATGAAATTAAATAAAAAACAATTTAAATCTCAAAAGTCATTTTTCTCGCCATTTCAGGATCAAATAATCAATTGTGTGATTAAAAAAATATGTCGCTTGGAAAAAAAAATATTTTAATAAAAAAAAAGGGAATTATAAAAAAAAAAATTCTGGCAATTTCAGGATCAAACTATGAAAAGTGGGGGAAAATTTGTCACTTGAAAATAAAAAAAATTTAAATTTAAAAGTTAAATATCAAACAATTTGGCCATTCCAGAGTCAAACGTTATCAAATGAATGAAATTATTTTCAGTCATATATGGGAGATGAAGATTAGGGAGATACATTGTAACAATAATCTATTAAGATTTCATTCATTTATTCATGCATTTCTCCAGCTCGGGCAAACGAAAGCCCCTGTAATTTCCACCATCATTTGGGAAAGCATACTGAAATTACTGATGCCATTCACAACACACGATGGAAGAGGTCTGCAGTTATGCAAACCATGGTAGCCATAGCACCACCGAATAAACTGTCTATGCTATATGCCTGTATTTGTTGTGCAGAGGTCCATTAAACGGATGACTATACTGTTGCTGGTATCCTAACCATGCAACTTCAAGTAGCCATGGGTCCAGGCATACACTCCTGAAGGGGACAGTCTCCGTGATACACTTGAAGTGTCCTTCTTCCTATGAAATCGCTTTTGTCACTTCCTTTAGCTTGGTCTCAACTTTTTCAATCTCATGGCAACATCTGCACTCACAGGTACATTGTAGTCTCCATCACAGTACATCGGCCGCATGAACACCTGAAATGACAAGGGAAATACATTTATTATGGAACAACTCAGAGTTAACATTCAATTCCTCAATTTTGTTGATGCAAACTTTGACAAATGTGTAACAAACTCGACATACAGTAATGCCCTAAATAATTGACCCCTTAACCACATCAGAATTATAGGTATAGTTTCAGGATTCAGTTGGAAATATGGCTTGTGGAAATTCATCGGAAAGCTCTCATGAATGGCAACAAGTCATATTTCGGACTAAATCCTGAAAAGTTACCCACAGTTATGCTGTGGTTAAGGGGTTGAATGTTTAGGTCATTGCTGTATGTTCTGATGAATGACAGTGGGCATGCGTCTGTTCGTCCACTTGTTCTCATGGATTCATGCATCTTGGATAAGTTCCGCACAAATTTGTTATCAGAAGTTATACCTGCTGAATTGTTTACCAGGTATCCATTTCATTATCCAGTTTTGTTAATATCCTGTTTTAACGATTCACAGCTTATACTATAGTAGTTTGTTTACCTGGTGTACATGAAATCTCCCCCAGTGCATCCCCCCTTTTTACTATTTTCAGTCTGCCAAATGCTCACACCCACCGAGAATTCAACATACGACAACATATAAATGTACACGTATTAATTTATTGCTTATTTATTTTTATGTTATAGTCATTAAATGGCGATAAATTAACATGTTGCAAGTTGTTTGAGTCAGGGTTTGGGTGGAGAGGGGGGAATTAGATACCCAGGTCTGAATATCCCCCACACCCAGCATCTACATAAGAGTATATGACAAAAATAAACTAATTATTTTATTGCTTATATTGCCCTATAATGCTATATATCCATTAACATTTTGATTGAGTCAGGATTTGGGCTGGGGAGAAATTACACAGGCCTGAATATCCCTCCCCCCCCAAAAAGAAACCAGCAGCTGCATATGAGACAAAAATATCTTATTATTTATCACTTACATGTACCGGTATATCGCTTTATATAGTCATGAAATGGCGAGAAATAAAAATTAATCGAGAAAAATTTAATTGAGTCAGGGTTTGGGGTGGGAGGTGGGAATACCGAGGCTTGAGTATCTCTCGCCTTTTCATGAGTGTATGAAGCAAAATAAGCAACTTATAAAATAATAAATTCATTTTTGTCATAAGTAGCTGCTCGGTTGGGGAGTGGGGGGGGGGGGCGATAATAAACCCGGGTATCTTTCTCCTGACCCAAATACTGACTCAAACAACTTTTTCTTGGAAAGTTAATTTCTTTCCGTTTCATTACTATATATTCAGAAATAGCATACATTGGCATGTATAGACCAAGTCTTCTTAGTCCACAACAGCTTGGGAAATTGGTTGGGTTGATGCTGTTTTGGACCGAGAATCCGAGATACCTCCTGTTGCTCTTCTACACCAGTACCGTAACAGATTTTCATTCAAAAGACATACTACATGTACATGTATATTACCCCGACAGTCATGTGAACCCATGAATATGATTAATCATCTCACTTGGACCACAATGAATCTGTCTTCAAAATGATATACAATGTACCATATACTATTATAGAAAATATCCCCACCATGATATTATCTCGACTCTCTCGAGATTTCGAGAATAGAATCTTGAGATATTAACATATTTTCTCGAGACCATACGGCAAGATCTCAAGAAAATATGCAGAGATCTCAAGATAATATCGCGAGATACTAGTAATATGTTCAGAGCTTGAGATGCGCATGTCAGGATCTCAAGATGTGTCGAGATAACAATTAACATGTTGAATATTCAACTTTCAAGAAATTTTTTTTTTCTTGGACAATGTCACAAATCAAGAGTTAGCTAATTTTTGGCAAATTATTATTTATTATTTTAGCCAGTGCAAAGTTACTGCAAACACTGTCTCTGATTGTGATAGTACTGAAACTAATAGCTGAATCCAATGTCAATCCGTGAGCAGCCATGGACTGGCAGTGGTCGAGTCCAGAATTTCAATACATCAAAAAATTTACATTTTTAGTAAAAAAAATACTACTACTACTAGTATATTTTTAGACTAACATTTCGGCAGACACACAACTTTTCCTGGAATTATATTTCATATTTCGATGTATTGAGTATGCGTAATGATTATTACACATGTCCGCTCGTATACACGGGGTTTTAGCTAATATTTACATCAATTTTATTTTCACATGTTTTGCCAGTGACCGCGATATTTTTAATAAGAGACGCTCAGTGACTCACCATTTTCGTACGCGATTTTCATCTCTTCGCCATCCAAGGTCTGGATCGTTTGGTGGTCTCACACCATGGTAATTTTGTGGTAATTCCGGCTCGTGCATGTACGCTCCCGTTGTCAAATTTAAAGTGTCTTCTGCTGACTAATCAGACGAGGAACAATCAGATCGCAAAAAATGTTTCTGTCAGTGTCAGCCATTCTGTGGGAAATACCCAAGGTCCTTTAATACGTCACACGCTTTCTCGCAAATAACTGTTTCCGTCAAAATAGATAATGAAGTGAGGCATCAGGCTATCATCCAGACACACACAGTCGGAAACACTCGTATCTTTCAGACAGCGGGGGATTGTTTTCTTAAATAAGTGTGCACAACTTGATACAAATATGAATAAATGAACATATATTGAGAATTTTCGCGACGGCGACTTTAAGCAGTGACAGCAGTCTGTAGAATTTATTTCTGTTAGGGTTTTCCCAGTAATACTTCGGTATATAGGTTTCTCTCAGATCGTTGAGTTCAGTACACATAATTACAAAATGGTATTCATCACATACATTTTCGCCACATAACGGGCATTTCGTGTCTTTACATGTACTTTTATTCCATCTGCATTGCTCTACCGGTAGTCTGTGATTGGCTGTTCTAAATTTCAGTAAATACGTAGCTAGATGAGATGGCATATATACTAAGTATCGGCTCAATCTGACAGAATCCTTTATGTTTCGATAAAATATGGCACGGCTTGAAATAGACATATTTAGAATGCCGAAGAGGCAGCATGTGTGTTGCTCTATTAATTTCGCTTTCATGTGTTTCATGTCTGTCTTGCTTAGTGGTGACTGATTCTGTCACGCACTTTCCATATTTACTTCTCGCAGAGTTTCTTTGATAAACGAAATCCATTTAATCTTGTTTTGTAGTATGGCATCACCATCATTGAGATACCTGAGTAGAAGGAATACATTTTAGCTAATTCTGATCCTTCGTGCGATACTAGTTTTGACATATGATATTGCTCGGCACTTAATTTCGAACATTACGGGGTATCTTCCCAATTCTGCATATACCATGTAGTTTGGTGTGCTAGACTTCATTGTTGTGATAATTTTGCAGAATTTAAGATGTATGGTCTCCAAACTTTGAGTTTTCTCGAAACACCAAATTTCACCACCATACAGCATAATAACACATATATAACACATGTTTACAAAGAGATCGACCATCTCAGTCTAAAGTGAAAAGTAACGTCTACGCCTGGGCAGCAGCGCATTGTGTTAAACGCTACTATAGTAATCACTATGCTTATACAATTGGTATGGCCGAAGATTGCCACAAGTTTGGCGGAACTCCATTATTCTATTACCTTATTCGAACCTGTTCTCCTGAAAATAAGTTCATATTTAACTTATTTCAAAATCACAAATAAGGCCATATATCGGCCTTATTTGAATATCAGTTGTGGTCTATACGAACCTAAATCGACTTACCAGATATAAACTCTTTATAATCTGTTCACTGTGACACCGCCATAAAAAGGAATAGCGGGAATAAGTGCCAACATAAACCTATGTGAATAGTTAAGTCCAACATGAACCTATGTGAATAGCTAAGTCCAACATGAACCTATGTGAATATTTAAACGGACGTGCGGCCTTCATTTTAGGTTATAATTTAGAAATAGCATTATAAAAATATGATAATTTCCCCAAGAATATACTAATAGTATAGCATAATGATATGAATGCGATAATATTCACAATACAAGTTTTGTGTCCGAGAAAATACAGGTCGACTGTTCTTTAGTTTATCGCAAAACGCGCAGTTGATTGCTTATAAGATGAGTGGTCATGAGTCGCGATATTGCGCCATTTCTTTCTTTAGATTCGCGCGCTTTACGTCAGTTGTAAAACTCCTAACTTGGTGCGCTTACAACTCATATTACGATTCATCGTAATATTCCTTATTTGGTATGTGTTACCATATATAGGTTAGGAGAAAATACTAACTGCATTGAAAAATATTCATCTCCTTGCGAGAACAATTATATTATGTACACGTTTTCTGTCTGATAATTTTCCAATCATGAAGCAACGTGGGTTCGTTTCATTTTGAACTGACAGCGGATAGAATGGGTCGATTAAAATAAAATTTGGTGTGATTTGAATGCGATTATTTCATTGGACGATACAGTAGTTCGGAGTGTTTGTCTATAAACAATCGTAACGTAACTTTTTTTTATGTTTGTTTACATAACCAAGGGTACAAACGTGATAATAACATAAAATATGCGCGATATTTATGATTTGTATACGAACAACATATGTCTATATTATAATATTCTTTCTGTTTATGGCGGTTTTAGTGGATGTGACTATTTAAAAACCTATATCCACAGGGACGGCCGCCCAAATTACTCCAAGAGGAACCAATTTTCACGAAGTTATGTTGGATATATAGCGGGATGATTGAAGGTACGTGTGGATAACAGGAACAGGAGCTATTAAATAGGTAAGTTAAGAAATAATATTAAATAGGTCAGTTAAGAAGTAATATTAAATAGGTCAGTTGAGAAATAATATTAAGGAGGCTAAAGGATTTTACCAGATACATGTTTTGTCGGAACGTTTTACCATACAGCTATAAACACTCGAATTCACATTTGCAATTCTGTCATCTAAACCTCTGTCCCAGCCCCAAGACAACTAGGAGATTCTTGTCGTGTGCACGGGAAATCAGATTGGAAAACATGTATTTCAAATATCTAGTTTGATTAGTTGCATTTCTGATGGACAAGGAAAGAGTCTACAGCAAAAGTTCTGACAAGGGCATGTACTGTACTACAAACCCGTGTATGTTTCTAACAAAACAAAATAATGCTATATAAGAACATCAAATATATTGTCGCTAGTTCACATATGATTGTGTGCATCATAATCAGTCCCTGAATCAGAAAACATTTAACATAATGGGAACACTTTTCAAACTGGATTATCGTTGAGTTACCGAATAATACACATCAATATTTTAGCAATCCGAACTTCAAACATTATAAAAGATGAATACACTGCTTGTTAATAAGCAGTGACATATTTATACTTTAGGTGTTCGGCAACAGGTACTTTAATAAAATTAAATCGATTGACAACGTATTAACACAGACTGCGAACATTTCCCGGTGAATATCATAGCTACCCTGCATTTCATTGTGTTGTGAGTGTCGCCGACATACTGCTATCAGTTTGTTGTTGATACATTATTGTTATTGATCACAGCACGGCGCTGCGGATAACTTGTCATTCATCACACTCAGTCCATAATACACTATATCGAATAACTGCACATCTGAGTCTGATACTCAAACCTCGAGTAGTTTGCGCTCTGTCCCCAGTGATAGTATCAACTGACAGCGTGTGCATAGTTTCGATCTGAACCACTTTCTGTAATAATATTACGGAGTTGACAGTTCCTAACAATATGTATTGAGAGTACATAAAGCGGTTCTTAAAAATGTCAAATATTCATCAAAATAGCGAGGAGGAATGTGAATACTATTATATAGATAAGCCATGGCTTAAAGTTGACTGTGCTAATCGAGTGTTCGGGGATGTTGATTGATTAATTGATTGGGGTTGCATGTCGCTCTCTCCTCAGCAACTAAGGCCATATCACGACATTGCGAAAATTTGCACACTTACGGCTAATCTAACAGTGATTTCTATGGCTGGTAAACTCGTCGAACACGTACGACAAACCACCGGCCATCGGCGAGTAAATGGCAACTCCACCAGGTATCGATTTCGAAATACACAAAGTCCACGATGGAAACACGTGGATTTGAACCCTATTTTGGTCGTAAATTTCCAACTAATGTCTTGTCAGTGTGTCAGTCATGAAATGTCCAACTATTGTACTTTGGAGATCCACCCCTGAAACACGGCCCTGGATGTAAAGTATTGACTTGTTTGAAATAGGTTTATGAAAATACTTGAGAATGTTAATATATATTAACTAACTGGGCTCTCCGGAGTTGTCCATGCGAGTTAGAATGTATTTTTATATGAGTTATGTCAGTTCTAAATTTACATACGTATAGCCTATACATATATACACAATAATTGACATTATAATTGTATACATGAGTAGATGTGTATAAATATATGTGCTTTATCAAGGACAAATAATAATCATTATCACATCAGCCAAGACCCCACCATGACATAAGCAACATCACCTTCAAAATTAGACAATATTGGCACGGGTTCCAACCCCGACATTGACGAAAACCAGGACCTCTCAATGTGCCATTCCGATCGATACGTGGCAATCTCGATAATAAATGAGAAATTGTTCAAGCTCAATTGAATTAAGCACATTTGACACAACGAGTAGTCATACTTAGTCCGTTGGTGACACTTTGTGTGTCCATTTTGCTAGCTCCCTCCCACTCGCTCTACATTTCTGACTTGGAGAAGAACCACTTTTGGAACTCTTTATACCACGTCATGAGACTCATCGCGTATAACGGAGAAACGTACATATATAATTAAGTCTGTATGACAACTGGTTAGAACAAAATGTGCTCGAAGCGCGCGCTGTTTAAGATCATATAATGTGTGTGTGTGTGTGCATGCATATACATTTATATATGTGGGTTTGGGAGAAGGGGGGGGAATAGTTTTATTTCAAATAAAGTGTTCCCACAAATGGGCATATGATCCTTAGGTTACATGCTGAATGCAGGCTCTCCTCGATACACAATTTTGTTTTTGTTTTGTTTTGTTGTTTCATATTTTATTGAGCATCCCATATTAACTTTTAAAACAAAACTTATTTATAACACATTAAAGTAGGATGAGCGAATAGGGATTGGAGCACAAGTTATAACAACTTAGGTGGAGCTCCTCTCCCCGGGAAAAAGATGGTGATGCACAGATGAAAAATTTAAGTACATAAATGTTGACCACAAAACAAAAAGAAATCTGACAAAATACACAAATACAATATGGAATGTTCAAGATTGGTATGGGGTAAGGGAAGATAGTTATATATCATATGTTTATGTTTAGTGCATGTTGTTCTCAATTTAGGTTAATATACAACTGATAATGTTCACTAAATGTAATGCATCTGTTCATCGCCAAATCGCAATGAGTTTATAATATATTTTTGGACAGCTACGAACAATTGGTAATTTCCTTCATTGGAAAGTGGGACTGATCCACAAAGTAGATCAGCAACATGAACTTGATATAATCCTATTCGCATGATTTTCTCTTCGAGGTGGGCCCTTTCTGTTCGATAATAGGGACAAGTGAAAAAGTAATGATCGGCGTCCTCGTTTAGGTAGCCACAACTACATTCCGGGTTACTTATTAAGTGATTTTGACATTTGTCCCCATTCAAATCGCTGCATTTATTTTGGAGTCTACATAACAAAATGTTAGCTTTCCTTTTGCCGCTAGAATAAAACATTGGTGGTTTAAGTGTCCCATATTGTGGGTTTACAAGATTAGAGAAGGTAGTAATTGATGAGTTTTGTTGTGCTATTTTCTCTAGGCCATTCCATATCGAAATCATGACAGGAAGGAAACTACTATTTGTATGCTGAGAGCCTGGTACAAAATGTCTAACAAAGTTTGGGTTTCTGAACTCATATCTGTTGTCCGTTATGTCGCCAGTTGTTGGAGGGATTTTGTTTAGTATATAGGATGGTGCATGATTAGTCATGATTTGATAAGTGAGACGTAATTTATTCCAGTCTCTGTGTTGTTGGAGAGTATTCCAACCAAGTTAACGTAATAAGTTAGCGTTTGAGACAGATCTAGTGACACCGCTGACAATTCGTGCTGCATCGTAATGTAGATCATCTAATTTACTGAGGCGGTATGCTGGTGCATTATTCCAGATGACATCACCGTAGTCCATTAAAGGGAGAATGAAAACGTTATACATAATCTCAAGTGTGCGTCTATTAAAAAAATATTTTAACTGTCTGAGTTGTGTAGTCTTGATGCTACACTCTTACACATATTATTTATTTGGATATCCCAGTCCAGGTTTGATTGTAGAACAATTCCTAGATGCCTATGAGATGAGACAATTTCTATGGCGGAGTCATCCAGTGACAAATCCATGACATTTGTACTGGAGGGTCTAAAAGAGAACACGATTGCCTTTGTTTTGTCAGGATTAAAATTTACAAGCCATTGTTTAGCCCAAGCAGAGATACGATCAAGATCGGCCGATAGATTAGAGCTGGTTCCTTCAATTGAAGGACTGGCATTCGTGAAACAAGTGTCATCAGCATACATACGCGTAAAAGAATGAATTGTATCAGACAAATCATTTATAAATACAAGAAATAAGAAAGGCCCCAATATACATCCTTGAGGGACCCCTGCGTGGAGATAGATATAGTCAGACGAGGCATCAGAAACGACCACACACTGTTTTCTGTTTGATATATAGTCACTAATCCACAATAAAAGGTCTCCCTCAACTCCATATTCTTTAAGTTTGTGTATCAGACCAGTGTGCCAGACTCTTTCGAATGCTTTAGAAATATCACATAATATAGAACAAGTCACAAGTTTGTTGTCGAGAGACTGGCACAGGGAATGATATAAGTCAATTAATTGAAAAGTAGTTGAATGGCCAGGCACAAAACCAGACTGACGCTTATACAACAATTCATTGTTATAATCCTGGCCCTGGCCTATAACCCCGTATGATTTTCCGAGTGGACGCAAGGTTTTATGTTGGGGTTGATCATTGGACACTGTGCTTCCAAAATTTTTTGGGTCATCGCGATATCGACGTGCTCCCGTCTCCATGGCAACCGTTTTCAAAATGGCCGCTATTTGGACGATATTTTTATGATATCGGTCATATTTTGCATGATTTATCAAGCAAAACTGTACCTAATCTATATTTTTATGATAAAGCAACCTTCTGAGATAGACTGAGAAATAACTGGGAGTCTTTATAATAATTGCCACCAAGTGGCGCTATCTGATATAGCCTCTAAAAAGCAGATTTATTCGTTTTTAGCTTATTTTCGTGTCATTTTCCGCTTTTTATGCAATTTTTCTTGGGGTGTTTTAATATATAAAAGTAATTTAACAATTTAATTCATCACACACATTTCTTAAATACACATGGTGTCTCGTGCTAATCTCTCACCAGGGGGCGCTGCCAATTTTAACTGAGAAATGCCCAATTATATATAATTTTGGCCTATTTTGGACAACATTATTTTGATTTTCGAAACTAGTCTCACTAACGTGTAATCCCATATTTTCAGCGTTATCACTTAATACTTATATGTTTTGGGTGGAGGTTAACATATAGTCTCTAGACAGTGTGGTCAATTAAAATTCGGTATTGATATGGTAGATATGGTAGTATTTCTGTGATAATATATGTGATAACATATGCTAAATCTAAACTTTGTAACATACAAACCTTCTATGGGCATTGGGTATCTGGACACCAATCATGTCATATCCTCACCATGTGGTGCTGTCAAAAGTGGAAATCCAATGCGTGTTGTTATAATATATACGTTGGTTTTAATGTAACACTGGTGATTTAATTTTCTAAGATTACACGGGAAACACTATGTTCTGTATAGTCTGCCATATTCTTACGATATCATGAATTATCACGTATTATGAATTGTAATCAACAGCTCCTATATATATATGCAAAATGTCATATATATATATATAGACCACATTCAAGTTTTTGTTTAATCTCGCAATGTGGAATTTTATTATTACATGTGATATCTTAGATGAACTGGAACCTTCGAAAGAACATTTCGGAAATATAAAGTGTGAATGATACTTTAAAGACCTAATAAATATGGTACCGTTGCAATCATGATATCCTTGGAATTGAATAGACGTATGGAAAAGAGTAACAAATTGTCAACATCAAGAGTTGTTATGGAATTAGAATTGTGTCGGTTTGTACTGGATAATAACAATTCGATTAATGCTCATTGTTGCAAATATCCTTTAGGCACTTGCAAAAGTCTGTACATGACACACTGTTCCGTCTACACGAACATCTACCATTGCATTTCACACAACCACATACAAGAGAAAATTCACGAGGAAGAGCTTTTGTGAACTTCATCGGCTCCCAGTTATCCAAAGCATTCAGGTCGCAGCACATCACATGCTATATGTGAGTCAAGTAAGTTGGTGAGGGTCTTGATGACATAGAAATACCTAAGCAAATGGCCATGAAGAGCAACCGAGGTAGGAGGCAGGTCGTGGAGATGTTTTCCTTTGTTCAGAAACATATCACATCGCAATTCATCAAATGACTTCATTTGGCTATTCTTCTGTAAAGTATTCACAAGAAAATTTTCTGCCATTTGGAAAGTATCCGATGGTGGATGTTCTTCTCCAAATTTGTCTAAATACAATTCAGATTTCGACCGAAGTGCCGCTGCTGTGGTGCCACCTTTACTTGTCGTATCGGAACCTGTGATTATGTGCGCCTTGAGAAGTACGGAACAAAGTGACGGTCCTAGATTGCGTGCAAGTGTGTGAATGGGAATATATCAAACTTTCTCCTTGCATGCGCCGAACTTGATCCATGGTTCAATCAAACCATCCTTGAAAAAAACATATATGTAATATAGCAGCAATACTACCACACCAGTTTCGTTAGAAAGGACAAAATCCGCTCTGCTCCATTCGTCAATGCATGTTTTATATGCGGAATTATACGGGCATCTGCTTCTTCAAAGTTAACATCAAGATCAGAAACATGTAGTCAATACCTGCAGAGGTTACGTTGACACAATTTGAAATCTCACCATCTGACACTGTGGCCCCTACTACAAGATGTGCTCCGGTTTCTAACGCTTCCTTGACGAAATGGCTGCCTGCCGTCTTCTGAAGCATTTCCTTATTTTTCTGCGAAGCCCAAAATTTATCTGGTTGGGCAGGAAGGTGCGTTGTATTCGTTAGACACACGAGTTCGATCGGTGAACATTTGTTCGTTCGTTCCCTCTCGCCGGATTTCACAGAAAATTCCTGATAGCTGTCAAATATAATGTCCATTCTATCATGTGCACATTCTGCATTAAAAATTGTCCAAAGAATATCCAAATAATCACCAAAACTGGTGCTGTCCTTCATGGAAACCTTCCTAGCTTGTGGCATAAAATCGACCACAATGGCTGTTCTGAGTGAAGATTGATCTCCAAAATACCATCAACGATTTATTTGCTTGTTCTGCAGGACTGAAATTCACATCACATATATGGCAAGAAACGTGGTCAAAATGTTTTGGGTATTCGTATTTTTAGGTGCTAACTGCTACATCAAAGTAAAGTCAAAGATATCTATTGCCGGAAAATCGGTTTCGTCTTTTTGTTTCCGAACTGTACATTTACTCACACATTTTCCCAATTCAAAATGGATGTCCAAATGTGCAGGCTAGAGAAAAGGGAGTTTTAAACTCGATTCTAGCAGTGCTGTGCTGCTAAATTGCTAAGGAATGAAAATATTAAAAAAGAGAGTTTCAAACTCAATTCTAGCGGTGCTACACTGCTAAACTGCTAAGAAATGAAAATATTAAAAAGAGTTTCAAACTGAATTCTAGCGGTGCTATGCTGCTAAACTGCTAAGGAATGAAAATATTAAAATCAAGAGTTTCAAACTCAATTCTAGCGGTGCTGCTAAACTGCTAACCAAAGAAAATATTAAAAAAGAGAGTTTCAAACTGAATTCTAGCGGTGCTATTCTGCTAAACTGCTTGGGAATGAAAATATTAAAAAAGAGAATTTCAAAATCAATTCTAGCGGTGCTATGCTGCTAAACTGCTAACGAATGAAAATATTAAAAAAGAGAGTTTCAAACTCAATTCTAGCGGGGCTATGCTGCTAAACTGCTAACCAAAGAAAATATTAAAAAAGAGAGTTTCAAACTGAATTCTAGCGGTGCTATGCTGCTAAACTGCTAACCAACGAGAATATTAAAAAAGAGTTTCAAACTGTTACATAGTTACATTTGGAAATCAGAGAATTAATCCCAACTATAAAAATGAAAATATTTCACCCATCCTTGTTAAAAAAGGGTTACAAAGTTACATTTGGAAGTCATTTAAAAAATGCGACGTGTTTTTTGTTACATAGTTGCAAATGCTTATCAGAGAATTACTCCAACTAGGAAAATGAAAATATTTCACCCATCCTTGAATCCCAAATTTTAGCCCGTGCATTGAAAACCTATGTCAACTCTACATTAGCCATGTCCAGATGCAGGATGGTCCAGATATGTCCCAATATCCATAGTATAAGCCAGGATCCAAAGATATAGGTACATAACAATTTTCTATGATGGGCCCTTAAAATGGAGAACCTCAAATTTGAGCCCATGCAATGAAAACATGTTAGCTATACCTGAGTCATGTCCAGATACAGGAAAGTCCAGATATGTCCCAATATCCATAGAATATGACAGAATCCAACGATATAGGCACATAACAATTTTTATGATTGGCCCTTAAAATGGTGAACCCAAATTGGATCCCGTGCAGTTTAAACCGAAGGAAACTATACATGAGTCATGTCCAGATGCAGGAGTGTCCAGATATGTCCAAGCATCAATATATTCCCGTAGTCCAAAGATTTAGGCACATACCCATTTTCTTTTATGGGTCCATAAAATGGTGAACCCCAAATTTGAGCCCGTGCAGTGTAAACCTAAGTAAACTCTACATTAGTCATTTCCAGATGCAGGAAGTTCTAGATATGTCCCAATATCCATATTATATGCCAGAATCCAACGATATAGGCACATACCCATTTTTTATAATGGGCCCTTAAAATGGTGAACCCCAAATGTTAGCCCGTGCAGTGAAAACCTATGTCAAATAAACCTGAGTCAAGTCCATATGCAGGATGGTCCAGATATGTCCCAATATTCATATTATATGACAGAATCCAAAGATATAGGCACATAACCATTTTCTATGATGGACCCTTAAAATTATGAGCCCCAAATTTGAGCCTGTGTAGTTTAAACCTAGGTAAACTATACATTAGTCATGTCCAGATGCATGATGGTCCAGCTATGTCCCAAAATCCATACTATATGCCATAATCCAACGATATAGGCACATAACAATTTTCTGTGATGGGCCCTTAAAATGGAGAACCCCGAATTTGAGCGTGTGCAGTGAAAACTTATGTCAGCTATACATGAGTCATGTCCAGATGCAGGAGGGTCCAGATTTGTCCCAAAATCCATATTATATCTCAGAATCCAAAGATATAGCACATAACAATTTTCCATGATGGGCCCTTAAACATTGTAATAACGCCAGAATATTTAATCCATATGGTGTAGTAGTTATCTAGCAAGCATACGGAGTAAGAAGTCAACAGAAATTTTGAACGGTGTGCGAGTCACTTGATTTTAGCCACTCCTCCCCAAACACGTTTCGTCGAAAAATTACATATTTTTTATAACGACTTTACAACAATTTTCTAATTGATTTTAATGTGACCCGATATGAATCGTGTACTGACAGGGAAATCCAGAGATGCTGTTTGATTGATTACAGATATGTTTAGGCTTCCAGACCCCAGTTATATCAACAACAACATATTTTATTGATAACAAGTAATTGTGTATGCACGGATAATGTTAGAGCGTCCCTAAGTTAATTATTGACACATCTGCACATAATTAACTGAATGTGGTATATTACGTCTCACATAAGAACCCCCGTGCGTAAAAATCTAATTTTGGCCGTATACTGGCATGATATTTTGCGAAATGTCTCTAGTACATATACTTTTACAGATACATAAATGGCGCACCGCTCGAATCAGGGACGGTGGGAAAAATTGCCTCAGAGTTAATGAACACTTTTATTGTTGGCGGTTTCTACCAAACTTAAGTGTAGTGTTTTTTAACGAAATCGTTTGGGAATAGAAACGAGTGACTCTCCCATTTTCACAAGTATCACATACGTCAATTTGAATGTCGCTTCAAGAAATCAAGCAACAATTATTTTGCTTTAGTATTATGAACTGCCTTGACAATCCTTGTTCAGACTTCTTAATAGCGGACGTTTTGGCTCGAGTGTATGTAAGTCATCGACCTCCTGGCTGTGTTCATACTTGAACATATTTACGAGAAATAATTTCTATTCACGTTGTGAATTACTTTTGTTGCGTTATTTTTTCAAAGTGGTGTTCAGATATCTTATGGAGGCTGTTCAGTAGACACACTGTTGATACCTGCTAACTGCGAATGTGAAAAATCATTGGACCAAATTTGATTTTGACATTGTGAGTTCTTAAATACCATCTACATACCAACTCCACGGACTTGTGCTTCTAGTAATAATGTTGAAATTATATCTATTCATGTTACCAACTACTCAGCAAATCGACGTTATCTTTTACAGTTGTGTTGAGATATCGTATAGAGGCTGTTCGGTAGACACATTGTTGATACTTGGCCGACATTTATACAATGGTCTCTACTTGTTCTGTATGCGAATACTGGTGGCGAATTTGTATTTGAATCTGTTTATCAGACAACCAAGCGGCCGTAAAACATGATTGTTGTGACATTGTTGAGAGGCAGTGCATATGCGCTCAACATATTTCATGTAACCCGGTGTGCATACTATTCTTAATTTATATAGTGGGTCACAATAGATCTATATGTTAAATTTTGATAAACTTGGATATCTATATTTCCACAACAGCTCACTGTGAATATGGGTTTTATATTGACGACGATTTGCATTTTTTTCCAGTGCCCATTATTTGAAGAAAGGCGATTATTATTTCCACCAACGCCTTTGGCTAAATTGAATTCTTTGTTGATAGGGTTGAATTCTCTTCGGTCAAAGCAACCTAAATGAGAAATTTCTCAACAGCACGCAAACGTTCGTTGTGTCGTCAGGTAGATTCCATTGACGGAAAACTTTCAAAATCCCAATAAGCCTATATCTTCGCCTATGTATTCGCCCATATTGTTATCAAAAGTCTCGGCTCATCTCGCGATAGGACCTACATCCCCTCCGTGATATCTGTCCCCTCACAACTCTAGACCGCACCCTGAATCTCGGTCCCCTTTTTAGGTACTACATTCCAACTAAGCAAACTTTGAGAACAAACATAATACAATATATATATTTTATGCGTTTCAATATTGTTAAAGGAGGGGAGCAATACTCTAAGTTCAATAACTTGTGATCCCTTCCCTTTTAATTAACTCATGTCATTTTCCAGATTCTATTTGTCAAAGTATAAAATGTAATAAAATCATATAGGGCACCTTTAAAAAGGCGGCTGGCAAATAAGAAAGTTGAATTTTAGTAGCTTGACCTACCCACCTATATTATCGCTTTTATGAATTTGGGCATAATATGAGAAAGGAGAATTTTCACTGTATATATTATATACGGTGAAAATTCTGGACTATTTGTAGAAAATAACTATATAATTTGAATTAATTACCTGGTAAAGTTCAGTATGTCTTCAAGGTCTTTGCCATTACATTGTGCTGCGACAAACAGGAATATCATCTACCAGATTGAGCTCCAACAAACACAGAAATCTATACCATCTACTATAGGCCTAAACAGTTTGTTGCCATTTTTTGGGTGGTTGAACAGTTGAGCGATATATGTGATGTCATGACGTTGTCAACGTCATGGCAACACAACTTGTTGCTTTGTAAAGGATGTTCATAAATATGGAGGATGGGTGTTCTGTTTTATGATTGATAATATTATGAGAAATGTTATTCCAGTGTTCACAATATGCATGGTTATAAGAGAGTTATAACACCAAACACCTGGTTGCTATGGAAACCATGAAATCACCAATACATGTTAAATAGTACCCGTATACTCTCCGCTACATTAAATATGACATGACATTTGCATAGGATGGGAAAAGCTTGAAAAAATTGCATAGAATGAAAACAAAATACGCGAAAAATAGCAAAAAAGGAGAGAAAATCAACATTTTAGAGGCTATATCAGATAGCGCCACCTTGTGGCAATTATCATAAACTCTAATATCCTATCTCAGTCTATCTCAGATGGTTGCTGTAACATAAAAACGTAGATTAAGTACATTTCTCCATGATAAATCATGCAAAATATGACCGATATCATAAAAAAACCCTCCAAATAGCGGCCATTTTGAAAACGGTTGCCATGGAGACGGGAGCACGTCGACATCGCGATCACCCAAATTTTTTTTGAAGCACATTGTCCAAGGATCAACCCCAACATAAAACCTTGCGTCCACTCGGAAAATCCTACGGGGTTATAGGCTAGGGCCTGTATCATCGAAATGAGACATTAAATATTTTAAAATAATCTTATCAAATATGTTAGATAAACATGGTAATAAGGATATAGGGCAATAGTTTCCTGGATTTGAGCGGTCATCTTATTTATGAATCGGGATAACATTTGCCTTTTTCCACTCAGCAGGAAAAGATTTCAAGGAAAGAGATTTGGTGAAAATTATTTTGAGTGGCACAATAACAGTATAGACAGTTTCTTTCAGCATTTTTGTAGTTATACCGTCATGACCATTTGCTTTTCCAACCTTTAAGGTTTTTATAGTATGTATAATATCCACGTCTTCAAATTCAATTTCTGATATCTTATCAGAACATTTATATATAAGGCTTGGTAGTTTACAGTGTGACGCATCGAGAGAGGAATTTTTTATAAACGTCTCATTTAAAATATTAGCTTTTCCATAATCATCAATTATAAGAAAAGCATTTGGTTATTTGATAGGTGGAATAACGCTATTTGAATTTTTATTCAAAATCTCTTTAACCGTTTGCCAGAAAAATTTCGGGTTACAAGACGATAGGAATAAGTCTGCCAATTTGCTTTCATATTCAAGTTTTGCGTGTTTTTTCATATTGTTAAAGGCACGTGAGGCCTTAATTGTCGAAAATATTCATATTTGTTCCAAACACCGTAAACAGAAAAACATTAAAACGCATACAGTTTCGTTCATATATACCATGACCATCGCGTAAACAGCATGTTATCATAAATACCAACTATATTTTACCTAAGCAAGAGCCTGATATTGTTACAGAGGACAGCACAATGCTACTGGCTAATCACACACAAATGGCATAAACGCTCTTTATTAGTTCCACATCAGGAATTCACCAACAAAGAACGCTCTTTATGTTTACCATCATAATATAAACAAACACCAGAAAAGTAACTTTTTATGCTTTTGTTTACATAACAATGATTAAACATATGAGAATAACATACTGTTTATGCGATATTTCTTATTTATATACGGACAAAGTCTGTCTACATTTTGATGTTCTTTCTGTTTGTGGTGGTTTTTGACGGGTGGAAATATTTTCACAGGATACCCACCGCCAAGGCCAACCGTACCTTTAACTTTATTTCTCATTGATTTATATTTCGTCCAAGCGTTAATTTTATCAGTGCGGATAGCCGCGCGTCTAAGTTTGTCTCGCTTACGAATAGCGGTTCTTAATTCTGATGTCTATCGTTTCGTCTGATTACCACTTCTTTGTGTGGGATACAAGTTTTCATTATGTTAATGTAGATGTCTGTAAAAGTTTGCACTATATGGTCAATATCCAAAGAAGGAGCCCATAACTTATGCCAATCAATTTCATTAATCATAGTATTAGGTCTAGGAAAGTCGTCGACGTTGTAATGCCAAATAAGTTTCCTTTGTTCTTGAGATGGAGCGTAGTCGAAATATACAGAGGCCATCACTGCATAGTGATCAGATCTAGTACGCCCAAAATCGATTGTTTTGTGTTCGTATGACACGACCTGGTCGCTTACTATTATGTGGTCTAATAATGTAGCAGATGATGTACCAACGCGAGTCGCAGTTGAGATGAGGTTATGTAGACTTAGTTTGTCAATAAGATCATTTATATCTGAGTTTAAACCTAGTTGATCAGAGTTGAGATCGCCTATCAAGATGAGGGGAGTGTTACTACTGAGTATCGTATCCAGTGTAGAGTGAAGTTTTTCCCAATAATTATAATTGCAAAACTGTTGGGATCTATACGTGAGTGCAATTATGTACTTTACTGATTTGGAACGTATCTGAAAACATAGTATACTCTCGTCAAATTCTAGATATTCTAAGCGTTTATAAACGTTATGATTAACCACATAGGCGCAGATGCCTCCTCCACGACTGTCGCGATCTTTCCTTATTGGCTGGTAGAAATTGGGAATTTGTATATGGTCCGAGCTATATAAAGGGTCTTGATGAGTTTCTGTAAAACATATGATATCATATTCGTTTATGGATGTTAATATTTTGTCTAGTTTATTTCTTAAACTACGGATATTTAAATGGAATATTGAGAGAGTATGTCCGTTCATATTTACTGGTCCAGGCAAAGGATGAATATCTCCGCAAATCATCAGCAAAAGGGATGCGATCAGTACAAATTTCAAATTCGGAAATCTTAATCTGAGGAAACTAACTGTTTTTCCAGGTTTAGGTCTACATGCACAACTCTTGATTGCATCGAAGAGACCTATGGACTGTCTGTATCGTGCCAGGTCAACCCACATCCCAAGAGGGAGGAATTGAGACGGCCAGGTCCAGACAGCCCACCAGTCTGATAAATGCATACTTAAATAAAAGTTCCCCTGCTCCCAAACCAACAATGGAATACAAACAATATGAAACAAAAAACAAATACACAAATACACAAAAATCTACATCATTCGGAAGTCGTCTACTTCCAATGGTATGGAAAAGAAAATTATTTGAAAAGAAAAAAATAGAAAAATGGTGCGCGTCTAGTGGGGTAGGGTAGTTGAAACTATAGTTTTAAAAATTAATTTAAATCCAAGTCGTATCGGGCACCCAGCCCCATGAATCTATGCTTCCGGTACACAGCCTGACATATGCGTTACATACATTTCATACATTTTGTTACAGAAGTTAGATCACATAGTTGATCACATAGTTGTGTCATAGAGTAAACGCAGTTACCAGTCAGAAATATCGATACTCAAGTTGGTTATACGTTTATACTCGTGCGCCAAAGTTCTATAGAGACATGTATCACGCAATATTTCATTAGCAGTTTTGAGTTCAAAACAATGCGATGGTCAAGCTGGGTTCCCAAAAGACCTCTTCCAAAAGCCGGGCACACGAAAAAGTGGCGACAAAAAAGAGCATCGCTGGGAGTGGCAAAAATACGCCCTTTAGCCATTTAGAATTGTACTACCGCAAAATAAAATAATACTTTCAGCTTACATTTGAAGAAGATCTAATATACCCCTAATTTCAATGCCAAGTGCGATCTAATTGTAAGTCGGAAAATGGCCGTAACTAATGTAAAAGTAATTAGATGTATCCTATATTCGAGCATTGCCTGTAGTTTTAGCTGGGAAATACACAAACCCGCTTTGGTTCAGAACAAAAATATCAAAACAGGAGATATCGGTCGGAAATCGAAATGTTATGAAATTTGTGAAATTCTATGTCGAAAAAGGGCCGTAACTCATGTAAAAATAACTGAACGGAACCCATATTCGAACATGGCCTGTGCCTTTAGCTGGGTAATACACATACCAACTTTGATTCAGATCAACAACAAAATCCAAACTCGAGTTATCGGTCAGAAACCAAAAATGTTAACGAATGGTCAGATTCTAAGTCGAAAAAGGGCCGTGACTCATGTAAACATAATTGGACGGAACCCATATTCGAAATTGGTCTGTATTATTGGCTGGGATTTACACATACCAACTTTGGATCAGATCAAATAATCCAAACTGGAGTTATCGATCGGAAACCAAAAATGTTAACGGACAGACATACAGACGGATGGACAGACTAATTACATAATACGACCTTTTCAATAGGGCGTATAAAATGGCAAAGTCCTGATTTTATATTACATCGCTGTTTCAGGGCCTTAAATATGCCCACATTTGCAGGAAACCTGGTTGCTTAGAGCAACAGTAAATAAATTAATAAACATGTTTTATAGTAGCTAAGTAATTGTGTAGCAAGTATGCACATAATTGTATCACAGTCTGACAGTCAACAAATATTGACCGGAATTTAAGGGTGCATTTACATTGCTATAGAACTGTACACAGATCTAGACGCAGACTAGTGTAAACGGGTTGATATTGAAATGCACACAGAATGAAAACGGTATTAGTTCGTGTGAGCAAAAATCGTGTCCGCTATACGTCACGGTCAACGCCGAATCATTGTGACAGGCAAATCTGTTTTGATTAATTGTTACTCGGGCTTGGCGAATGTGTTTTAGCGTTCGTTGTCATTTCAACCCGTGTCTTTCGAATATTGAACACGGACAGGGACGTGGCAATTTGGTCAAATTTTTCAACAGTTGGAAATTTCATACCTGACTCAACATTAGTTGTAATTTCCAAACCAACAATAGGTTTAAAATTATCTTGTAGTTTGATTTTCAAACATTATATTGGGGGGTATTGTTTTCGGACCAATATTTGCATAATTTCTTACTTTTTATCAAAATTTTGGGCTGGAATGGCCATCAGCTGGAAGTTTCCCAACCTTATGGGGGCGGGTGTCAGGTTGGAAATTTCCAACACTTGGAAAGATTTGGTCCCTCCCCGTGGCCAGTCAAAAACTGCTAGTTAATTTAAGAAAAAAATATTGTCCTATATTTGGTCAACATTGCCATTGGAATTGTCATCAGTTGGAATTTCTACTACATTTGGTCAAATAAAGGGTGTTGTAGGGTGGATACCCATTTCATACAGATCCAAAATGGCCACCGCCCAGATGGTGTCAAACAGGAGACCTATAGATATATAGATGATCACCTGAAATCCTAAATATTGGTGGAATCGCCATCTAAAGCTGTATGGGCGCTCTCTAGCCTCTCTATTTGTGCACACGGTTGTTTGTTGTGTATTCCTATGCGATTTTCATTATTTCTTCGAACCATTATCAAGTGGTATAAGGATACACTTTAAATACATGCGGCACATACCAACTCGCTGTTGTCTGCTGATAGTTGATCCATTTTTATGTCTGGCCTAAATTGACACGACTCGTAATAAATTGTCAATTACCAGAGTGCTGATCAGCGCTCGTTCACTATTAGTTATTATGTTGTGATCACAGTAATGCGCGACACGTGACTTCCTACAGATCTGTATACAGTTCTATATCAGTGTAAATGCACCCTAAGGCAGGCGGAAACTGTCAGGTCTGTTTATTTACTACACATGTAGCATGACAGAAGGGTTGTGACCCAATAATTCTGCCAGATGATTGGATGCGACTCGAAACGGTGCGGCTTGAGAGCACGTGGTTCGCAGGGTGAAATGAATATATAAAGTTGACCTATATAGCTCTTAATAGCTATTGGTCCTAACACATTTTGCTTTGAGTAAAACTCAACAAGTCAATGTATATACCATATTATGTGCGCTATATATTGTTAATGCACTATGCAAATCCTCCCCACAAGAAAATCCAAGATGTATTAATGGATTTAGACCTTTTGTCATTTAAATCTGAAATTAGCCTAACTTTCTGTGATTTAAATTTTTTTTTATACATTTGTTTTTTTATTTTTTGAAATTTACATAATTTATAAAAATAATTTTGGTGTCACAAAAATGTACTATAATATGAGCATAATATAAATTGGATGGATTTTGGTTTATTTGTTTGCTAATTTCCTCCAACCTATTCTTTCTGAAAATTAGCCAGGATCTCTGAATGCATCTTCAACAGTCAAGAGGGGGAAGGTACCTCTGAGGTTCCAGGAAAATCAGATATAAGTACACGAGTAATAATATACATTTAGAATTGTACTACCGCAAAATAAAATAATACTTTCAGCTTACATTTGAAGAAGATCTAATATACCCCTAATTTCAATGCCAAGTGCGATCTAATTGTAAGTCGGAAAATGGCCGTAACTAATGTAAAAGTAATTAGATATATCCTATATTCGAGCATTGCCTGTAGTTTTAGCTGGGAAATATACAAACCCGCTTTGGTTCAGAACAAAAATATCAAAACAGGAGATATCGGTCGGAAATCGAAATGTTATGAAATTTGTGAAATTCTATGTCGAAAAAGGGCCGTAACTCATGTAAAAATAACTGAACGGAACCCATATTCGAACATGGCCTGTGCCTTTAGCTGGGTAATACACATACCAACTTTGATTCAGATCAACAACAAAATCCAAACTCGAGTTATCGGTCAGAAACCAAAAATGTTAACGAATGGTCAGATTCTAAGTCGAAAAAGGGCCGTGACTCATGTAAACATAATTGGACGGAACCCATATTCGAAATTGGTCTGTATTATTGGCTGGGAAATACACATACCAACTTTGGATCAGATCAAATAATCCAAACTGGAGTTATCGATCGGAAACCAAAAATGTTAACGGACAGACATACAGACGGATGGACAGACTAATTACATAATACGACCTTTTCAATAGGGCGTATAAAATGGCAAAGTCCTGATTTTATATTACATCGCTGTTTCAGGGCCTTAAATATGCCCACATTTGCAGGAAACCTGGTTGCTTAGAGCAACAGTAAATAAATTAATAAACATGTTTTATAGTAGCTAAGTAATTGTGTAGCAAGTATGCACATAATTGTATCACAGTCTGACAGTCAACAAATATTGACCGGAATTTAAGGGTGCATTTACATTGCTATAGAACTGTACACAGATCTACACGCAGACTAGTGTAAACGGGTTGATATTGAAATGCACACAGAATGAAAACGGTATTAGTTCGTGTGAGCAAAAATCGTGTCCGCTATACGTCACGGTCAACGCCGAATCATTGTGACAGGCAAATCTGTTTTGATTAATTGTTACTCGGGCTTGGCGAATGTGTTTTAGCGTTCGTTGTCATTTCAACCCGTGTCTTTCGAATATTGAACACGGACAGGGACGTGGCAACTTTGGTCAAATTTTTCAACAGTTGGAAATTTCATACCTGACTCAACATTAGTTGTAATTTCCAAACCAACAATAGGTTTAAAATTATCTTGTAGTTTGATTTTCAAACATTATATTGGGGGGTATTGTTTTCGGACCAATATTTGCATAATTTCTTACTTTTTATCAAAATTTTGGGCTGGAATGGCCATCAGCTGGAAGTTTCCCAACCTTATGGGGGCGGGTGTCAGGTTGGAAATTTCCAACACTTGGAAAGATTTGGTCCCTCCCCGTGGCCAGTCAAAAACTGCTAGTTAATTTAAGAAAAAAATATTGTCCTATATTTGGTCAACATTGCCATTGGAATTGTCATCAGTTGGAATTTCTACTACATTTGGTCAAATAAAGGGTGTTGTAGGGTGGATACCCATTTCATACAGATCCAAAATGGCCACCGCCCAGATGGTGTCAAACAGGAGACCTATAGATATATAGATGATCACCTGAAATCCTAAATATTGGTGGAATCGCCATCTAAAGCTGTATGGGTGCTCTCTAGCGTCTCTATTTGTGCACACGGTTGTTTGTTGTGTATTCCTATGCGATTTTCATTATTTCTTCGAACCATTATCAAGTGGTATAAGGATACACTTTAAATACATGCGGCACATACCAACTCGCTGTTGTCTGCTGATAGTTGATCCATTTTTATGTCTGGCCTAAATTGACACGACTCGTAATAAATTGTCAATTACCAGAGTGCTGATCAGCGCTCGTTCACTATTAGTTATTATGTTGTGATCACAGTAATGCGCGACACGTGACTTCCTACAGATCTGTATACAGTTCTATATCAGTGCAAATGCACCCTAAGGCAGGCGGAAACTGTCAGGTCTGTTTATTTACTACACATGTAGCATGACAGAAGGGTTGTGACCCAATAATTCTGCCAGATGATTGGATGCGACTCGAAACGGTGCGGCTTGAGAGCACGTGGTTCGCAGGGTGAAATGAATATATAAAGTTGACCTATATAGCTCTTAATAGCTATTGGTCCTAACACATTTTGCTTTGAGTAAAACTCAACAAGTCAATGTATATACCATATTATGTGCGCTATATATTGTTAATGCACTATGCAAATCCTCCCCACAAGAAAATCCAAGATGTATTAATGGATTTAGACCTTTTGTCATTTAAATCTGAAATTAGCCTAACTTTCTGTGATTTAAATTTTTTTTTATACATTTGTTTTTTTATTTTTTGAAATTTACATAATTTATAAAAATAATTTTGGTGTCACAAAAATGTACTATAATATGAGCATAATATAAATTGGATGGATTTTGGTTTATTTGTTTGCTAATTTCCTCCAACCTATTCTTTCTGAAAATTAGCCAGGATCTCTGAATGCATCTTCAACAGTCAAGAGGGGGAAGGTACCTCTGAGGTTCCAGGAAAATCAGATATAAGTACACGAGTAATAATATACATTTAGAATTGTACTACCGCAAAATAAAATAATACTTTCAGCTTACATTTGAAGAAGATCTAATATACCCCTAATTTCAATGCCAAGTGCGATCTAATTGTAAGTCGGAAAATGGCCGTAACTAATGTAAAAGTAATTAGATATATCCTATATTCGAGTATTGCCTGTAGTTTTAGCTGGGAAATACACAAACCCGCTTTGGTTCAGAACAAAAATATCAAAACAGGAGATATCGGTCGGAAATCGAAATGTTATGAAATTTGTGAAATTCTATGTCGAAAAAGGGCCGTAACTCATGTAAAAATAACTGAACGGAACCCATATTCGAACATGGCCTGTGCCTTTAGCTGGGTAATACACATACCAACTTTGATTCAGATCAACAACAAAATCCAAACTCGAGTTATCGGTCAGAAACCAAAAATGTTAACGAATGGTCAGATTCTAAGTCGAAAAAGGGCCGTGACTCATGTAAACATAATTGGACGGAACCCATATTCGAAATTGGTCTGTATTATTGGCTGGGATTTACACATACCAACTTTGGATCAGATCAAATAATCCAAACTGGAGTTATCGATCGGAAACCAAAAATGTTAACGGACAGACATACAGACGGATGGACAGACTAATTACATAATACGACCTTTTCAATAGGGCGTATAAAATGGCAAAGTCCTGATTTTATATTACATCGCTGTTTCAGGGCCTTAAATATGCCCACATTTGCAGGAAACCTGGTTGCTTAGAGCAACAGTAAATAAATTAATAAACATGTTTTATAGTAGCTAAGTAATTGTGTAGCAAGTATGCACATAATTGTATCACAGTCTGACAGTCAACAAATATTGACCGGAATTTAAGGGTGCATTTACATTGCTATAGAACTGTACACAGATCTACACGCAGACTAGTGTAAACGGGTTGATATTGAAATGCACACAGAATGAAAACGGTATTAGTTCGTGTGAGCAAAAATCGTGTCCGCTATACGTCACGGTCAACGCCGAATCATTGTGACAGGCAAATCTGTTTTGATTAATTGTTACTCGGGCTTGGCGAATGTGTTTTAGCGTTCGTTGTCATTTCAACCCGTGTCTTTCGAATATTGAACACGGACAGGGACGTGGCAACTTTGGTCAAATTTTTCAACAGTTGGAAATTTCATACCTGACTCAACATTAGTTGTAATTTCCAAACCAACAATAGGTTTAAAATTATCTTGCAGTTTGATTTTCAAACATTATATTGGGGGGTATTGTTTTCGGACCAATATTTGCATAATTTCTTACTTTTTATCAAATTTTGGGCTGGAATGGCCATCAGCTGGAAGTTTCCCAACCTTATGGGGGCGGGTGTCAGGTTGGAAATTTCCAACACTTGGAAAGATTTGGTCCCTCCCCGTGGCCAGTCAAAAACTGCTAGTTAATTTAAGAAAAAAATAATGTCCTATATTTGGTCAACATTGCCATTGTAATTGTCATCAGTTGGAATTTCTACTACATTTGGTCAAATAAAGGGTGTTGTAGGGTGGATACCCATTTCATACAGATCCAAAATGGCCACCGCCCAGATGGTGTCAAACAGGAGACCTATAGATATATAGATGATCACCTGAAATCCTAAATATTGGTGGAATCGCCATCTAAAGCTGTATGGGTGCTCTATAGCCTCTCTATTTGTGCACACGGTTGTTTGTTGTGTATTCCTATGCGATTTTCATTATTTCTTCGAACCATTATCAAGTGGTATAAGGATACACTTTAAATACATGCGGCACATACCAACTCGCTGTTGTCTGCTGATAGTTGATCCATTTTTATGTCTGGCCTAAATTGACACGACTCGTAATAAATTGTCAATTACCAGAGTGCTGATCAGCGCGCGTTCTCTATTAGTTATTATGTTGTGATCACAGTAATGCGCGACACGTGACTTCCTACAGATCTGTATACAGTTCTATATCAGTGTAAATGCACCCTAAGGCAGGCGGAAACTGTCAGGTCTGTTTATTTACTACACATGTAGCATGAAAGAAGGGTTGTGACCCAATAATTCTGCCAGATGATTGGATGCGACTCGAAACGGTGCGGCTTGAGAGCACGTGGTTCGCAGGGTGAAATGAATATATAAAGTTGACCTAGATACCTCTTAATAGCTATTGGTCCTAACGTTGCACGTGCTCGAGTACGTGCAATAAATTATGCAAAAATCATCCTCGTGTGCAAATACTATTACTATTAGTTTACGCAACCTTCTGACGGTTGTTTCCTATGTGTATTTATCGTGACCTAATTTACGGTTGGTGGCTATTGGTTGGTTTTGACTGTAAACAGAACAGAGGAAAACAAAGCATGACTTCGCACGTGAATATAATAATTTGATAATTAGCTGCTTTTAGTAAAAGATCACACTGCAGTATGATATATATATTTTTGGAAATGAATGAATAGTGTCAAAGGTATCTAATGAGTCTGGTTGTGTGAAAGAATTAACTTTTTGTTGAAGTATTTGATCATTTAGTATTTGATCATTTTGAAAATCACAGAGGAGCCTATGTTTTCTGGGTATTCACATATTTTGCTTTGAGTAAAACTCAACAAGTCAATGTATATACCATATTATGTGCGCTATATATTGTTAATGCACTATGCAAATCCTCCCCACAAGAAAATCCAAGATGTATTAATGGATTTAGACCTTTTGTCATTTAAATCTGAAATTAGCCTAACTTTCTGTGATTTAAATTTTTTTTTATACATTTGTTTTTTTGAAATTTACATAATTTATAAAAATAATTTTGGTGTCACAAAAATGTACTATAATATGAGCATAATATAAATTGGATGGATTTTGGTTTATTTGTTTGCTAATTTCCTCCAACCTATTCTTTCTGAAAATTAGCCAGGATCTCTGAATGCATCTTCAACAGTCAAGAGGGGGAAGGTACCTCTGAGGTTCCAGGAAAATCAGATATAAGTACACGAGTAATAATATACATACAAATCCCATAATCAGAACCACAAAGAAACACACACATATATATATATACTGTACACAAACATAGATAGTTTACTGCCTGGGTATATAATAACCCAGAGTTTTGTTTATTTGTTTGTTTTTTATTTATTTTGTTTTTTGTTTTTGTTGGGAAGTAATGTTCTCACTTCACATTCATGTTGATATTGTTTCACTGACCGGTTTTTGTGGAAGTCCAAATATATATGCTTCCGTTTCAAAAACAAGAAGTAAAACAAGCCAAGGATACATGTTTGTGTATTTTGTAATTACTGAAGGTAAAGTAAAATGTATCTGGGTCCAAATTTTAGTCAACGTAAGAGATGCACAGTCAGATAACTTACAGGGTAGGAAAGTGTTGGAATTCGACAATGTAGTTTTACCCGTCCCTAATTTCGAGTGTTTCATTGAGCACTCTAAAAAATTTGAAGGTGTATGTACTAGTATAGTGGGAGAATTTGGTAATATTTTAAAATATACAAAGTTGTTGACATTACGGGTGGGTTCTTAAAGGTATATTATACGATTCAATGGTTAGTTACTTCAATCACGTTTGTGATTGCCATTATGTATTCCATTTGCGGGTATTGAAATAATCACATTATCTAACGTGTGAGACATTCTTTCCAATAATTTAAAGTTATCTAACTGTGCACTTGCAATGCAATAATCATGTTTATTTTTAGCAAGATAAAATAATTCTAATTTATTTCCGATTAATTAGGTATTTAATTTTTGTTGCGGCTTGTGGAGCGTTATATGGGTATCCATGTTTTAACTTCAATTTAAGGAATTGTAATATATAAAAGAAAGCATGGAACAGAGCGCATCAAGATGCCGTACACGCTCTCTCAGTATCCAGCAGGGCTTTTAATGTTCCATTTAGCGAAGCTTTGGGAGCACTAAACCCTATCGGAAGCTGAAAGTGCTATCTTTCATCTTGATATGCCTTATTATTATGATTAATCATATAATATTATTCTTATTTCTTGTTTACAGTCCAAAGTAGGCTCTAAGATCATAGTCAGTTTTCACAAAGGTATTTTCTGCAAATTCCGACCTTTTGTAGAATAGATTTCCTTTACGCGTCCAGTATGCATGTATCTTCTTTAGTTTCTTGGCTTCATCTAATGTTTTCAGTAAATTATAGCGGTGCTTTGTTAAGTCCTCTCTAACCATGACACCTGTCTTTGTTTTTATATCTTTTCTTGATTTCAAGAACACAAGTCTGGGCTCATCGGTTACAACTCTTGCTATAACTTGCACAGATCGCGTAGTGCTCGAAGTACCATCTTCGCTCCTTTTGGTAATTACTCTCACTGGTCCGAGTGGGTTGGTTTTGTAATATCACTTCTAACAATATTTAATTTTGGATCCATTTTTTCAGCAATGTTTAATAACAATTTTTCACCTTCCACGGCTGTCCCAGTTACCTCAGGAGGAAGGATAACATTGTGGAAACGTAGGCAGCTTTTCCTACCGTGTTGTTCCAGAGCTTCAACTAACAGTTTATTTTCTTTATCCGATTCATCTAGTTTTGCTTCAAGGACATCAATCTTATTTTGTTGAGAGTTTATTTTCATATTCTGATCTTGAACCTTTTTGTTTATCCGTCCAAAGTCAGCAGAGGCTTGAGATTGTGCAGTCCGGAGCTGAACTATTTGATTGTTTATCTGCAGAATATTTGCTTTGTTTTGGTTAAGTGCATTTTCCACAGTTATTTTTAGTGTTGAGGTCAAATTTGAGAACATGGATGTTAATGATTGAAGCTGTTCCTGAATATTTCCCATTGAACTGTTAACAATTGTTTCAACGTCATGTTTGAGTTCATCTCGGTTTATGCCATTTCCATCGAAGGGGCTGTCTTTTGGGACTTGAAGATAAGGAAACTCTGTGTTTGCTCGTTTAACATCTGGATTCGAGTAGCTGCATTTTTGGCTTTTCTCTTTCTGGCTAAAGTTAGTGTAGCCGGTGGCGTCATGTCAGGTGTGCCTGTATTACTTAAAGCACGAAAGTTGTATGTGGAAGGCGTCGAAATCGCAAAACTCCAATTTGCGACAGTTTGAATTACTTCTGTTGCCGTGTCCAGTGATTTAAAACTGTTGTATTTGGCTGCATTTTGGGAGACAGTTTGTCCAATATAGAATGAGTTTCTGTTTGATTTGTTGATATTGAGTTAACACTAGTAGTCGTGGTTGAAATGTCAGTTACTGCCACCTGCTCTTTGTTTATTAAGGCACTGGTAACATAATTTGCAGTGACTGTTTGTGTTGTATTCACTGATGTGGTACTATTACTTGTCATAACTGCATTTGAATTTAAATTTGTCGGCACATTGTGAACATCAACTTGGACTTCCATGTTTGACATGATTTCAGAAATCAATAGAGTTTGCAGGTTTACAATAGTTGGTATATATATAGTATTTCACTGCAGAATAAATGTTCAGTAAGTTAGATCCTCAACTTCTCAGGTTCAAAATCGTCAAATTCAAAACGAGGTCAGCGTGGCGTGATTTGGAAAAAAGCCGATGATAACTGTATTTGGAACACATTTCGAGGTGAATTTGGTCTTTCTAGGTCCCAGATGCTTAAAGTGTGTCTCTAATATCAGTTTATGTAGCCATTATGTTCAAAAAGTTTCTTTTAACATCTTTTTACCCCACAAGACGCGCACAAAAACAAAATCAAATATGACCGTCCGCCATCTTTACCGGAAGATACACAATTCGCAAGAAGACAACACGGACACTGGCAATTATTGTTAGTGACCTAGTTTTATGGTCACCGGTAAAGAGGTACGCGCCGTTATCATAAATCATCGTAAATTGTTGTCGGCCAGTCATAACGGTGCACGAGCTAGTCGGCAGCCGGCAAACATGCCAGCTAACTAAACGACAATCGGTCATGGCATTTTTCCATGGTTGCAGTGCAATTTTGCCAGCATATGAACGTACCCCAACGAATGTGGCTATTTTAACAACAATACCCACCACCAACGCTTATCGTATCTTTAATTGAAAAGCGACTCCAGTCAGGAATAGCATGCTATATTGCTCTATATCCGTGGTGCCTGCAAAAAAGTCCAGATACATTGAGAGGGTGTGAAATTCAAGGTCGGGTAATATTAATGAAGATAATGTCGGTAAAAAGTAATTGTCGTGTAGTTTTTTAAATTGGTTTGGAGGAACGAGTTATACTGGATAAATGTGTGCGGCGTTTCGTTGGATATCTGGGGATTCGAGCATGAAAACAGTTTGTGAACGAATCGGCGAATCACAGACTGTTTTCATGCTCGAATTCCCGAAGTTTCAACTCAACACAGTTATCTCCTAAACATCAACCCGTTCTGTAATTTTCAACATCTGAATCTCAGTCTGAATATTGGTGTTTTCCAGAAAGTTCATACTTAATGTGGGCTTGGTCCGTAAACCGGTTCTCAAATCTACCAACCGACGCACTGTGATAGAGAGGCTTCGCCAACATCACGAATAGAGTTACGCTCACTATGGGGATACTACGTCATCAAGTTGTGTGCACACTATATGCCATAACTATAACGATCCCTATACAAACCAATGTCGATGAAATAATGCACCCTCAGTGTAAACAATATTTAATATAAAAACAGGTCTTCACATTGGCCATGTATACATAGATAAATAAGCAACCAAACAAGAACATTCCCTCTTGGATAAGTAACTTTCATTTCTGAATGCTCTAAAAATCTTAAAGTGGTAAAACTTGCCCCTCTGTAGATTATGCTGTTGCATGATGTATTGCCATATTGCTATTTTAGTATTTTGTTATGTGTAGTATGAACTCGTTATTTACGTATACTTATATGTTCTTCAATGCACTTATATGCACTTAAAAGTTTCGAGTTAGTTAAGTTCTGATTTTGGTAAATAGTACATTTTTAAGGAGAATCGGAAAGCTTATCAGCCCCATGGCTATTATATTAAAAATTATGTCAGACATGAATAAAGTAGATCAAAGTAGTACGATCCAATATACGAACTGGAATGTGCAAGGAATCCATAAAACATTAGTGATCCAGAATTTAGATAACAACTAGAGAGATATGGGTTTATTACTCTGACAGAAACGTGGTATCAAGACTCATCAGATATTGATTTAGAAGGCTATGGAAATCTAAATTTAAGTCCAAGTGCAAGACACAAGTAGGTAGCGCCTTCCATTTCCTGTCAAAATTCACATAAGTACATGCGAAAAGTCTACACTGTAAACGAGGTAGCACTAATTGCTGAGCCCGATGGTCAAATACTTAACCAATCCACAAAAGTAACGTTGTGTTATTGTAAAAGTGTCGAGTCAGGGAGCTACCGACTATTCATTGACGTGGCCTGCAGACGTCCATCATACGTAATTAAGATAACATCACGGTCGGACTGGAATCTTCTTCTGGAATCTTCTTCTGGAATCTTGTTCCACATGTATTGGAACAGCATGTGGAATCGGTTAAGAAATCAATCTTTAAAACGGCAGAATCACTGGGGTGGACTACTGCAGACCTCCTAAACCCTGGTCCCGTCCTGAGTCAATTCACAAGAAATCTTATTGAAGATTATTATATATATTTTAGACAGAGTCTCGCTGACGAATGTTCAAAAACGGGAAGTAATAAGTTACGAACTTTTCAAACTAAAGTACGAAATAGAACCTTATCTTCACACAACATCAATAGAACACAGAATCGTTTTCACAAGACTGCGAATAAGTAATCATAAATTGCATATTGAAAAAGGGACGCCACACTCAACCGCCTACAGCATTAGAACAAGCACTGTGCATCTTTTGTTATGACGATGCTATAGAAGACGAAAACTACTTTCTTTCAGAATGCAGCGCTTACCCCACACCGCGTCTCGGGCTCATAAAACTTATGAAACAGTTTCCAGATTTTGAAAGCATGACCCAAAATGAACAGCTTGTGAAATTCTTATCCACAATATTTCCAATAAATGCACTTCAAATTGTCACATGATCTGAAGATTATTCTTCGCACGCGATGAGCATCGTATCATAAATCAATGAATAAATACAGACGAGGCGATCCTATGCACATTCAGTTTTACTGAGGTTATACATTACATTCTATTAATATCATTTATTATACTGTTGAATACACAATGCACAATTGTATGATATTATGTATGCATACAGCCCTTATTAGGATGCTTTGCCAATTGAACTTATCTCTCTTATAACGATCGCTGTCAGTTATTATTGTTGAATCATATAACCATCACGTATGATAACTCGATAACAATCCGATCAATTCGCCGATTCAATAGATCATTGTGCATACATGTATTCGTGTTTTGTGCTTAATCTGGTAGCTTTATTTGACAAATTGGCATTAATTCACACCGGGAATTCCGTGTATTTTATTACTATATTTGTGATCTCTGGACCGTTATTAAGCATTAACGTGTAAGCGGCATTACTATGTATCATTTGAGGCTTCAATTAAGAACTGAGTGTATATTTTGAGTGTGCTTTATTGAAGGAAATAGCGCTCTGGCAGTTAGGAACGCTGTGTGAACCGCGAACAGTTCATAGTAAATGTGATACAATAGCCACCTGGACACAGCCTCACTACAACAAAACTAAAAAACATTCATTTGTTATATTTATATAGCGACATAATCCTCAATAAAACACACTCTAACTACATTCATTTTTTATATTTATAAAGCTTTTTCCTTAATAATTACTAAATACTCAGCTGATTTTTTTTCTGAAATATGTCGGCAGTTTGGGCGCTCAGAAATGTAAGGTTGGCTAGGTTTCAACCTTTACATTATAAATCCAATAAGTCGTGTTCACACGAGTCCGTTGCATACGTTGAAATTGGGTCATACGATAACACTAAGGAATTAAGACCGCCGTTATGCGTCATTCTGGTAAATATAAATACTCTAATCTATGTTTGTGCGACTACATGACATTTGTAAATCGGTTATCCACATGCCTTTGCAAGATCGTTTTAATCACTCATTGTCATTTAAAGCTTCTCCTGATAAAATGAAAGATGACATTATGAGTATTTAAGGATAACTACAGGCATGTTAGTAAGGCTTTTGACTGCCTGTCGCATGATCTTTCATTGGAGAAGCTGCACGCTTATGGAATTTCCGATACATCCGTATCTTATATGAGGAGCTATCTTTCTGGACGTAGACAGTATGTTAAACTTGCTTTCCTTGGGGCTATTGCTAAATGTGTACCCAAATGTCCTCGGCCCAGGTTTATTCAACATATTTATAAATGACATGTTCTACTTCGCGAAGAAGTGCTCCCTATATAACTATGTATATGATAACACTAGTTCGTTCTCTCATAGGGACCCTGATATTGTTCGGAAGACTCTCCATTCAGACAGCATTCATCTCATTGCAGGCTAATCCAGAGGAGAAGTTCAAGCAATTCCATTGGGACCAGAGAGTAAACTTATCGCTGCCTTAATGCTGAACATTTTATCCGGTGTATCGAAGAAGTGAGTTGCTTGACATCACCCTGGATTCTATGCTAAATTATAACGCACACATAGACTCACTTTGTTCTAAAGCATCAAAACAGCTACATGTGTTAAATCGGCTAAGTTATTTGATGACTGTATCTTCAAGTGCTGGAGAAAATTCAGGAGAGAGATCCACATTTTATTTATAATGATTACACTTCATACTATGATTTTGTTCCGAAACTTGCAAATTGTGAGCATTTACAGACACTGACTTAGACTTATGGCACTCATAGCGTTCAATATATTCAGCAAGGACATCAACACCCCTCTCTATCTAGACTGCCTGGTAGGATTGAAAAATTGCAAATATTCATTCAGAAACTCTCAAACCTTGGGGACCCCTCATCTGATTCACCTACTTGTTGCCTCAGTTCATTTAAGTAAAACGTTGAGAAAAAACTGCAGACAATGACATACTTTTAAGCTCTTTTAAGAGCATGTGATGGTTTTACCTGAAAATGCAGTGCCTGTAAGTAAACATCCATATTATACATGTATCATATATGCATTATCATAATTTATAGATAGATATCGTCGGTGTAATTCTAAATGGTCGTATGGCATTAAAATCAATTTTACATGAGAGACAAAAAACTGAATAAAATGAGCAAAAGATAGCACTGTCGATAAATTTTGTCACGAAATCGCGGACAATTTATCAACTGATTGGCAGTTAACGTTGTTCATCGCCCAATAGTGGAAAAAATACTTTGAAAGTAATGTACGACATTTTGGAATTAAGACTGTCCATATTTCACGATATTCGCGTCATACGATATATTTTAATTACAGATAGAATTTGTTTTTATTCTATACGAGTTTTTAGTTGTATATACCAACTTAATACACCCGGAATATCGGCGAAGACAACACAAATGTCATTCTATAGCTCCACAAATAGCGGATTTCACATGAGTTTCTATATTATACGGAATGTATCAACCGAGTTCACTAAATTAAATTTGAGCCGAGGTTTATACAGAGACTCGAATATAATTCAGTGGACGAGGTTGACAAATTAGGTATAAAATAGCACAAGTGTGAGACACTTTTTATCACAGGATCAAATAAACGTGAGGCAACGTGAGTTATTCAACAAAAACAGCAACCATCAACTGCAGCGATCGAAAGTTATTTAAAGAATGGCGCGAAGTCATGGCACGCGCTGATATTACATGTGTGTCTGACCAATAATCATGCACCTGGTTTTATGGGCTAATTATGTGATAAATGAACATTCAACATTGTGTGATATCCCAAAATTAATATATGATAAAATTAATTCGAATTTGTGATATCATAATATTATTTTATGATGTCAGAAAATCGAATAAATGATATAACAAAATAGAGAGAATTTTATGATATCATTAATATTTTATGATGTCACTAAATGCATTTTGTGATATCAATAAACAGTCTTTGTATCCGAATTATTGATATCACAAAATGAATATATGATATCACAAATTCGATTTTGTGATATCACAAAATGCTTACTATTTTATTATATCATATATTCGATTTTGTGATATCATATATTCATTTTGTGATATCACAAAATAGAGTTATTGATATCACAAATAGGTATTAAATATAAGAACGGCGCCCCATACTAGATGACTTCGTGGTGGGTACGAATGAAAAATTATAAAAGGTATCACAACCAGTATCATCGAAAAGAACATGACGAAACAGATAGACTTTGTTCTTGTTCCCCAGTCACACGCTACCACAGATTAAACTATAACAATAATAACACATTACATTACCAACAACCAATAACCCATCTCTTACTCACTTCTAACCACACTCATGTAACCATACACAGGCTCACACCTCACAATCACGTATGTCTCTCGGTCTCTCTATCTCCCTCTATCTATGAAAGTCTCTCTCTCAAAAGCTCACACACTATAGATATCCCCTCTGCCTCGTGCCAGACTAGTGGTACAGCTATGCCATTACATGTAGCATCTCTGCTCTGCAGATTGTAAACAGTGTACTTATGGCTAGTCAACGTCATCTTATAGTACATAGCGCTGGCTTGTAAAGCTGGTGACAGCAGGGCTGAATTCATGTCAGCTGTTAATACGTTTAACAAACGTTTTGTCAATCAAGGCTCTAGCTTTGTCTTTAGTTTTTTCATCTCTCGCTTCCCACTTTTTTCTTTGATGATTTTCATACTTAGTTATATTTCCAGCGTTGAATGAACAGCACACGTCACACTGGTCCTTCTTAGGTTTAAATATTCCTATGTTCATTGTTTTGCATGCTTGCATAAGTGTGCCCTTATAATTCTTTTCTGTTGTAACTTTTGTTTTCAAATATTCTCTATATAGCTCGGCAAATGAACGGACTGTCGGCTCTAAATATACGTTTGATGTAGAGGCTCGACAATAATGCGATTCAAGTTTTGGTAACGACTCGAGAAACCGTATTGCGTGACTCAATTCAGGCCCTGGTGAATCCGGCTCGAGACGAGCTTTAACTGATCTGGGAGGGGTGGGAACACCACAATCATTAGCCGATTTTATCCATCCATACACCATCTTTTCTCCAACTCCTAAAGTCGAAAGAAACATAGATTTACATACAGTTTTCATACATTGATCCTGGCGTTTTCGTAACTGGTAAGAGAACGAGTGACCTTTACGTGATCCTCTTTTATTACTTAGACACGGAGTTTGGAAGACCAATCCACACACTAATGTCTTTTTCGTGTTCCAGTCCATCTCAGTCCAGAAGGAAGAAAACATTGCGTTCCTGTCATCGTCATCAAAATAAGAACATTCCTTTGTCAGTTTACATCTGTTCGTACACCCGCGGGGTCCTAAAGACCTTTTATGTCGCTCATTTGTAAACTTCCATCCTTCCGAGCATCGTTTTGTTCCATGATATTCTTCTCCCAACATTCGCATCTGTTTGTTCGTATTCTTTTTCCATGATTGCGGTTTAGGTATTTTGTTTCGTCTTTTCCTTTTCCCATCCCTCCGCGGACTGTCCCTCCCGCCACCAGATGAACTCTGATTATTATATACATTGACCCCATTGTAAGTACGGTCTGTAGCTGGTTGTTTGTCTTCATCTGGGGACCAGTCTGGATCATTATCACTGTCATCCGGTATGGAATCCGCACTACTACATGTATATAGACGCTCTTCATCCTCCAGGCAAGCTAAACTCGCGCTATCAACTAGCTCGTTAGCTAGTGTTATTGTTTTACCCTGAATTAAATATCGAACTGGAATAGCTGATGGTGGCTGATATGGCACTGTGTCGGGATGCTCAGGATAATCGCTCACATGTGACATGTGTCCAAGTAGCGTGGAATGCACAGGGTCCTGGGTGCGAACTACCTCTTCACATACTTGCTCTCCATCCGGGAATACGGTTATTATTGGTATCGCGAATTACATACATATATCCGGAAAAGGAATTTGTTTGTTTTATTTGCAGAATAGTATTATTTTTCAGTAAAACGATGAAGAAAATATATTTGATTTAAAGGGACTAGTGTACATTGTGATGAGTACGTGTGAAAATTAAAATAAATATCAAGCAGTACCATCGAAAAATCATGATAAAATATATAGATTTCATTCATATTTCCATTAATAAATGTCAACACTAACTAGATATTGCCTGTCGATATATATGTTATGTGAACAAAACAGTGTCTGTTTATCCCACTGTTAGCTTACAGTACAATTACGTAACAATTACAATTACGTAACACTGGTTTCAGCCTGCGATATTTCATGACTGGAGTATTTTAATATATAATAAGAACAAAGTCTATCTGATTTATCTTGTTCTTTTCGATAATACTTGGTTTGATACTATTTATATGTTTTCACAAGTAACCACCACGATATCCTCTAGTCCCTTTAACTCTTCTTACGTGTTTGTAAATTTTAAGATATATGATTTACAGTTGCAAATGCCAACAGTTATACATTACAGTCACAAACCAGTGTCCAGGTAGAGAACGGTTAGTCATTTATTTAAGAAATGAATGTCGTGGGAGTGTGTGTTATTGTGGGATACGACGATGTGGTTGTTCGGGGTTCAATAAATGTACCACGAAAGACCATAGTGCCGTATCCCCCAATAAAACACACTCCCACGACATTCATATCTTATATTTATTTATTCCCATAATATATGAGTGAATTATTATTTAGTTTCCAAAAAATGGCCGATAATTTAAGATTAGCCGACTAAAATCAGCCAAATAAAAGATTTCAGAACATGTCGCGGCAATATCATGATGATATAAATATCTGTATTCCGATGTAATTCGGTTGAATTTTGAAAGCACGCCCAATTATTCTGACCGCGTTTAGTACGTTGATCAGTTCAGATTACATCAGCAGAGTGTCACTTCCTGTTGCTGTTACACAGTGTAACACACACGGGCACTCTGCATTATACGTATGTAACCCCGGTTGCACAAATGTCAGTTGACCACCCACAAAACAGTATTTAATGTATCGCAGATGGGCTATGTAAATATATTGAAATGACAGAAATACGTGACATAACAAATATTACTTAAATCACAGTAAACGTTGACTAAAATAAAGACAATGAGATTAACAATGTCTCATATCTGTTATCTGACGTTAAACTGAATGCCCTGTTTGGCTACAATAACTGACGTGTCGCTCATCATGATAAGTGCTAAAATGTCGTATGTCTATACTTGACTGCGTGCATTGGGCAAACCTTAATTCTAAAATATCGTACCCCGTTTTGGAAACCAATGTCACTTACATCAAATTCCACACAGCGTTTTGGGCAAGGGGGCTAGTTGTTCATTTGAAATGGGCGTGACCATTAGTCAGCAAAATAAATCAATTTAGGGGTGATTTGACGACATTGGTTTGGGTGGCATCCATGTCGAATAAAATGCCTACTTCAAACAACTCGATATCGAACAATAGTTTCAAGAAAATGAATTACTGTGGCTTCCGGAATGACACATGAGCCATACAACTTACCAATTTGACAGAAGTTTTCTTTAAAAACCAATAAATGTTGACAAAAGTCGCTATGTGGACGTATCAGCTACTCAAACTCTTCGCGGTCATAAACTCTTCAGTTCTAAAATGTCGTATGTATCGATACGACGTTTTAATATCGAAAGTTCCGCCAATAGTTATTCGACGTTTTGACACGTGGCCAAAAAGCTCATTTATAATTGGTTGATCCGGCTGGCAACATCAGAGTCCGTGTAATCGATCCTGTAGATTCCGAAAAAGCAAAAAACGTTTTCGTCTGTCTGATAGCGGTAACCGATCACTCATCTGATTGGATTATGTGACTAGGAAAGCATGTATGTTCACTAGAATTGATCGTTACAACAATATAATACACACTTGTGACCATGGCCCTCTGACTGGGCTGACTCTTTTCGATCAATGTTGACAGATATGAAAATCGAGATTCAATATTCCTTAAACCCATTTCCATGACATATGAAGGCAGGCTATGCGTCCTCTATTGTCGCTCTCGGTGTCTTTGGATATCAGGATACGTGATACACACTCTAATAACAGAAACAGAGAACAGGTCCAAAAAACACAGGTTCGTGGATTAGGAATATCATTCCCCGATGTGGAGAATCCAAACCGCGAACATGACTTATGGTTTGACGAGGGATGGCTGGCGGGCGGTCGGACTGGCTATCGTGTTACGGGACCAAACATATATAGCATATCCCTTTATTGGAGGATTCTGACAGTTTTCGTCATGTGACTTTATTGTCACGTTCGGCAGCCGCACACAGAAAATCGGGCCCACTCAACAACAGCTTGTCCGGGGTTTTTTTAAAACCTGAGTTATGGCCCTTAGTCCTGGATTATGGTTCCTCAGTTTGTTCATTTTTAGTGATTCTCGGTCGGACTTTTATGACACAACAGTCGGTTTAATATATTTTATTGGGGCGATACCATGTACTTGAAGTGGGTGGCTGAACATTGGATGGTATTTTGGGTATCATTATTTTCTATTTACATTTAAGATGCATTAGACACTAAATTAGTTTCAATGTACTTTACAGGGCAATACAAATTTAAAACAAAGAGATAATATCATATGGGGAATAAAGTGATAATGCTAGTCTTAAAAAAGAGCAAGGAAAATTAAAATTCTATCTAAAACAAATTTGGAACACAAATAAAATATAACTAATCGTGAATCTAAAATCAAGAAATTAATGAATGGATAATAAGTGTATGGAATACTATTAGGGCCACTTCCTAATGGCGCTTTTAGCGCGCGCCGAAAGCGACAAAAAGTGCGCCATTAGTAACGCGCCGAAAGCGACAAAATGTGCGCCGTTACGGCGCACTTTTTGTCGCTTTCGGCGCTTTCGGCGCGCGCCGAAACATACGCTAATGGCGCACTTTTGTCGCTTTCGCCGCGCGCCGAAAGCGCCATTAGGAAGTGGCCCTAATAGTATTCCTAATGGCGCTATCGGCGCGCGCCGAAAGCGACAAAAGTGCGCCATTAATAACGCGCCGAAAGCGCCGAAATATGCGCTAATATCGCACATTTTGTCGCTTTCGGCGCGCGCGCCGAAAGCACCGAAAGCGACAAAAAGTGCGCCGTAACGGCGCACATTTTGTCGCTTTCAGCGATTTATTAATGGCGCACTTTTGTCGCTTTCGGCGCGCGCCGATAGCGCCAGTAGGAAGTGGCCCTAATATTATTCCACATTAGTGCGAATAATATCAACTACATGTAGTCAACTTAAAACACGGACGAAACATATATTTTCAACGACTTATTGAAGTGTTCAACAGAGTGACATTATATAGGTATGTATATCTATATAAGCAACCATTTTGATTTTGCATCTTTGTGTTCACGCTACGAGTAAAGCAACGTTCCCTACCATCACTATCATCACTAGTACTGTTGGTAAAGTATAACTCTGTGCGCCGAACAGCAATTAGCCGCAAGCTGATAGCCTTAATATAGCTAGACGAGTTTCGTTTATCATTGATCAGACTGTCATTTTCATTTTTTTCCGCGCGTTTGCAATTTCCATAATTGTCTTGGGTTCATGGGTAAATGGGTTCGTTGTGGGTGGGTTTCTGGAAGAACAGGCTTTTCGACATAGTAATAAATAACAGATTCGTTTTTCCGTTGTTCCTCTCCTTTCTTATGTGAACAATCCAGGATATATATCGAGTGACATGGTGAGGATATATCTAAAACATGATTATACGGCATGCATACTATAATGACTGTCACGCTTTGTTTTTTCTTTCTTTTGTTATATTTTTATTTCCTATCACATCAGTGACGACTGGCATTAGTCCATTATGCAATTTTGTCAGAATTTTTGAAGCAAGGTGTATTTATTTTCAAACAGGAGCGTATTCCTTGGAATTATAGTCAACCAGATTGATGAATGGTCGAAGTTGTGACCGTCCTGTCCAGTTTAAATGGATACGGCTCATTTGAAAATGAAGACACATTCGTATACAAGTATTGAGCTCAAATTCATTTATCGTCAATTTTAGCTGAAGTTCGTTAAAAACATGGCTGCCAGCATTCATCTTAGATATAATATTTAAATTCATTGGCAAAAAACCCTATACAGCTCACATTTATTGGAGAATAATTTTATATTTTCAATGAAAAACATGGCCGCCGGCAGCCATTCTACTCTTTGCATGACTAAATCCTTCGACACACGCTACATGTGTATATGCCATATTCTTCATTCGATCATCCACAAACTTCATATGGATCTTTTTGGTGAACTCTAGATGACAGATATCGATATTTTCGGAATTTCGTTGAAACAAAAGGCCAACAGCAGCCACTCTGAATTTCACATTTGAATACATCGGCTTACCCTGCAGCTCGCATTTATCGAGTAAGTGTTTTGAAAATGTTCAGGCATGTTTGGGATCATCTATAGATGGAATATATCGAAATCGACCGATTGTATCTATCGATTAATTTGAACGATTTTCGATATAAAAAACATGGCCGCAGTCAGCCATCTTGGATTTTACTCTTTGAATGATTAATAAATTCTTTGACAAGCCCTGCAAGTTGCAACCAACATTTATCATGTGATTCTTGTCAAACTTCATATGAATAATCAGGGTGACCACTAAGTGGGAGCGTTCGAATTGTTCCGAATGTTGTTGTCAGTGGCCATATCAAGGTTCATTTACATGGTGACAAATTATACCAGTTATATATTTGTTCGGGTTATATATTTGTGTGCCATGTACAAATCTTGGAAATGACCTTCGTTCACATGTATTTTGGAAACTGGTATTATTTGCTATATCCACCTCCAAAACACATTTAGTTTGTCATTAAAATCTACTATATCTTGGAACAATCAATCGCTTACAAATGATAGGCATTTTTGAGTGTTTTGCAACCATAGGGACATTAGGAATGAAAAACATAAGTTACCCGTTGGAAAATCCAACCTTAGGAATTTGCCGCACATTTAAGTTTCAGTTCCGATTCGGGGAGGGGAGAGTTGAAAACTCCACGTTTGACACCTCTTCAATAGGAGACCATCTAGCTACATCCATGGTTCACTCTACCAGTGTCACGTGACAATCATAGCCAGGTTCAGGCAGTCGTACTTGTAACTATATGGCATAATGCTATGGATATATACTTGTAACTATATGGTATAATGCTATGGATATATATACTTGTAACTATATGGTATAATGCTATGGATATATACTTGTAACTATATGGTATAATGCTATGGATATATATACTTGTAACTATATGGTATAATGCTATGGATATATACTTGTAACTATATGGTATAATGCTATGGATATATATACTTGTAACTATATGGTATAATGCTATGGATATATACTTGTAACTATATGGTATAATGCTATGGATATATACTTGTAACTATATGGTATAATGCTATGGATATATACTTGACGGGAAACGTCATATGATTTTACGGAGCCAAAGCAGCATGTCTTGATATATCAGCCCAAACTGTAGCAGAACATGTAAGTAACCGCTTGGGAATCTGTACAAGAAATACAAACCTAGGCGCGATAGCGCCGCTGTTTGTATTTATTGTACTGATACCCAATCTCGCGAGTAGAGTTTATCACGCACGCCGGCCGCCATAATTATGAAGCACTCGTTGAGATCCGATACATAATCACCGCACCCATATATACACGGGGGATAATAGCAAATATTAAAGGCACATCGAGTTGCGTTTAATATATAGTTGTTTATACAACAATATTTACAGTTGGATAATTATAATAATACACAATACAGTTATATACATTTGAGACGATGGGTATGACTAATCCGTTCTTAGCAGACAGTCGACGATAAAGGTTTATACCCTCACGAGTGATATAAAGTGATATAAAAACAAGGCAGTGTCGATGATAACGTTGTCCAGTGACACTGCTATTTCTATGTGAATGGGCACAGGTTGACCTCCCAGTATGAGGGTCATCATTTGCTGCATAGATAATGAGTCCAAGAGGAGGTATATTATGATGCCATATTTGTCAATAATCGGGTCTCAGTAACTATTTCGATTTTTGACTATAACAGCAGCTTGGCACGACCAAAGTACATGCGAAACTCATAGTCAAACCGTGAATCGCACATTGTGCATACAGAGTTGTTGTCGTAGGTTGACTTGTTAAGTAGCAAGGCAAGATTTCGTAGCGGCATCGACAGACGTCGGTATGATTTTAATATCCGCCATATGTTCCACATGTCGTTATGGTAAGGATTACACCGAAGAACAAGAGTGAAATTTGGATCGTCTCTAGCTGATTGATGCCAAAAAGCACAATAGTCCGCTTCGACACTGGAATGGACGAGTTTCTCCCAGACATCATTCGACGGGAAGGTACCTTTATCCATATATAACTGCATCTGGTCAAACAGTTTGTATTTCTCCAGCAGGGAAATTATATCAGAGACACTACATTTCCGTACAAAAGATGCTGGTATACCCTGCGGAGGAAGAGCTTGAGATGAACCTGATGGTGTGTTGGTAGATGGATGAGTTTTTCCAAGAAGCACAACTTGCGAATGTGGATTTGTCGTTCGATTGGTATCACACCCTAAGAGACCAAGTATCATATTAGTTGAAGCACGGGCAGGCAGAGACTGTGCGTGTTTTACACATTTCCGGAATGAACGCGCTAAATTGAGAAGAGCAGTGTTGTTGTTCAGGGGAAGTTATTCGCATCAGTATAGTGCCTTTGGTAGCACAACGCATTTTAACAGTTTTGATATGACTGCTGGGGAACATGACTTGACAGCTTCCTTTCCTGCTATTGCGAAATATGTGTTCCTAAGTTTGTCAGACATTAGCTGTGACCTGGATGTGGCACTGTCGAGGTGTATGCATTCCTGCTCCTCGGATAGAATGTTTTTTCAAATGGTCCATACCATTGGAGTGGTTTGTGTGCGAATGGGTTCATTAAACACAACAACTTTAGTTTAGGATTCCGAAAAGTTGAAGCGCCATTTGACGCTATAGTCATGACATATCCCCAACTGGTAGTCGAGTCCCTCCTTTGTGAGCGAAGTTATGACAATGTCGTCAGCTGTTGTCGGTGCTGCACAGGAAATTTCATGGATGGTGAGTCCTCGGTTTGAGTTCGCAAGTAGCGTCAGCAGTTCGTCCACATAAAGTAAATAGAAACAAAGGTGAACATACTGTTCCCTGTCGGGTTCCTTGTGCAATGGCGAGAGAGCCCGATAGACAGCTGTTTATCATCACTTTGCTGGAACAGTGTGTGTGCACATTGTTCATGATCCTTAGAAGCTTTCCCCGTATACCGAATTTATAGAGTTTAACAATCAAGCCAGAATGCCAGACCCGATCAAACGCGTTCTGACTGTCAAGTCAACCGGCTGGCCATACACCCTCTTCCTAGCGTTGAGCCCGTGATACAAGCCCGGAACACAACAGACTAAGGCAACTGGAGACCATGCTAGCAAAAAATAGGACACTAAATTACAACCATTCATAACTCAAAATAATATATATATCAATACACAAAATTCATAAAAGAAAACAAGGTAAGTCTTCATCGCCGGTCCAGGTTCGGAATGTGGGAGCTTCGCTTCTTGCTGCCGTGCATCCACCCCATGCACAGTAGGCAAACACCTACTGTGCATGGGCAGATAGTGATCGACTTACAAACTCACAGCGGAATTATAGCATCCAAAAGTGGGTTGTAGGAGATGGCTGACAGTCCTTTCAAATCTTCCCGGGTATCATCACAACGCCCAACGTGACCGTAATTTGAATCTGCATAGCAGACCCGGGTTGGAAATGACCCTTCATTTAGTAGATTTATATCTATACACAACGATATTCGTATGTCAAATCTGTGGACAGTCTGTCAAAAATATCCCGAAAAGAAATCAACATTTTATTTGGTCGCTCGGCTGATTTGCTCACCGTCTTGTGATGCAATTTGTTCAAAATGTCCCCATAGTTACACAAATATTGCTGAACATGTTATTTGCGACTGTTCCGTCTTAAAGGACCATATAAATGCATTTTGGTTTACTTGCTTAGATCGCATTGGCGTCAACCTGTTTCTTACACTAGAGAGCTTATCCAAAAATGACAAAATCACTCTTTTACTGGGAAATATTCCCGACGTCATCAGAAATAAAATAGGAGGTGGCGTTGAACTGACACATTTTTTTCATTAGTCATACTGGCCATCTTTGGAATATTTGGGTATCTGAGAGTTTAGTCTTGATAATAAATAACCATTATGATTATCATCCAACAAATTTGTAACAGTGTTGCCCCCTTTCGTGAATGACGGCTATAGTTAGGGAGCCCGCATATGTTCTATTTACACTTTTGCGTACAAAAGGTTTGACCCCCTAAGGTTGGTACCAATAATGGAACATTCTGAAAACCCGATTTCTTAAGTTGCGCATTCCTGGGGTTTAGGGGCCGCTGAACCCCAAAAAGTGCCAAAAATCACTTCTATTTACACTTCCGCGTACATCGATGAATTTCGGTTTGATGATACTCCTAAGTGTACTGATTAAGAAAACACAACTTAAGAAAGGGATTTTCCTGGGGTTTTCAGATAAGAAAGGGGGTCCCATGCTGAACCCCAAAACGTGATTTTTCTCTTTTTTTTATACTTTCGCGTACATCCATAATTTTTGGTCTCAAAGTACTTTGATATATACTAATTATAAAAACACAACTTAAGAAGCAACTTTTCCTGGGGTTTTAAGATAAGAAGGGGGTCATCGGGTCACCCCTCAAAACGTAAAAAATCACTTTTATTTACATGATTGCATTCGTCCAACGTGTGTGTATGTGCGTACACCCCTGGAACGTTGCAGTATTACAACCAATACATCCCTAAATCGATACGATCAACTTAAGAAATATATATTCATGTCGTTTTCTGATAAGAACGAGACTTGTCCCCCCTCCCACAACCCGATCCATTTTCTAGAACTATAAGTGAGCCAGTTTTATAAAAATTATAGCGAGAAAATCTAGTAAAATGTATACAAATGTATATATTTTCGTGAAGCTAAGACATAATGACACTTTTTTGGGCCAAAATTGAAACTCACCATCCAAGATGGCCACCAAAATGGCCGCCGGAAGTTGAAAATGACATTTTTTCACAAATATCTTCTAGATCAATTCATGCTGTTTGGAACTGGTTGAGTAATGCAACTTTATTTTGTGTTTTGTATATTAACTGATAATTGGAGCAATTAAATATGCAATGATTGGGGTCCTAACCCCTTCCGATCCCTCAAAAATTCGATTTTACAGAACGCAGTACAAAATTTCACAAAAATCACAATTGGGATTCTAGTCATATTTCAACAAGAAATGAACAGAACATTGTAATGTAAGTGAGGCATATCATTACCTATGAATATTCCAAATCTCTGAACCATAAATGTTACCTTGGCTCAAAATGGCTGCGAAAATGGCCGCCAAAATATGGAAAATGGTAAATATTGCCCCAGGGTGTCCTGCAATCGCTTACAAGTTGTGGTTGATGTACACAATTGACTAATCTGTTTTCTATGCATTGCATACTAACATGTCTTATGCACCATGGATCATTTTTACTATTGTCACCACTGACATCACCAGAAATATTGGTTTATTCTCTCACAAACTTGACATAAATATCGACAAAAATTAACTTTTCAGGGTTCGATCATTTGTTCAAGTTAAATGTAACTATCTTTGGATTGAAAGGTGTTTATTGTTTTGGTCTATCTTAAATGTATCACACTACGGTGTTTATAGACTAAATTGCTCAAGATGGCTTCCAAAATGGCAACCAAATTTGTAAAAAGTTAAAAGTTAACATATCCCGAACATTATTCTCTGCATTATCCGAAAAAATGTGGCAAATTGTGACTCACTTGGTTAGTGTACGTGTTAGTTACAATGTAATTAACTGACAACTACGTTCTATTATGTTGTCCCAGTTCCGTATGGGGCATGACAAATTCATTTTAAAATTGCAGTATGGAATTTTGCGGAAAACCTCTTTTGTGCTTCTGGTCATATTATTGAAAGGGGATGGGCAGAACTTTGAGACGGAACTGAGATGAGCTATGATATGTGGGTATTCTGGCCCATTATGATAAAAAATTATCAACTGGATACAGGGTGGAAGTTAAGATGGCAGCCAGGGAGTTACTCAATGATCATAGATGATGATAATAGGTATACACGGAGTTATTGTATGGTCATGAATGATGTGTGGGTATAAAGGGAGTGCCCTGTTTGTAACGGTGGGACGTATATTTATATATGTTGTGGATGTGTTATCATTGGTGGTGTATGGGGAGTAGATTTATTATCATGGATGGCGTGTATGAGTATGGCAAGTATGGAACCTATGAGTGGTCGTATGTGCGGATATTTGTATATCTGGAAGGGATCACCATTGGTGGTGTGCATATGTATACCTGGATTGACTCTATGGTCGTGTGTACGGCGAATAGGTATACATGTAGTGGCTGTATGGTCCACGGTGAGGTGAATATGTATACAATGAGTGACTGTATGATCGTGAATGTAGTGAATATGTATACATAGAGTGACTATATGGTCATGTGTCGGGCGTATGTGTATACATGGTGTTCATGCATGGTGACTCGTGGCTGTATCGTCATTTGTGGTATGTACGGGTATAACCAAGTATATGGCTGTACGATCAGGTGTACTAGTACATGTACGTGTATAAAGTGGGTGACTGTGTTGTCATTTGTGTGGTGTTTATGTACATATAGAGTGACTGGGGTAATGGGTGGGTTGTACATGTGTACCATGTGCGGTTATCGCTTTCCACAATAACTCAAGGATATGTTAATCAATAGAGAGGTCATGTCATATCGTGGAAAGCAATAGCCACCCATTATCACACAGTCATTACATATATACATAAACACCACAGACATAACAATATAGTGACCCACTGTATATATGTACACCTGACCCATGACCACGGATGACCATACAGCCACGCGTCACACTGCAGGCACACCGGGTATACTCCTAAACATGACACATAACCATATAGTCAGTCCTTGTATATCCAATCATCTCACCATTGGCCATAAGGTCATCCCCTGTATACCTATTCTCCAAACGCATGGTCAAATATACAATCAATATAAACATCAACACCACAACAATGACCATAAAGTCACTCCGGTATACATATGCACATCACCAATGGCCATATAGCCACTCGCTTCATACACATACCCTCACCCATGTTACCTGGTATACTCCTTCGCCTGACCTATGGCCATATAGTCACCCCGTGTGTACCTATTCAAAACATTCATACACGATCATGGTCAATCCTTGTATACATATTCACCTCAACATTGGACATGTCAATCCCTGTATCCCTATTTGTCACACCATAGCCGAATAGCCACTCAAGATATACTAATACACCCCAACCATGACATGTCAGTACAGTCACTCCATGTATGCATATGCACCTCATCCATGGCCATATAGCCACTCGCTATATACACATGTCCCTCGCCCATGACAATAAAGCAACACGTGTGTGTACTGGTATAACCTACACATGATGACACCGACACGAGTCACCAAACAGGAACACCGGGTACATGTATACTCATACGCCTGTCACCCCCTGTATATATGTTCATTACATTTATGATCATAGTCACTACTTGTATACCTACATGTAATCATATCACCATTAACCATACGGTTACTACCTGTATACCTATTCGACACTCATAGTCACATAACCACTCGATATACACATGCAGCCCACCCTAGACCATAAATTCACTCCAGGTATACATGTAAACCTTACGAATGGTCATTCAGCCCTTCCAGATATACAAAAAACCCGCACAAACGACCACTCAAACAATCCATACTTGCATATACACCTCACGCGTGACAATTCAGCAATTCACTGTATAATCATACACGCCATCCATGATAATACAGCTAAGCCATATACACCCACCAATGATAATACATACACGAGATATATAAATATACATCCCACCGTTACCACAAGGGCACTCCCTATGTACCCACACGCTCGATAATGTCCACCCAGCTTACTCCATGTATTCATATTCAATCATGACCGTACAGTCATTCCATGTATACCTATACACATTACCCGTAACCATAACATCACACACCCCATCCATGATCATACAGCCAACGCATGTACATCCCACCCATGACCTTACAGTCACTCCATATATACACAATCAACACATATATGACCATGTAGCTATATACATACACCACACCAATGGCCATACAGGCACACCGGGTGCACCCGTACTGGATATACACAATAATACACCATACAGTCACTCCGTGCATACCGATTCACCTCACATCTGACCATGACCTCTCCCTGTATACCTAGATGCATCTTACCATGGACAACCCACTCATAACCATATAGTCACTCATTGTATACCTACCCACATCAGTCATGGCATACAATAACTCCCTGTATACCTATTCACCTCACATATGATCACAGAGTAACTCCCTGGCTACGATCTTGACATCCATACTGTATCCTGTTGACATTTTTTTTTATCATAATGGACCAGAATAGCCAAAGATTATGGTCCATCTCAGTTCTGTCTCAAAGTTCTGCCCATTTCCTTTCAATAGATATGGCCAAAATCACAAAAGAGGTTCTCGGCAAAATTACATACTTTAAAATGAATTTGTCATGCTCCATACGGAACTGGCACAACTGGGAATAGAACATGTAGTTGTCAGTTAATTAACTAACACGTATAATAACCAAGTGAGTCACAATTTGCTACCTTTTCGGATAATGCAGAGAATGTTCGGGATATATGTAAAAAAAATTACATTTTGGAAGCCATCTTGAGCAATTTGGTCTATAAACACTGTAGTGCGACACATTTAAGATAGACCAAAGCAATAAACACCTTTCAATCCAAAGATAGTTATATTTTACCTGAAAAAATTGTCCAAACCTGAAAACTTAATTTTTGCCAATATTTATGTCAAGTATTTTAGAGAAAAGTCCAATATTTTTGACGATGTCTTTGGTGAAAATAGTAACAATTAACCATGGTGCAACAGACATGTTAGTATTCAATGTATAGAATGCAGAATAGCCCATTCTATACATCAATACAACTTGTAAGTGATTACAAGTCACGCTGTGTAATATTTACCATTTTCCATATTTTGGCGGCCATATTGGCAGCCATTTTGAGCCAAAGTAAGAATTTTGGTTCCAGTGATTTGGAATATTCATAGGTAATGATATGCCTCACTTACATTACAAAGTTCTGCTCATTTCTTGTTGAAATATGAATAGAATCCCAATTGTATTTTTTTGTGAAATTTTATACCGCATTCTGTACAATCGAATTTTTGAGGGATCGGAAGGGTTAGGACCCCAATAATTACATATTTAATTGCTGCAATGATCAGTTAACATACAAAACACAAAATAAAGTTACATTACTCAACCAGTTCCAAACAGCATGAATTGATCTAGAAGATATTTGTGAAAAAATGTCATATTTTCAACTTCCGGCGGCCATTTTGGTGGCCATCTTGGATGGTGAGTTTCAATTTTGGCCCCATAAAGTGTCATTATGTCTTAGCTTCACGAAAATATATACATTTGTATACATTTTACTATATTTTCCGCTATAATTTTCATAAAACTGGCTCACTTATAGTTCTAGAAAATGGATCGGGTTTGGGGGGGGGGGGATAACAAGTCTCGTTCTTATCAGAAAACGACATGAATATATATTTCTTAAGTTGATCGTATCGATTTAGGGATGTATTGGTTGTAATAGTGCAACGTTTCAGGGGTGTACGCACACACACACACGTTGGACGAATGCAATCATGTAAATAAAAGTGATTTTTTACGTTTTTGGGGGGGGGGGGGGGGTGACCCGATGACCCCCTTCTTATCTTAAAACCCCAGGAAAAGTTGCTTCTTAAGTTGTGTTTTTATAATTAGTATATATCAAAGTACTTTGAGACCAAAAATTATGGATGTACGCGAAAGTATAAAAAAAAGTGAAAAATCACGTTTTGGGGTTCAGCATGGGACCCCCTTTCTTATTTGAAAACCCCAGGAAAATCCCTTTCTTAAGTCGTGTTTTCTTTATCGGTACACTTAGGAGTATCATCAAACCGAAATTCATCGATGTACGCGGAAGTGTAAATAGAAGTGATTTTTGGCACTTTTTGGGGTTCAGCGGCCCCTAAACCCCAGGAATGCGCAACTTAAGAAATCGGTTTTTCAGAATGTTCCATTATTGGTACCAACTTTAGGGGGTCAAACCTTTTGTACGCAAAAGTGTAAATGGAACATATGCGGGCTCCCCAACTACTAGCATGTGTACATGTGCGCCTGCGTGCGCGTTCATCTATATATGCATGCATGTTGCAGGTATATGCATATTTGTGCATGTGCATGCACGTGTATACATATATCGTACATGTTATGTACACTGACAATGGTGTATTTATGGCTATATTTTCATGTTATGTTCCGTGTTTCCTGTTATTGTACGTATAGGTGCTGATCTATATATAGTTTATACTCTTCATGTAATGGAGGTAATAAAGATATATATGTATATTACACTAGCAGGGTTACCTGGCGTTGCGCAGGTATCATCCCAAAGTCAAACGTGACCGTAATTTGAATCTGCATGGCAGACCCGGATTGGAAATGACCCCTCATTTAGTAGATTTTTATCTATACACAACGATATTCGTATGTCCAATAGCCCAATTTAAACAAATAATGACATGCTCACAACCGAACGTACTAAAAGCAATTGCCCATTTGGTCTACCACGGACTTGCCAAAAAAAGGGAAAATGGCAACCTAGTGACCAACTGCTAGACAGAATACGCGACCAGACGAATGCAAATTCCCAATAAGATGAATAAAACCAATCTCGATGCAAATACATATAACTACAATATTATGTGCGACATATTGTGTCAAGACCACAAATGACCGTATGAATACATGTCCTTTCACTACATTGTTATAAATTATGTTTCCTTATTATGTATGTATACACTTGACCATATTTGGTGTAAAAATATAATATATTGATTGATTGATTGTTAAGTGACGTGAAACCCTCGATCTGCTGTGAGAATAGAGAATACTCTTGCTCAAAGTGGTACACATATTCTCATAAATTGTATATACAAATGGCAACACACAACGTCGTTCTTTTTTTCAAATTTATAACACTATACAATATATACATATACAATGTGTTAAGATACATGTTTGGAACAGATAGTAAACATAAATTATGTTTCACATTTCAGAAATGAATAATAAGTATTAGGTTAGGCGAATAAGAAGGGGTCTGTGGTGGTGGGGGATTTCTCACACTCGCACACGCACCCTTGTACACACACCCGCACACGCATACATACGCACATGCATACAGACACATATACATACACATATGTACATAGACCCACACACACGCTCCATCATAGTACTTGCGATCATGCACTCGAACATACACGCAAGTGTAAATGGAGAGTCAAGGCGGACAGTTGACATAAAAAGATGAGCATACATGTATATGGGCAGATACAGTAAGAATTTGAGACAGTTTAACCATTTTGACTAGAATGCTGAATGTCCTAATATATAGGGACCAATGTTTCGTCCACAAAAGTATTTAAAGCTGCTCGTTCATTGTGGCAGATCAATAAACATTGTTTTATTTATATAAGGCTTTGGGAGATCCAATCAAAATTTGGGATCGCATGTGGACGGGGTGGGTGGATGAGGGCTGTAGGTGTTTATATGTTGAAAAGCGAAGGGACAATATAGAGGTCGTGGAGTAATGCGTCACGTGACAGTGATCGTGTTTGCATCTGTAATTTCTTTAAGGCGTTTATATGATAGAGTTTCCACATTTTAACACTACTGCGTGCGAACAGGACAAATGCACTAATGTCATCTATCTTCTCAACAACATGCAATGGGATACAAGACAGAAACACCATTAGTTGATCAATTGTGCACAAATTATCTATTTCAATGAAGCAAAGTATGTAAAAATGTTGAAGGAGGTTGAACCATATTTCATTTCTTGCTTCGTTGATGATCGAACAATCGAGAACTGCGTTACGCAGTCTGCGTATTGTACTATATTGTCATATGGGTTGCCACAAAGTTGACACATTAATTGACATTATTTGACATTAAATTCCATTCGTTTAAAATTTATGCACGCTGTTTGGTTTAAGTGCAATTTGCCTTTCAGTGCGATATCGTATATCAATTTATCGGATGAATGCATCCAGGGAGAGCCTATCGGGATTTAACTAAGATTTGTATAATAAGTAGTACTTCAGTAATGCCAATAGCAATTTCATTTCAATTCAATTCAATTTAATTACTCTTCATCATGTTGGATATGTGGATAATTACAATCTGATAATACATATATAGTATATAGTGTGCGATGCATGAGGATTTTTGAGTGATTATTATGCGTAGGATAATACACAATATATAGTGAAATTATTTAATTCAACAACCCTTGGTGGTGTCATAAAGTGTGCGGTTATAGAATGCATCAGGAGAGCCTAAAGAATGGCATAACCCTTTTAATGAACAGTGAAATATGTTGTATTCTCTTCCCCTTTCCACGAGTTGAATGAATAGCTCATTCAGTTTAATAATATTCGGTTTTCGGTAGAAGTAGGGCTTTATATATCTCACTCGTAGAGTCTGTAGTGCAGGGCATTTTAAAATGACATGGAATTCATCACCGAGTTCTAAATTACATAAAGTACACTTTATGTCTGAGTAATCTGAACCTACGCAGGATCCCGATTCAACTGGTAAGTAGTGATTTCTTCTCCTGAACCGTAACATGGCGGTTACTAAGTTATTGTGTATACTCGATATCTATCAGATACGTAATTTTTGTCTCGTTTTGACTGTTTGTGTTTGTGGGATAATGAGGTCGTCAACTACAAGCGAGAAGACAACGTGTGACGCACCACGTGACTCATCACACCATGTTTACAGGGTTGGTGGATCCTTTTACATGTGGAAAGTCTTCAGATATATGAGTAATCGATTCTTCGGCTATGTTACACCTCTTGCAAGTCCCACTTTGTGTTATTTTCATTTGATTTAGGAGACTGTTTGTTCCAATAATTCGAGTTGTTATTGGGTATTTGAACCACCGTAATTTAGTCCCTGTTAACACTTCGAATGGACAGAGTATACGATTCCATGGAAGGGTTTTGTCATATTCTCTTTCCCACTTAATTATATATGTTTGGATTTTCTCTTTGTTGAAGAAAAGAAGTTTATCAAAAATAATTCTTCCGCCGTTTTTGTTTCTGACCAATGAGGCGATAATGTCTGGAGTTGTGGGGCATAGGACCCGTTCTATGCAACAATTAAAGCGACGGGACAAAACGAGACTCTGTTTATTTATTCCGTGCACGGTCAGGAAATCAGTGGTTATATTGAACTTATCTTTGAGCGAATCTACGTTATATCTACTGTGTATCCGATATTAAAATATGGATGACTGATAATTTCCTTAAGTCGAATCCTGACAAAACTGAACTGATATATATCGGGTTACCGCATCAGTTGCGGAAAGCAACTACCCACGATATTGTGCTTGGAGATAGTGTAGTCTCTAAGTCGACTATGGTCCGCAACCTGGGGTATATGATGGATGACAATCTATCTGCGGAGGCGCATGTAATGCAAGTTTGCAGATTGGCATATTGTCACCTGAGAAATATCAGCAGGGTGCTAAATGTGGTCGACGAAGAGACGGCCAAACAACTCGTACATGCATTTGTCACAAGCTGTATAGACTACTGTAACTCACTTTTATTTGGTTGCAACACATACCTTATTCGGAAACTTCAGCTTGTACAAAACTGTGCTGCTAGGATTGTTACCAAAACAAAGAAATTTGACAACATCACTCCAATTCTAGCTAAATTACACTGGCTTCCCGTTGAGCAGAGGATCCATTTTAACGTCTTGCTTTTCACTTATAAGTGTTTAAATAATATGGCACCACCGTACTTGTCGGATCTCATTCAGCGCTATCAGCCCGTCAGACCCCTCAGGTCCGCCAAGGCAAATCAACTTGTCTATAAACCTGGGGATCTGGTTACATGCGGCGATCGCGCTTTTTCTGTGGCTGGCCCAAAGCTGTGGAAATGTACTTCCTGATCACTTAAGGATTCCACAAAACATAAATGATTTCAAATCAGCACTTAAAACCCACCTGTTTGAAGTGGCATTTGGTCTTCGGCCCACATTGCGTAAAGTGAAGAAATAGACGCAGTTTATGTTGTATATTTGTATTGTGTTGTATATGTTTTATGTGTATATTGTTAAGTCCGAGAGCACATTTGTGGAGTCGTGACTATAAACCTTATTATTATTATTATTATTATTATTATTATTATTATATAACTCGTTATTCTCTGTGCATAGATCGTTGATGAATATTATACCCTTTCATTTCCAAGCATTAACATCCATTGCTGTCTCGTTAATTTCTAGTGTGTTATTATTCCAAATTGTTTGTGACATCAGTTTTATTGGTTCGTGTTCTACCGCTTCTTAAAAGGTACACCATGACGCAACAACGTCCTGCCAAAAATGTTCCTTTTTTATTTTTATTTTACTTTTCTTTCACAATTCTTAACATATTTTGAACCATATGTTTGGGAATAGGGTATCATTCGTTAACATTGGTGGTGCTAAATAGTTCCAGCATGCCTTGTTGTAGATCATCCCATGAATCTCTACTCTTGCTAACGCCCGTAGAGATCATATTCCACCAGTACAAAACCTTTGAACTTTTTAAAGTTTTGACAGGGAACCTTATAAAGTCGAACAATAACGCGGGGAAAATATTTCTTAGTTCCTTAATAATGTAATTTCACTGTAGGTGAAGGTCCCAAGGTGAAGGTCCCAATTCAAAATTTCACGATTTAAGTTAATTTGTGAGTGATTTTTCTTTGGGTCGCTTACAATTACGGAATTTCACCTGGGTAATTAATTCAATGTTTTTTACGATATTGGCTCACAAAAGTCAGAGAAAAGCATGTAATTTTGAGTTGGGACAGTCACCGACAGTGAAGTACATTATTAAGGAACAGATAACAACTAAGAAATATATTTCCCGCGTTATTTGTTCGACTTTATAAGGTTCCCTGTCAAAACTTCAAAAAGTTCCAAGGTTTTGTATTGGTGGAATATGATCTCAACGGGCGTTAGCAAGAGTAGAGATTCATGACATGATCTAGCATCGTTGGTAATACATCTACGGATCCAGGTTATTTTCATGGATCTATGAAGCATTTCAGGTTAATCATTCTCAGGCCACCATGTCCATAATATTGACAAAGTAGTGAACGTTCTATTCTGTCACGTTTCCCATTCCACACGAAACGAAACAATATAGTATTGAGTTTGTCTATAAATTTCTTATCAGGGTTTGACAATGATAAGAATAAGTGGACACATTTCGGTATATATATATCTTTATTGCCTCCTATATGGAGAGATTATATTACACAACCTGACAATTAATGGAGAAATAGACTATACATATGTACACGGCCGGATAAATTTGAGAATATACCATCTTTAGTAATTCTGTACTCCCTTCACAATGTTGCAGGCACGAAGAAGAAAGACAGCAGCATCGATGATAAGGTCTCCAACATTAATCAAAGTATTTGATCTTTCGAGAATGTTTACGTTTCCTAGGAACAGTGACGAAAGCTGCTCCCCCGAGAGGGAAGCTAAAAACTCGTACTGCTCTATACCCTGTATATCAATCACCCTTTCCCAGAATATATCGCGAAGACGAATCAACACTACTGCACAGCACTCAAACGTTACATGTATAATTTCATTATTATATGTCGAGCCACATTGAGCGCAGCACAAGTTATTTGCATATGTGGTTTTGTTCAGGAGAAGTGCGAGATTACGCAGTTCCCTTGAGCGATGGCGGTTCCGGGAATAGAGATACCAGACGTCCCATGCATAGAGTGAGAGGGTCAGAGTGACATTGCGAGAAGAAAGACAGCTCAGGATCGCTAGTAATAAATTCCAAGCACTCTGCCCTGTAGCAGTTTTCAATTTGAGTTTTGACGAGGTTCTTCCATTCTTGTTTCCCTGGGAAAATCCCAGCGTCAAGGAAGTCTAGAAGAAACACAAGAAGGTCGTATTTTTCAAGGAGTGGCATCACATCTGTTACGAATCCAAATGGTCGTATGTCGAAAAGAATGTACTGGTGTGCCTTGAAAACGAAAAGTTCCAGCGGAACCTGATGACCAATTGGAAGACGAATCAAGTTTCCGATGAAAGAAAGCTTTTTGATGTGGATTTCCTTCTCTGCCATTTGCCAATTGATTGTTTGACTTCTGCTAACCTACTCCTATAATTGAGTTTATATGTTTATTCTTATAAACTGTATAACATACAGTGTTAAGAAATACAAAAACGTAACGTTGGGCCGGTCTTCTCCCAACACAATATACAGCATACATAATATACAGTTCACACATTACATTAAACACGATCATATATGACAATGCAAAATATTTTATAACATAAAGGTACATATATGTGATTGGAAGGAGATCGGTCCGCCGATATGATCACAACGCATACGCCTGTTTGATAATTTTCAACAGAGAAATTGGAACAAATGACTAATTATTGGGTTCCAGTATTTTTGATAGGTGTGTACTGTATGAATTCCCAGACGTGTGAATGTTTTCGATAATTTCATCTTACATTGTGGGATTGGTAAAGTCGTGCATGTCAAGTTCAGTCAATGCCGCTCGTACATGTATATAGACTAGCTTCGAAAATAAGGGTGGTGTTGTCGGTTTATCCTGTACTCTGTCACGCCGATGGTTATTCCTTTGATTGTTCTATTTTGTCTTATCATTGTAGCAAACACTTCTGCACAGAGCAAAACAATGTACAGTGAGAGGGGGTCTCTTTGTCGGCAGCCTCTCGAAGGTTTAAAAGAGGTAGAGATATAACCTTTAACTAATACAGCAGACTGCATATCATTACGGAACATTTTGATCCAACGCTTAATATCTTTCCCACAATTGAATTGTGAGAAACAACTGTCAATGAAAGATCATGATACGGAATCGAAAGCTTTCTCAAAATCTATTAGGAGGAGCATTCCTGGTTTTAGGTGCATGTTAGTTATAAATAATATCATATATTAGCCTCGTATGATCTCCTATAAATCTGCCCTCTAAAAACCAGATTGATTTTTCTTATGACATTAGGAAGAACTGTTTTCAAACTATTGGCTACGGACACACGTAGCGATGGAATAGTAGGTGTGACAATTTATTATGGTGGAGTTTGTGACAATTGGTCATCATAATTAATGTGCCATAGCCAGCCATGTTGCCCGCTGAGTTTCTGTACAATGAGTCTACTGGACCAATTAACCCATTGCGTTTCACCAAGGTTGATCTCTACTCATTACATTTTGCTAAATCGCATTCGCTACGATATATATATCATTGCACGATCGATCGACCAGAATTGTGTTTGACCGTGGCCTGGTGGCAATTAATCATTGACTCACATACCATGCATGTTGTACGTTTTATTTATATGATCTCAATGCATGCATGTTTATCTACTTATATTAATTTTATAAGAACAATCATGGCTGTTGGCATAAATGGGTTATTCATTAAGTTATCAAGTGGACTTGTGTGTTAGCTTGCAAAATATAACACTGCGTGTTGAGTAAAGATCAACAGCGACAAGACTTCCAGGTAGATACATCCTTGAGAGGTCGACCGTCGCTGGTAGACGCCATCGGCCGAATTCTGGTCTCTGGTCTGGACCAGGCTTCGCGTAAACTATAGTCTAGACCAGGCCCAAACCACGGTGATCGCGATGTGTTACCATGCTTCGGAGCGAGTAAGCTGGGATTATTGGTCCGCACTGGTCCGTATTCTCGTCTTTTTGAAACTCAGGTTTACGTAAACCAAGGTTTGCCTTCTTATTGTCATTCAAGTCTGTGTCGGTATGTTCATAATTAGAACCATGTGGTAACGTACAAGTTCTGGTAACAGAAAAATGTGCGTTTATGGCTTTACAGTGGAGTTTTATTTATAACATCCTTGCCTTGTTTGAAAACATATTACCGTTAGATGGATTACGTCAGATTCGTGCTATTATTTCTACGCACAATATGTTATCGATGGGTGTGGTTGACACGGATAAATAGGGAACGATAGTAGTTTTGCAATCGGAACGTGTTTCTGAAATGAATTGAGGTCTGAGCTAGTTTTGAAAGTACTAATTCATTTGAGAATAAATTATTGCAGGACTGGATACAATATAACAGCAAAAAGTCTCAAAATTAATTAAGACAAAACGAAAAAAAATTTGTTCAAAATAAGGAAATGTCCGATTAAATTGAATTAAATTAAATTAATGGGACCCGCTCTTGATTAATGATCTACTTCAGTTTCTTAAGCCTTGACATTTCAAATTGGTTTATTTGTCATAATTTATCCTTAAACATGGATTTGAAAAAACATTGCATGGCAATGGAAATATCTGCTATCGGGAGTATGATATAACGCACCCATCTGAATTTTTTTTTCCGACAACGCCACCCCACCCCCATTGTGACCATTACATTTTCTGGAAAATAATTTTCAATAACTTCAATCACGGCGATAGTCAGCTAGAATCTTTCTAAATTTTCAACTTATTGCAAATTCCCAATTCCGCGAAATTTGAAATTTCCAACAGGTACCTCACTATTTCCAGTTGTTGGAAATTCCCACCTGATTTCCCCTATACTAATGGTTCGAAATGTTTTCAAGAGCTGAATGTAATTTCTGTATAATATTTTTACTCAAAGTTGAACAATATATAGTTGGTTCTTGTAACGGACGCCGGTGGTCCAGTCGGTAGAATGTTCTGGGCATTATGCCGCCATTTTCCGTCTAGCGCTGACGAAGCTGGTTCGAATGCCGACAAGCGCGGATTCGCGATCCACTCTAAGTGAGGATAATCTGATTCGTGTATCTGGGCAAGTTTGTCGGTCCCTTTCCGGGGTGGTTTCTACACACAGCTGAGTGATTTCTCGGTGAAATTTACTCTCTGCGTAGTTTAAACAGTATTTATTCCATGAACAATACAACATAAATTACAACATATCAGAATATAACATCATGGACCGGATTCGACATCAAGCGTGTGTGCTTATGTGAGTCGTTTCCGGGAATCAGTTTTTGTCCATCCCACCCAGCGAGAGAGCGACTGTCTGATTTATATAATGTTGTGTCGTACGATATACATTCCGTAATTCAGATACTACTGTCGTTCATCGGAAAGACAACAGTCGATATGATCATAATTCACACACACACTACACAATCAACGACGACACCAGCTTCAACAACAACAACAACAACAGCAGCAGCAGCAACAACAACAACAAAACATACCCCCATAGTTACAAATCATACTAAAATATTGCATTTGAATCACCCAACAATGTTATACAATTCACGTACCCACGCTGGTGTAGCCAGCCCTTATCACCATTCCATATGATCAGCCTGATCATTAGCATAATATTGTTGAATATATGCACATGGAATGCTACTGGAATTTTCAGTAGCAGCTCCTACCTCTCGAGCCTTCTGGCACAGGAAAATGTTGATGTAATTGGAGTGAGTGAGTATTCGCTCTGGGAGCACAATTCTCACTTTCTCGACACATTACACAAAACCTACCGTCACCATGTTGTGTGCGATTATTCACAAAAACTCCCAATGCAAATGAGAAAGGCGTGTAGGCCAAAGGGGGAGTTGCCATTTTATGACATGCGAGACTGGACAGTGCCGTTTCAATCATCCAATACGACGACGATCGCATTTGCGTATCACATCTCAGAATCGCAGTATGTCTACATCTTTCAGGTGTACCTACCGTCCAGTAATTACCCAGTTACATTGTATAGAGAATATATGAATCATATACATGATCTATTCGATGTGTACGTAATGGGTTATTTCAACGGCAGTGTGCAGATATCAGATGCCAGGAATAGATGTCTGTCTGAACTAATATCACAAAAGTCGTTGGTGTCTGTCAATAACACGGAAGCTTGCAACAGATTTCCCTGCCGATGGTGACCCCGGTACCATGCTAGACCACATCCTCATTCCCGAATAAATATATTTAGTGCAGGCAATCGAAATCATCGACGACGATGCGCTGGACGTCTCATTATAATGGTCATAAAATACCCACCAAACAATACTATGAGAGTGGGAACGAGTCATAAATTCTGTAAAATAAACATGATATAACAAATCGTTGATACGCTCTAGTGTTTCGGCCTACACGTGTGGTCTATATACAAACTCCAAGCATGTTAATACTAAACGAATATCCGGTTAGCTGCATGCATGGGAACGACAGTTTAAAATAACTTATGATCGGTTTGACCGTGATCGTGTAGGCGTCATGGTCACGTGAGTCATGTGATTTTCGTTGGCAATGGCAACGCTACACATACGAGTGTCTGATCCTGGCTATTGACTACAACTGGAACATATTTTCATCTTGACAGACGAAAGAATGGATGTCAAGGAGGCGTGTCTCGACAATTCTGATGTGGGTTGGATTGGTTATCGGTTGTCTGGAGAAGGCTGTAGCGGGTTCGGTTTTCGCAATAAACCTCTATATCAACGATATAAAACTCACATTCAACTACACACAGAAAGAAGGTGAATATGGCTTTTCAGCTATCCGGGACGTGGATAGAGGGTCTCCGTCGGGGTAAGTGGGGGTTGTCCACCTTAGAATTTCAACTGCACCCACTTGAGTCAGACCATAAAGTACGTTAATTTTCCTTCGCACCGTTTAGTTGGAATTTTTCAACTGGTACCCCATGCTTTCCGACTATCGGAAATTTCTAACCGGCTAAGATTCAAATTGTCCCACAGGTACTTATGGTCATTCCGGTCCAAAAGTAGAAAATATGCGAGGTCTCAAAACAACACATTTCTAACTGCTATTAGCCATGCATTTTTTTCTTCAAATTGACTAAACCTCCCCTATCGGCACGTCACTGTCAGATATCCGCATGTGATAGATAGAACCATAGATAGAAGCACTTAACTAAATATTTAGGCGTCATATTTAGCATAGTAAATATGTTTTGTTACGTTCCGAACATGCGATTTCTGCGGTACAGTGTTATAATTTAGTCCCGAATGTTGTGTGTGGCTTTAAAATGAGTGTGGACATACATACATACGTCAGACCATTGTTAGTGTTATTTCAGTCGAATTTAAATTCAAATTGACATGAAAGGCCAGTGTGACACGGTGTGACAAGCGCTGTACTCCGTCCAAAACTGCGGGTCATGTTCTGTGACTGCAGACACGCAATGGCGGGCTAGTCGAATGTCACGTATTTGCCAGGTTTAAGATAGAATTGAACTGCAAATAAGATATATCACTCCGTTTCCGACGAGTCGGACAGTGTGGACGAAATATAGCTCTTGTGACGTTACCCCGCTACCGTGTGTGCTGGGTAACTGGGTTGCTATGACACACTTTGGTGACTATTGTCAGTCATAATTTTTGTGGCACAATTGGGTGTGTCTGTCGCCGCTTGCTTGCCCGATGAGTCTATCTGAGCCCATTATCCAGTTAGAAGGGGGTGATTACTTCTCGCAGAAATATCGGTACCCAACACTCCGTATCATACAAATAACATGTTACCATACAAACAAAATACATAGTGTCGAATTGGCGTCTGATGTTGGGTTAGTGACATTCTGTGTGACCGAATGCCATTTTGAACAAATGACGCTTTAAAGCCGCTTAAATTGATCAATAGGTTGCGGAGCTTTAATGCAGTCTGGCAATAAATTCCAGAGCCTGGGAGCGGTCACCACATGTTACTAGCTTGTCAGGAGTAATATAATAACAAAAGGTCGCGGACCAAAATTTCCCCGACGAAGGTGGCATGTTTGAAGGATTTATGGGTTTCAGAACGCTATACTACAAACTGTAGGAGGAATTGATTACACCAACATAGTACAAAGTGCATATTCACTTAATTATGTTGCACATCTTCATTAAGTCGAGAAAGGTTCAATAACTCTAAAATCTATGTGGAAAACAATGGCAATAATTCCGCCAAAATGACTCCAACTGAAGTCAAAATAGCAGGTCCCCATGCTGGTTGACATCTGTGCCAAGTTTAAACGGACATGGCTCATTCGAACATCTAAAAAATTTTCTACGTAATTTGGAACGACGGATATGATAGGTCGATAAATAAACTAACTATTGATATACCGGCTTCATATGTTCTGAAAAAGACTTTGCCAAAGTCACAGCCATTTTGCAGCCGTTTTCAACTTATCGCCAGAAGTCAGACACACGCTCTTTATTGCTACCATATCAGGAATTGACTACCACAGAACGCTCTTTTCTGTTCCAATTCGCGCGAATGGCTGTTTTGTGTTTGGGACCCAAACACTGTATTCACAGTTGTATTTTTCATTACTTCGATGCGTCTTTTTGAGTTACATAATGATCGTAGAAAGGTAGCTCAGATATTTATCGACCTATTCGATACAGAACAAAATGGGTCTCATTTTCAAGCTTAAAAGAATGGGTATAACAGGGAAAATTTTAAAACTCTTGGAAAATTATCTCGAAAATAGACAACAAAGAGTTACAATTTCTAATTTTAATTCTCCATGGAAAGAAGTTAAAGCAGGAGTGCCTCAAGGATCCATACTCGGCCCTCTTCTCTTTCTCGTGTACGTAAACGACATAGTCGAAGGAATTACATGCAACATACGTTTATTTGCTGATGATACATCACTTTATATTGCTATAGAAGATCCCATAATTGCTGCAGAGGTGATAAATTCAGACCTACACAAAATATTCAACTGGTCGAAAACCTGGGCAGTTAAATTTAACCCATTGAAAACAGAATCCTTGCTTGTATCGTGGAAACAATTACCCATACACCAACCAGTATTAAACATGGCCAACGAGAGCATAGATGAGGTGGAAACACATAAACATTTGGGTCTGACATTCAACCGGCAGGGGAAATGGAAAGACCATATAGAAGATATTGAAAATCGAGCGACCAAAAGAATGTACATACTGAGGAAATATAAATTTATCCTTGACAGAAGAACTTTAGAAAGAATCTATTTATCCTATATTCGACCTGTCTTGGAATATGCTTCCTCAGTATGGGATAACTGTACAGGCGAAGAAGCCAATTCTTTAGAAGATATTCAATACGAAGCAGCTAGACTAGTAACCGGTGGGACTAGAAGTTGTAATAAAGACATAGTTCTCCAAGAAATTGGTTGGGACACATTATCAAAACGAAGAGAACATTCTAAACTTGTACTATATTTTAAAATGACGAAAAAACTAACTCCCCCTTACTTATACAATGCTGTTCCGAATAAAGTATCGCACACAAGTGGATATGACACGAGATCAGATGACCTTAGAGTACCTTTCTGCAACTCAGTTACTTATCAGAAATCCTTTCTTCCACGATCTATCAATCTCTGGAACAAGTTAAAACCAGAAGCGAGGAACTGTGAAACACTCTCAGACTTTAAAGTTTTTCTGAATAGCGGTACAAAAGAACGTCCTCGATATCTGGAATTTGCATATACGAGAGCAAGCCATATATACCATTGTCGACTAAGACTGGAATGCAGTAATTTAAATCATGATCTTCACAGCAATCACTTGAGAGATAATCCGTTATGTATATGTGGTACCGAAGAAACAGCAGAACATTTTCTTTTTTATTGTCGCAGGTTCTCTGCTGAAAGAAATAGGTGCTTCGCAGGGTTAATAACCCGACCAGGCATAGCAACCCTGCTACATGGAAACAGCGAAGTATCACTGGAAGAGAATATAGATATATTTCTGAGGGTTCAAAAATTTATATTGTTGTCTAAACGATTCTCAAATTGAACTTTACCCAAGTCGCTCTCCGTATAAATACGTAAAAATAAGTTTAAATAAGTTTAAATAAGTATAAATAAATACAAATAAATAAATGGTAATTCCTGCTCATACACGAAACAAGGCGAGTGTACAAAGGCCCATTATCACATAGAAGTGACTAAATATACAGCACAACTCAGAAAACTAGAAAATATCTCTTATTTCCTATTCTGTCTTCGGGCATGACAACCTAGAGTTGCTCGTAATAAGTATATACATACAATGCATCACTCTTGTCGTATCGATCGTGAAACGTTAATTATGCTATGCTTATTGTAAACTGACCGAGTGGGGTCAATGGTCAGGTCACAAACAAACAAACAGGTAGTAACAATTCAGTTCAACTGATGCGTGGACTGCCCAACAGTGACCCATTATTATGGGTTACTGTTGGACAGTCTATGCCCCAGACGGCTGACAATGATAATAATAAGATAGTAACATTTAAACAAAAACAAGATCTAACTGGGAAAAGAACATTATGAAAAAGCAATAAAGACACCACCACATGTGTATGACAAAGATGGGGAAATGGCTAATATAAGCATCACACTTTCTGCCAAATCCCATTCTCTAAAATAATTGTCTTTATGTATATTATACAACTCTGTTAATTAATGTGCATGATTTAGAGAAATAAATATGTTTACACCAGAACAAAATTCAAAAGCGAATAATATTATGTGTATTTTTGGAGCGCAAACCGCCATGTGGCTTTAAAAACAATTGATTGGTAAACGAAGGAATACAGTCTCGGACAAAAGATGCGTCACAGGATGTGCGATGTGCGAAAAATGGCAATAACTCCGACAAAATGAGTCCGACCAAACTCCAAATCGCAGATGCCTATGCTGGTTTATGTATGTGCCAAGTTTAAAATAAACTGACCAGAACATGACATAATACAGGCTCGGACAAAGTTCCGGACGGACGGACGCACACACAGACGATGGTCATTGCTATATAGTCCTACGACGGAATGTCGAGTGACAAAAAGTTCGACTAGGTAGTCCTAAATTCTCTGGCTGATAACCAGTGTTCACGCTGTCGGTAGCCAAATTAGCCAATGGCTAATCTTTTTCGAATTTGGCTAATAAAAATTTCATTTGGCTAAACTTTTGGCTAAACTTTTTTTTAACCCCAAATGGAGACTGAAAGCATGGAGTCAGAAAGCTAATTCATAAAAGCGCTCAATAGATCGACATTCAAGACGAAGTTAGGTGACGAAAGTATTTCATTAATTTCGTACTTATGAAATATCGTTCCGTAACAGCAAAAGGTAAGCTCTAATATTTAGTGTACAGTAAACATATTTTTATTTCCAAATCTAACATAAATTTTGGCAAGTGGGTTTTTAATTATGTGATGTGAACGATCTAGTCCGAAAATATCGAAAGTGGGAATATATTGCCGACTGTACAAAGGGAAACCCGATCGCGGACAGTACAAAGGGAAACCCGATCGACAACTCTATCAACCAAGCGATCACACAGTGATATGCAATCATCTTTAGTTTTCACAAGACGGACATTCAAAGACGCATGGACATTAAACCGACCGTGGTTGAATCATGACAATGTGAAGAAAGCAATATTTTGTAAAGTGTGCATTGACGCTGGTATATAAGCAATTTGTTCGTAACAGGCTGTTTTAATCTGGAGAAAAATTACGTCATTCTGCACGAAACAGCAAAAGGTTATTATTTTACATTTAATCCCCTAATCCCCCATTGTCTGTCTGGTCACTCACAGGACTCCCGCACAATGCATGTTTATGATGACATTGTATTTATGACGGTCGAGGTTTATGAGCACCAAGTGTAAGACAATAGCTTAATCAGCCAAATGTGAATCACAACATATATTTTGTGGCTATTGGTCGTCAATACCGATACGGACAAAATAATATGCATGCTTTTATGACAGATTGTAATTTGATAATGGCGTAACAATATTAAGTTATTAGTTTCCAGATGTCACTTAGATATTTTCGCAAGGATAAATATTTAATGATTTAAAAAAAGATATTGATATAAAACAAAAACATAATGACATTAAGAAGGACAATCCCGGGTTACCCCCCACCCCCCCCCCCCCCCCCCAGCACTCTTTCACATAAAGATTAATAAATTTTTAATAAATGATATATATAAAAATACTTGTCTGTTGTGTCTGTTAGATTTTACGTTTTAGTCATTAATTGTGAACCGACCAGAAAACGATGATTTAATTTGGCCAAAGTTTTTTTTAATTTGGCCAAAAAACATTTGGCTAAAGTTTTTTTCATTTGGCTAATAAAATTTTCATTTGGCTAAAGTTTTTTTCGGTCCAGCGTGAACACTGCTGATAACGCATAACGATATCGGATAGGTCAGATGGAGCCATTTAATCACTTGTAAACGATCGATTAAAATTGTTTTAAAATGAACTCGTTCCTCAACAGGAAGCCAATGCAGTTGATCCAGGATAGGAGTTATATAGTAATGTTTTGGTTTTTGTGACAAGCCTGGCCGCACAATTGTGAATGACCTGGGGCTTGTGCAACAAAAACAGGCAATTACAATAAACGATGCGGCTGGTTATAACAGTGGTTTATGATGATGCTTGTTAATTAATATGAATTCAATGCATGCGTATCGCAGTTGCCGATATTGAGTTGGTTGAGTGCTCGAACAAATGCGCCAAAACAACCAAGTGAACGTTGATGTTATCATGAAACATAATACAACGCGTGTTGACCAACCAGGAGAGGATGTCAACGCTGATCATTTATTTAGAGATCAGCAGACTCATTGGGCGAGTAAAGGTGCCGGCGACCTACCTCATTGTACATGTGCCACAGTAATTATGACGAACAATTGTCACCAAAGTGGGGTAGTAACAACCTCTGGTCAAGTTGTTAATGTGCTAATGTGCTATGATGCTGGTGGGTCCTGTTAAATTGCAATGATGCTGTTATGGCAAACTGATGCTGTTAAGAACAAAAGTACCATCATTGTTTTTAAGTTGTCATTTTCGCTGTGTTCGAATAATCTGAACATTTCCAGGAAAAGCCATTATGTGTATATATTTACACACTAAGTGTTGTCATCACTAAATCCAGCATTCTGATTGGTCGGCGCCCACGTGGCTAGTTGCAGTTATTTCTCGGTGAATGCGTAACGCCTCATAACACCAAGATAATAACACAATCGATACGTCATTAGGTTTGGAAAGACGAACGCGTAATGCTTTGGGCGCATTTTGACTCGCGCAGGATTGACTTAATACATCATCGGGTTTCAACATGAAGAGAAATTGTTCCTATTAACTTTTGCCAAGGCTGCTATTGGGTATTTTGGGCTGATCTTGTCACGATACACTTTTCGATTTAAATATATTTACAAAAGCGGCTTTTTCGCTAAATGTATATAAATATAAGGATTAACTGTCATGTGGACTATTTTTATGGAGATGTAACGGTGAGGTAAGTGGACATAACTTGTATGTAAAACCCTTCGGGTTTTACACAAGTTATGTCCACTTACCTCACCGTTACATCTCCATAAAAACAGTCCACATGACAGTTAATCCTTATATATTTACATACTAAGTGTTGTCATCACTAAATCCAGCATTCTGATTGGTCAGCGCCCACGTGGCTAGTTGCAATTATTTCTCGGTGAATGCGCAACAGCTCATAACAACATCGATACGTCATCTCATAACAACATCGATACGTCATTTGGGTTTGGAAAGACGAACGCGTAATGTTTTGGGCGCATTTGGATTCGCGCAAGATTGACTTAATAAATCGTCGAGTTTCAATTGTTCCTGTTAACTTTTGCCAAGGGTGCTGTGGGATATTTTGGGCTTTTCGATTTAAATACATTTACAAAAGTGGCTTTTTCGCTAAATGTATATAAATATAAGGATTAACTGTCATGTGGACTGTTTTTATGGAGATGTAACCGTGAGGTAAGTGGTCATAACTTGTATGTAAAACCCGCGGGTACACAAGTTATGACCACTTACCTCACGGTTACATCTCCATAAAAACAGTCCACATGACAGTTAATCCTTATGAAACATTCAAAAACATACATATTGCGCAATAGATTAATACTTGTTGTATGATTTGTTGTAAATCGACTGTGATCAAGATGGCTGTTCATGTCGATTTGCAAACCAACGTAGCAATTTTATATATTTGTTTCAAAATATTTATTTCTTGAATGTTTAATATGTGACCCGCCATATCAAATCCAGTCGTAAGTCAGGATTGTTTTTACCCTGTGCCAATGCATTCTCTTATATATGCGAGTCGACCATATAAGAGAATGCATTGGCCTAACAATTTTTTACAATTTTAATAATTTTTTCTTTAACAATTTTACAATTTCACCCATACAGAGCCCCAGACAAACATGAGCAGACGACACTCTTCTATATGCTTCTATGTATGTGTGGGACTCCCTGCAGGGTAATGGATGTTTTTTTTATTTTATGTTCTAAATATTGTAAGAAACATTTTTTTTTTAAATGATAAAAAATTGTTAGGCCAATGCATTCTCTTATATATGCGAGGCGACCTATGGTCGACTCGCATATATAAGAGAATGCATTAGGGCAGGTTAAAATAATCCCGACTTACGCACTGACTTACGACTGGATATGATATGGCGGGTCACATATAGACACTGACTTGTTTTCTGAAATCGCTCGGATTACCCAAACACCGCAAAAATGACAACTTTAGAAAAAACAACGGTACTTTTTTCGGAACGGCATCAGTTTGCCCTAACAGTGTCATAGAATTTCAGCAGGACCACAGCAGGACCATAACACATTAGCAGGACCACAGCATCATAACACATTAGCAATATGAGGGAATATTATAGTTAGTAGATGAGACATGTTCTATTTGAGACAAACCTCATAAAATATATACCATATTACAAATCTGGCAGTAGATTTAACATTTTGATCTACATAATTATGCGTTGTTCTGCCAATTTTTTGTTCTGTAGTAACCTTTCCGTGTCTCCAGTTAGTCCAACAGAACATATTTCATCTAATAACTATGATATACTCACACTCAACGTCGAGGAGATTCCACTGACAGTGACTGACACGTATGTGTCATTTTTACACAATATTGTTTACGATCAAATGTAATACATATTGTGTAGAATATATACACATTTGTTCTAAGAGTGTGTGATACGTATGGCAACGCCCAAACTATCCAATGACAACAACCTCTTGATTTGCAAAGGGCAAATTAAAAAAAAGCTTGCACAATTTAATTCAATTACCCTGCCTCGTTCTATATTTCAGTTGAGATAATTGCTGCACTCTTGAACTTTGGACAAGGTCTGGCTATCATTCCCGGAATATTCTTTGACAGATATGGACCTACTCCGACCATCACACTGGGTCTGATAATGACAGCCATATCATATTCTCTTATATGTTCAACAACAAAATACAGCGCGTTCTTCGTTTCAAACAGCTGGTTGATGGCAGTGTATTTTTTCTTTGCAGGTACAGTATTTTGAATATTAGACTTGACTACACTTCTGGAGTTCCCTGAACCGGGCTGGATGCGGTTTATTGTATTACGGTCCAGAAACACGTTGTATCAGCTGGGGGTTGCAATGTACTCTTATCAAACGAACATTTAGTCATTGATATCAAGAGGGCTGTGTCGGGGTGGGGTTGTAGACAAACCATTTGGAATGTTTAACCAATTCTCATGTTATATTAGCGTTGGTGGTTCATAAACTTGGATCATGGCGGAATTGCTACATATAGTTAGAACAGGGTAGATGTCAATTGCTAAAACTGAAGTGGATTGAGCATATTTGAAAAAAAAACTGACCGCGCCCAGAGTTATGTGGCTGGAACTGAGTTTCATGTGCCTCCGCCAGACATGGTCATGGTCACTCTGGGTTATGTGGGCGAAAACTTGCTTGATTAATTTGACTCTGGAAAAGCTAAGTGATTCGCCCACTAGCACACCGATATACCATTGATGATACATATACGTTTCATTATTAGTCCTATATAGTGTTCATCATATTTGATCGAGTTATCGAATGTTTTCGTTTATTCAAGGGTTCTCGTCTATGTTTCCGTACATGTCAACGCTCAATACGAATGTGATAAATTTCGGGACGAATTCGGAGGGAAAGGTGATTGGAACGCTCGACGCCTTCTACGGGGCTAGTCCACTTATATTTTCTGTGATCTACTATCAGTTATTCCATGGCAGCGATAACTATGACGCCACGACAGCGTCTAACAGATTCTCCAGATTAATGTTATTTACATTATCATGTTATGCTCGTGTCCATTCGTTATGCTGGATTTTCATAAGATTCTACAGAAATGAACGTGATATGGAAGAGTCTAGTAAAGTAACAGCATCAGACCAGGTTCCATTTAAGGACGTCAGTAGTTATGGCACATTGTCAGATGATGAGAACTCTATGAATAATCTCGAAGACATCAACGCAAAGCCAGAAGCGTTGTCTCTTCGGGCAATGCTCAAGGAGCCTCGTTTTCACGTATATCTGTGGATGTTTGTTTGCGCGGCCAGCGTCGATCTTGTTTCGAGCAATAACGTCACTGTTCTGTCTAAATCGGTAGGGCTAGAACACTATGACGAAATGGCCGTTATATCAATTCCCGTGGTTTCTTTCGTGGCCAGTATAGTATTCGGAATTGCATCCGACAAATTTCCTGACAAAAGGATATATCTTATGTTGATCACCTCAATAGTGACATGTTTAGTGTCGGTCCTGTATAGCTTCGCCGGTGACGTATTCCCAGCATACATTACGAGTACCTTCTGCATTGGGATTCTAGCCGGGTCTGTTTGGTCGATCGTACCGACCGAGCTAAGCAATGTATATTCGTCTGTAAATTTAGGTAGAAACTGGGGGTTCGTGTTAATAGTAGACGCCGTAATCAGCACGTGTGCACAATTTATTTTCGGACTTCTCTACGACCTCCAGATCGACGGGGACTCGATTTTCTGTGATGGGCTGGTATGTGTAAGAGATGGATACCTGTTTCTGTTTGGATTTGGACTTCTGTCACTCGTGATATGAAAGGTGTACGTATGCCACACGCATGCTCGAAGGGCTCTATAAAGCTATTGTGGTCACACAAAGTCATGGAGTGTATCCAAATGTACCTTTAACGATGTCCTACCCTAAAGTCATGTATCCAAATGTACATTTAAATATGTCCTATCCGATTTGACACCATAAAACTTCCATCGGTGCGTCTTCTATACATGTAGCAGACCGTATAGAGGATCTCCAACGAGCTATGTTGGGATATAAAATTTTATGAAACGAGTTTAATAAATTTGATTCACAGCGAGTCGCAGACGAGATGTGAATCAAATGTATCATAAAAAGTTGAAGATCTTGTATCACATGAAAAACTAGAGCTTTATGCCCTTTTAACAAATCAAAATACTTAAAAGAATCTGAAAAATGCGTACATTTACAGTGTTGGCTGAGACGCTTCACAGCCGTATATGACATTATTGCGCGCTCAGGGGATGGCGACGGAAAGTGTAGTCCACCAAAGTTGCCTGCTTTTGTGTCTATTTTCGTTAGTGCAACGCAGATGGACAATAATAAATGTTAATTAACAAAGCAATCATTTTGCATTGTCTGTTGTTGGTGTAATGGGTGGTTTTTCGAAATAGTATTAATCCGCCTGAATCAATGTAAGGATGCGCGGTCATTTTGTTGGCGCGATACCGAGTTATATGTATCTAGTGAGAGATAAGGAAATCTGTAATGGCTTTTAAAATGATATAATAGGAATTACTTGCGATATGATTAGATACTACACATGGGCCCATTAATTGGACGTTTTCACATACAGATATTTCTTTCAAAAGATGTATTTACACATTTTGAATTTTTATCAACGAGTAAAATTTGGATAAAGAGCGTCCATGCTTTCACATCCAAAACAGTACACAATAAAGAGCGTTCTCGGTTATGAGTATTGTACTGTTTTCAACGTGCAAATTTGGTGATGAAATTGGAAGATACTCCCAAAGAAAACCCTCTTTAGTTATAAAACGAGTCACAAAACAGGACATTATTTCGGGATTTAAAATCATAGATACCTCGACATCACGACCAATTAAAGTATCAACTTATAATGTAAACCTGAAGTAAAACATTTCAAATTAATGTGAGTTATATTTAAAACCCGCTTGCAAATGCAATTATATGAATTGTCAAATCAAAAAAAAAATCGCAATATCCCCGGTTATGAAGGTTACGTAGCGTTTTTCCGAAGACCCACAACTCCGAAGGTCCGATTCTCCGAAGGTCAGATTCTCCGACGCCCCGATTCTCCGAAAGCCCATAACTCCGAAGTCCCGATTCTCCGAAATCCCATAACTCCGAAGACCAATAACTCCGAAAGCCCATAACTCCGAAGGCCCATAACTCCGAACGCCCATAACTCCGAAGGTCTATAACTCCGAAGGTCCGAAGGTCCGATTCTCCGAAGGTCCGAAGATCATGTTTTATCGCTTATTAAATAGTGTACAGTCCAGTGGCGGGGTCAATGGGGCCCTAGGGAAGACCGCCCCCAAAAAAACATGTCAAATGTCATGTAAACGTCAGGAAATCCCTCCTAGGCATTCAAACATTCACAGTGGTCCCGTCCAGGGGAGCCCCCGGACCAACGATTGGGGCGACCCCTCCCATGTATGCGCTCCCCAAATCAGGCCTTCGTGATATGCTTTCGGCATATCATATGCATGATATATCCCCCACATATGCTAATTAATGTGCACCCCTAAATGGGAAAACTGGCCCGCCACTGGTGTGCACCGGGTATATTATAACGAAACGCTGCAAGAATGTCAGAGTAGCCTAACATGCACAGGGGCGACAAGTTCTTCCCCGTTCACCCCTGTACATTTTACTCTGGCATCTCATGGGCCAAACGTAACGTTATAGTATCTAGTGTATAGTCAGTGGCGGGCCAGGATACCCATTTAGGTGGGGGCAGTAGGAAAAGTTTGAATATTTTGATGCCCCATGAACGATTTCCGGGCGTTTACATGACATTGGACATGTTTTGGTAGGGGCCCATATTGTCTGAAATAGCAAGTAGAGGTTTAATGGGGGCAGTGGGAATTTTGGGACCCCTTGGCTTTCGCCACTGGACTGCACACTATTTAGTAAATGATAATAGCCCGATAAAACAAAATCTTTGGAGAATCGGACCTTCGGAGTTATGGGCCGTCGGAGAATCGGGCCTTCGGAGTTATAGGTCTTCGGAGAATCGGCCCTTCGGAGTTAAGAGCTTTCGGAGACTCGGGTCTTCGGAGTTATGGGCCGTCAGAGAATCGGGCCTTCGGAGTTGTGGGCCGTCGGAGAATCGGGTCTTCGGAGTTGTGGGCCTTCGTAGTAATAGGTCTTCGGAAAACCGGTCTGACACCGTTATGAACCACATCTATAATTTAAGCCACATGGCGTTTTGCGCTCCAAAATACACCTGATAATATTCGCTTTTGAATTTTCCCCGGTATCGAAATAGGTCGATAAATATTTGAACTACCTTTCTACGGGCATGATATGTCACAGAACGGCGCATTGAAGTAATACAAAATACAACTTCGAACACGGTGTTTGGGTACGAAACAAACAACGGCCATGTGTACGGCATGGTACATGCTAAGTGTGTGTGCCGAATTGTGTGGGTTGAGGGAGGTACTATAAGTTGAAAAATGTGTGTCTCAATCCCTTTGCAATACAAATGTGTTCACTTGGAGTAAGGCTATGACAGTCAAGCGAAAGCATATATTTGACGTATTGGGGCTGTGCATCCATTCCGCCTCATATCTGTCGGTTATTCACATCGAGTTATTATACCGACGCTCGAGTTGTAATTTAAAATGGCCCCACTAATAATTTCCATACGCACATCAAATGGCATTATCCTTAAAATAATGCTTCATCACCAAAAACAGATATGCAGCTTTCTCTTCTTTCGCGACCGTTTATCTTCAACCGATCAAATATGCATACTGGTTTCAAGTTATAATTGTAACTATTAAAGGGACACAGTGCATTAAAGAGACACACCGCATCAAAGGGATCCAAGGACCTCGATCGCAGTTGGTAAACGTGCGAACATTAGTCAAGTCAACCATACACCTCGAGATACCTATAACACGTCGGGTATTATGTATATATATTTCATTACATGTATTTCACTTTATTATTTTTTTTTCTCAAATACTGTATTGTATATATGGTTTAATGAGAATAAACATATTTGATTTGAATGAATGAGAAAAGTCCGTACAAACATCACCACTAAGAACAACATGGATAAATATATCAGCGTTGTTCTTATTTTCATTATGGCTAGTTCTCCATTAACAAACTATTGCGTGTTTAAATCATTGGTATGTAAAACAAAACTGTTACAGTGATTTGTCAATAAACGTTGCTAACTGTGTAGTAAACTAAGTTATAATATTTAACTCCGAATATGATTTTTCACAATATTGTTCAATAATTTGATTTTTTTAAATGTTTACTGTCAAATATTGGTTAAGTTGATATCTTATTCGACTTACACAAAGAACATGGCCGGGTGTTACCGGCATGTTGATTTGGTATTGAACAGAACATCATTCTCATTCAGTTCTGTCATGGCCGGAACCTACACCAAAACGTTAATTTGCTCGAAAATTTCGAAAGACATTGAAGTGAGTATTCTTTCACTAAAATAAATAACTCGACCAAAAAGATAGCGAATGTGCTATGGATTATTTTGTTTTGCTAGCTCACTGTTTGACTGTTGAGAAAATATAAGTGTCGGTCACTAGATTTCGGTGTTATGAAATTTGAACAGCAAAATCTTATTAGGCCAAAGAAAAAATACTTGTGGTTTGGGTTTCCCTATCTACCCTATTTTAAACACCCTACCCTAAAGTATTTTTCATGGTTTTCAAGAAATCTTTCCGAAATGTTTTGTAATAAAAACCAAACAATATGTCTCAAAATGAGTTGTTATCTGTCATTTCTTTAAGCATTTTTATTACTGTCTACACAAAGATAATCAAAATTAATATTAGCGAAATCTTGCACAAGATATGATAATCCATAAGACTAAATGTCAAGCCTACCTATCGGCCCTTTTTTTCTGACATGTAACCCAAACCAGATGTTTATTTTTCTTTGGCCTTAAAACAAATATGCACGATATCCTGTTTTGCAGTATCCGAGAGTTTTTGTGATAGCTCATTAGTTTGGAACCTTGATACATTTGAAAAATACTGAAATATATACGTTAAAATTACCATACAGGCGTGATATTTTGCATTTTCGGACAAATAATTTTGACATATTGGTTCCGTGTCCCGAAATATACTGCATGTACTTGTAGCTTAGCCCTTTCACGACGAGGGCTGCGCTGTTCCAGCTTTAAATACCCCGTGTCAGTGCATTATCTTATATATGCCAGTCGTCCACATGGAGCCTCGCATATATAAGAGAATACACTGGCATACAAGGTATAATGGTAAATATTGTTAAGCTAATGTATTATCTCATGTATGCCAGGCTCCCATGAGAGACTCGCGTATATTAGAGATTGTATTGGCGCAGGGTTTGCGCAAAATTCCACGAAGCTCCATATGCGGGAGCGAAACACATGCAGTCATATTCACAAGGGACTGTTTTTGATGTGGTTTCTTTCGTAGCGGCTCAAAGCACAGATAATCTGGTCCCTCGCAAGCGCGTTTATACAGCTGCACACATACAGTTAATTCTACTTGATTGTGTATAATCATATCGCTGATAACGTCTATGAGATTGACGACCACAGATAGCCTGGTTATTGAGCAATGAGCCTCGCCCAGTATAAACCACATGGTTTATAAAATGGTATCGCCTGGTGAATATGGCGGGTGGAGGTTTATGTTGGCATACCTGCTGGTTAGCCATAATTTTTCGACAATACAATACAATATGTTTATTTCCCATTAAACTGTAAAACCGTGTTTGAGATATAATACATAATATAACAGGCGGGGTATACATTGAAATAGATAATATATACATATTCACGTGTACATACAAATTCATAGGGATAACAATTGTTAGGTTACAAAACAAAAGTGGATTATCTCCCCTTTAAGTATTAGTATAGAACTTCGACTTACAAGTAATTAACAATAAAATTTGGAGATGACCAATTTTCATTCCATCACGACAGAGTTATTATTGATAATTTTCAATAACAAGCATATTCATCCACTTTATTTTTGGATATGGGCAACACATTTTGCTGGTATAATCATAATATCAATACAATTTCTGGTGTAATGAGAAAACTTCAGATAACTTATTTTTCCGACTCCATCGTTTTATACTACATATATGTCGTTTTAAAGAGAACAAGGAGAGAGAGAGACGCTGACCACATTATTAGAGTAAATTCATCAATATATAATCACACACGCGTAAAATTTTTATAATGAAGTTTTCACAATGAAATATTTACCCCGCGTGAAAAAGGAATTTGGTAGGGGTAACTCCCACTGATGTATATACGATATGTTTCTGATCAAAAAGGGACATTGCATGCAATTGACTTGATTAATCGACGAGCGAAGTATCACCATATAAAGTAAATTTAGTTAAAGGGATACCAGACGGGTGTAGTTTTGTTTTGAACAGGACGAATTGAGAATATACTTCAGCTATACAATCACATATATCCTCTTTCGTTTCGTATAAAGATGTTACGAAGCTGTAGAAATTACGGAAATGAATTGTGGACATTTACACTGGTTTCTTTTTCAATTTGGGGGCCCGAATATATAGAGAATACCTACAGTTTTTGACAGAATATCCAAATATCTCATGAGTGTCTGGAAAGGAATATCGAATTTTCATGAGCGGCTACAAGCCTCGAGTGAAAATGCAATATTTATTTCCAGACACCCATGAGATGTTTCAGGTATTCAATACAAACACAAACTGGAGGTATTCTTTTTATTATAAGCGCCTTATTAATACCAGAATTTGCTAAATTATGCAGCATTTTCACTTTTAGTGGTACAACAAATTGAACAATTCTCGGAGAAGAAACAACTAGTTGACCCATTTAAAAAAAGCAACAGTGAAATAACGAAAGCTACAGTGAAATATCGATATCACATTTCATTGTGGTTTCTAAGAGATACATACGAAGATCTAATTTTCGGTGGTTTTCCGCTATTTTATAGGCAAGCATACATGTACTAAATCATATCGCTAAGCACTCACGAGAACAACTGACGTGTCTGTGGTATGTTGATTCACAGTATAAAGACAATTACACCCTATACAAAGAGTGCAAACTAGTTCCTACAGCCCGATGTTGGCTTTTCATCCTGACACCACACATGGTTAGAAAATGTACCACGCATGTTTATCTTAGTCCAAACTTTGACCGATAGTAGGGATATATTCGACCGTTACCAGGGATGTGGCTAGAAGTGGGTCTCCGTTCGGGGGGGGGGGGGTGGGTGTCCACCTTGGGGAAATTCCAACTGCATCCCCTTAAATCAGAATCAGATCAAACACAAGTTTTGCATAATTCCATTTGCAACGCCCCCTTGCACCTCAGTGTGCTCAGTCCTAATATCCTATATACCATGGTTGTTCGGCCCGATGTAAGAACATTTTAAAAACTATACAAGAGAATTGCCAAATCCTAGCATCTAGACTGGCCTCAACTGAAGCTTTCCTAGTGTTGGAAATTTCAAACCTCATACTCCCCATCAGGTTATAACATGATCCAACCAATGACCACTTCAGTCCACACGTTTGACCAACTGTAGTAAAATATTGTTTCGTTAAACTAATTAGCAGTTTTGTATTGGCCACAGGCGGAGGAACAATGACACACCAGGCCGACCATGGTTTGACCCGGTGTGCGAAAATTTAGAAAAATGAACAAGAAAATCGCAAAATGTAACTAGACTAGCCTCAAGCCTTCCTATAAAGTTGGAAATTTCAAACCAAACACCCCAACTAGATTGGAAAATTTCCAACTGATGACAATCCGAATGACAATGTTGACCAAATGTATGACAATATTGTTTTCTTAAATTAACTAGCAGTTTTTGACTGGCCACGGGCACAAGCTTTCCAAGTGTTTGAAAATTTCCAACTGATGACCATTTCAGTCCAAAATTTGACAAAAAAATACGAAAATATGCAAATATTGGCGCAAAAACAAGTAATTCCCCCCAATAAATTGTTTGAAAATCAGACTACAAGAACATTTTAACCTATTGTTGGTGTGATATTTCCAACTAATGTGTTAGCAGGTGTGAAATTTCCAACTGTTAAAAATTTTGACCAAAGTTTGGAGGGTTGAGACACCCCAACCCCCCGTCGCCACGTCTCTGACCGTTGGTCTGGAAACAACGAATGTGACACTAAATACTGGGTGGACAATCAAATCAAACTATCAAAACAATTATCTTACTTCTGATTTGAAATTTCCAACCGATGAAACGGTTTGTTTATGCCTTGAATTGTATGGTGTGTAATTTGTGTTACATTTTGTACTGAATGAAATAGTCTGAAATAATTAGGCACGATAGTCCAATTTAGAGCAAGCCAACTATCTCAAATTATCTTGGTCTTCTCCTCTTAAAACAATAATACACATAGCTAGAATGAAATTGAAATTGACCGGCAATTTCGATACTTCAATGTTTGCCAATCTGTCAAAGGTCAGGCAGATAATGTGTTCATGAACATAGAACAAAAAGGTGTCTTGTTAGTTATTGTGTATACTTTTGCAATTCACGTGCAAACTGTTAGTATTTTACGACATTAAACCACACGTACCGAACTTTACTTTCCGACCCCGAATCTGAACGAAAATAACACACCCTGTTAGAGTTCATGGTCCCCTATATGTTGGTATTTGTCCCATCTTTCTATCTCTATCCGTTTCAGAGATGTACCAACAAGTAAAACTGAGATTTTTTTAATTTTCAAGCAGCCATTACTCCGCTATTTTTGGGTCGATTGACCTAGTTTTTAAGGCGTTTTGATCGTCTTGGTCTAGCGATACTACCATTTGAATTCGGTCGGACGAAAAAAGTATAAAAATATGGTCAGAAAATTTTGCCCAATAAATTGGACAAAATCACGGGAAGTTGCTCTTTAGTTATTTTTATTGATAGCACTATACATTTGTTGTCTATTGTCGTTGACAAATGGCCGTTTCATTTTTCTGGAAGATAAATGTCATCAAGATGCGTCACCACAACGGAGAAGTTTGGCCACCAGGCGGAACAACCACTTTCTTCTTCGTTACACGTTTCGGCTTCTTTTCCTCGATCTCCGTCCCTTTGTTTTATGAAATAGAAACAAAGATTTTATACAGATACACATTTCCGTTGGCTAGATAGCAACTTAACCATTCCATGACTGGAGCTTCCTGAATTTTGCGAAAACCCTGTGGTAATGCGTTCTCTTGTATATGCGAGTCGCACATAGGAAGCCTCATATATATGAGAATACATTGGCATTACAATATTGTCCTTGATCTTGTATTCAGTGCATTCTCTCATATATGCGAGGCTCCCTATGGGAAACTCGAATATATAAGAGCATGAACTGGCACACGATCGTTAATGCTGCAGCATCGCAACTCCCGTCATGAAAGTGTTAAATCTGTGTTCAGGGTTCCAGACATCCAATTACAACAACAGCAACAGCAACAACAACAACAACACACAAACTATAAAGAAACATAACTGTTTGTTTTGTTTCACTGAAATGTTGAAAACCCAAATGCGATATACACTGCTAGACTTATTAAACCAACTATGTTGTTATTGATAACGTCACAAAATAGTTATTGCTGTCGGCCTAAAACATAAAAAACTATATGAAAACAAAATGGATGGGAAATTCAATATCAAACAAGATACCTTAGTTTTTCGGGTGGGCCTGCTCGTTTCAAATAAGTTATTGTATACACTACTGTCTCAATACTCAATAAATCTATCTAATAAAAATTATAATAAGTCAATCAGAATCAACTTCAAGAAATCGTGTAAGACCAAACGATAGGGCAAATGGACTAATGACTATTTATTGTACGACATGAGAACTTCCTTACCACATGATATATAAATAATGGTGCTTACGTTGGGTAGCCATTGGTGGAATGTTAGCCACACGCCCAATAGTATATTGTTTTTAGATATATATACACACCAGCTATGCGATTCTGAATATGAACCTGGCTAGTAATATTGTTATTTAGGTATCTTACCATAGAAAGAGTCACCGTTGGCGACAATTGGGTTTGAATTTCGACGAATCTCGTCAGGTGTTTGGTCTGGTTTGGTGTGAATCACAGGTCCGTCGTATGGTTCCCGCTCCACTTTCTGTGGCTGATCAACCTGTGGAATATAACGTTGATATTACCATATCCATAAAAGAATTTTTTCAACGACAAAGAGGAGACATAAAACAGTACAGTGCTGTTAATAACATATAATACAAGATAAATTTTCTGATAATGCTGCACATTGTCATGCACATTGTCAGAAATATTTAAAATCCTTTCTATTATTGTTTTAGGTGGAAATACTAAGATATTTTGTGTCCATTGGCTTGCCCTTCATCGGGTCACCGTGCTTAATTATTTCAAACTATTTCAATCCAGTTTTGTACAATAAAATACACACGTCAAGGTCCTAGTCCCAAACAAACACCTTCCTGTGAATATTTTGTATTTATAACTCGATACATGTACACAACAAGGAACACAAATAATTTTACTATAATGAGTTATCTGGGACAGCATGACCAAGAAGGCTGTCTTCCTGTCCCCAAGTATATTACAAAAATAAATATTCACCAAATTTCAGACTAATAAAATATATATTAAAGGTATTAAATCATGGCAGACGGTCCCCATACCATCAATATACAACAACAACATTTCTTCAAAATACGCTTTAGTTATCAGAATCGATTTATTGCAAAGAATAATGCTAACCACTGTCAACTATGGTATCAAATTTCCCAAAACTTGTTATTTATCAACATTTTGTTCAACAAAATATGACCATATGATCACTAAGTATCACGATATTTGACGTTATTACCACTTGATTTTTGAGTTATCCATCTTCATCCGCAATATTGTCCGAGACCCTCCGTTTGACCACGTGTTTCTGGACCACATATTATTACACATCTCGAGAAATAACAAACTCAAACATCGATATCTGATCACTCTGAGCTTTGATGGGTGGGTTTCTTGACTCGAATAAAATATGTTTTACACCCGACGCCAAAGAAATAGTAATTTAGGAGCGTCTGATCGGATTGAGTACCTTTAAATATAATGAATTGAATTGAATTTATCTCAAGAGGAAGAGTAATAATTCAGACATAGCTCAGTTTGGTTGAATCTGCCCCATCAATTAGGATCATTAAGTTCATTTAATCGACAAACGCTCTTGCATGGTTATGCTGAAATATGGATACCTTGCGTCGGTAGGATGATCAATTATGCGACTCACCATAGCAGAACAGATTGGCAGGTGCAACATTTAGAGAAATGGTTCGAAACAAACTCCGAAAACTCAGATACCTAGACCATATTTTGTCGAAAACAATACTATGAAATTCGAAACATCTGTTAGTTCGCAGACGTGGAATCCCCGCCGACTTGGACATTTATAAAATTGTAACCAACTTACACAATTCACATGCTTTTCCATTTACCAATGTTAGTGTGAATTTCGTGCGCTTGGCACACTGTGTATGTATACCTTTTGCCTCTGTTTCAATCGGCTGTACATGTAGTCTCCATTGCAAGAAAGTGGTACGAAACGTCCGCATAGAGCTGAACGATCTATCTAAAATAAACAAGTTTTAGTTGAGATCTCGGTCTGTTGTAAATCGTATTCATCATCGAAGTAGAACAAATCAAAATCCCCAACAATAGTCAATAATACTGACTCTCTAGATAAATAATAGGGGACTCAAACATTATGCTAAACTAATGCATGAGTAGGGGGTGAAACTCAATCTTGCAGTTTAGAATACGGGGGATAACTATGAATTTTGAAGTCAATTATATTCATAATTTAAACTGGCTCATCTTTGATATATGTACAATTATGAAACCATCATCATGCTGACAGCGATGTAATTAACGAGTTTTACATATATATTTAGTCTTTAGACCATCACAACAAATATATGAATCACACATTACTTTATAAATGTTTGGCAGTTTGTGAAATTACTCACCTGATTATTATGACGTTATCCTTATGAAAACCACCCGACAGTAAGCTCTTACATGATTGAAAACTCCTCATTAATTATTATTGCTATGTGTATATATGCTTTTCTTGTTTTGTTCATCTGAATTTGTTGCTAGTCTCTTCGTTACTTCAAGCTTAAGTGCTCATTTGCTGAAACTGATTGTGCTTTCTTATATGATTGTATCCGATGATGACCCTATTTACCCTCCCTCTCTGGGTTTTCCATATCCATGAATATTGATATTGTTCAATACAGGGTCGTTATCGGATACTTTAATCTCAGAAGGCGCAGGGCAAAGTAAAAAAACAAGTCATCACCTCATATAATGAATATTACATCGCGCAGAAACATAGGCACTTTCATATTTTTGTTCAGTTTACTGATTATTATAGCTAATGACGTGGAAGTCCAGCCAGGGCCGATGGAACCAGAAACTATTTCTATATTTCACTATAATATTCGTAGTCTCAGAAACAAAATATCAAAGCTTGCTGGGCATTTAGAAGATTATGATATCGTATGCTTTACCGAGACGCACCTAAATAAAAATGTGCATAACGACTCCATATTATTTTCCAATTTTCCAGCTCCGTTCAGACTTGATAGAAACGAACACGGAGGAGGTCTGGCTGTGTATTTTGCATTCAGCCTTGTGTATAAATATTTACCTGAATTTGGTTTTGACGACGAAATTTTGTGGTTTGAAATCGGAACCAGGCAGAAATTTCTTTTCTGCATAACTTACAGATCTGATCGTGAATGCTTAGACTCTTACTGGACGAATCTTGACATCTCCATTGCTAATGCCCTAGCATATAATATGTCATTAGTCATGGTTGGAGATCTAAATTGCAATTTATTAATTCGGGATGGTGAGCTTCAAAAAATCATGAACAAATGGACCCTTGAACACGTAATTAAAGAACCAACTCGAATAGGTGTGAACTCAGCAACACTATTAGATCCGATTTTATTAAGTGATAGTCTAGTTTACCTGAACCCGTACACTATTGATCTAGGTTTATCAGACCATAGATCAACATCTGTAGAAATTTCATTTCCAAATCCTAAGAAAAAGTCATATCAACGGAAGGTGTGGAATTATGCTAGAGCAGACTTTGTTGCCATGAACTTCGAAATTAATGCAATCAATTGGTCAGACATTCTCATGAGCACAGGTCACTCCGATATAAATCAGATTGTAGACATTTTTACTCATATTTTCCTGACAATTGCTCGTAAATATATCGCTTTCCAATCAGTTACTATACGTGAGAATGACAAACCATGGTTTGATAGTTTAATAAGAAAACATATTCGGAAACGCGACCTTCTCAGAAAGAAAGTGCTGCGCACAAATCATCCTAGTGCCTCGAATAAATATAAAGCAATCCGCAATAGAACAAATAATTTGAAAAAATCAGCCAAAGATAGATATTTAGCAAGCCTCGATGAAAACTTGAAAGTAAATGAGCCAAAACAATTCTGGCATGTCACTAAACAATTACTTAATAATTTCTCCAAGGACGAGAAAATTCCCCCACTAACGTCAACAACAGAATTTTTAAGGACGATTACCAGAAAGCACAGGTCTTAAATTCAATTTTCACGAGAAACAGTACACTAGAAAATGAAAAATCGACATCACCTAAATTTGCAGAAAGAACAACCGAAAAAATAGAAGAGATTAAAACTATTGGGGAGGACATATCAAAATTTTTGAAAAATCTACAAACAAATAAAGCCACGGGCCCCGATGGAATAAGTAACAAAATGTTAAGGGAAACACATGGCTCAGTTTGTAAACCACTTAAAATAATTTTCATTCTATCTTTAAAGAGCTGTTGTTTCCATACAGCTTGGAAGAAAGCCGATATGATGCCCCTCTTAAAAAAATGTGATAAGCATGACTCTTTAAATTACCGTCCGATATCTCGTATAAGTTGTGTCGGCAAGGTACTAGAGAGATTAGATTTTAATGAAATCCTAAGCCATTTGAAATCCCACAACCTTTTATATAAGCATCAATCTGGATTTATACCTGGTCATAGTACCGAATCTCAATTATTTGAAATCATTCATAATATCCACTGTGCAATTGACGAGGGCCAATCGAGTTGTGCAGTTTTTTTCGACATTTCTAAAGCGTTTGACAAAGTCTGGCACCGATGTCTTGTTTTAAAATTAGAGAAATATGGTTTGAAAGGTAATATTCTGAAATGGTTGATAAACTATCTACAAAATAGACAGCAAAGAGTTAGAGTCAACTCAAGCTTTTCGCAGTATTCCTCAATATCAGTTGGTGTGCCCCAGGGATCTGTAGTCGGGCCTCTGATGTTTTAAATTTACATTAATGACATTGCCGATGAAATTAAATCTAGCACAAGACTTTATGCTGACGACACATGTTTAATCAACAGTGATAGTGATACTTATAACCTTCAATCGACAGTCAATAGTGACATGAACAAAATCAGAGATTGGGCTGAAAATTGGTGTGTGAAATTTAATAGTAGTAAAACCAATCTAATGTTATTTTCCAAGCCAAGTGTAGTTAAACCTACAATCATATTCGATGGGATAACACTAGACTACTCAAATAGCCACAAACACTTAGGATTGGATATTGATGACAACCTAACTTGGAATACACACATTGGTAATATATGCACTAAGGCATACGCACGCCTGTCACAATTGCGTAAACTAAGAACAATGCTAAATCGCGAAACACTTCAAACCCTCTATTTATCTCATGTTCGACCCCTCATGGAATACGCTAGTAACGTTTGGTCAGGCGCACCTGAATACTTACTAAAAGATCTAGAAGTTGTTCAATATGAAGCGGCTAGAATAGTCACCGGTTGCACCAGGTCAGTTTCAAATATTAGACTTCTGACCGAACTAGGCTGGGAGACGTTAGAAACTCGAAGATATTACAAACAGGTTTTAACATTCCACAATATAGTAAACAAAAAAAACACCTAACTATCTGACAGAACTTATACCACCCAAATTCAGTGCCCGAAATGACCATGATACCAGAAATGCATCAAATGTTATCCCTATGAAATGCAACTACAAAAGAAAAGAGTCCACTTTCATGCCCAAGTGTATAAATGACTGGAATAAACGCGATAAAAAAATAAGAAATCTGAATTATGAATGTTTCCGACAATCACTAATTCCCAACCCGGTTACCCCCCCCCCCCAGTACAGGGAAACGATCATTAAATATCTTACAATGTCGACTCAGGTGCGAATGCAGTGAACTCCAATCAGATAAATACTTCAATTATATTGCAATGTCCAAAGCTTGTAGATGCGGCGATGGCGAAGAAAACGCATTTGATTATTTTTTCCAATGTCAATTGCATATTATTCCAAGAGTAGACCTGCTGAACAAGTTACTACGTTTCAATATTTATTCAGTAAAAACATTATTATTTGGAGATACAAGCTTATCAAATTTCAATAATGAAGACATTTTCAAGGCTGTCCAAATATTTATAAGAGACACATCCCAGGATGAGAACATACTAATTTCAACTTAAATGAAAAAAGAACTCAAACAAAAATAATAATTATGAGTATATGACAAGTCATAAACCCCCTATTGGAACATACTCACTGTCCTGCCACCTTACCATTGTTAAGGACGGATGAGCACAGACACATTAAAGCAACATATACTTTTGAACTATATGAATTCGAAAATGGGAGAGACTAGCAACAAACATTTACCATTTATCGTTAATACCATATATAATTGTTCTTTTATTTCACTTGAGTGTATGGTGATCGGGAGAGAAGTAGCATATAAGTGGCACGCACTTGTTCTTCAATCCCGTTGCCGACTGTGTGTATTTATATGCATATATGGCGAATAAATATGTTTAAACCAAACATTAATGTGTAATTAGATGTACCCAGAAATTAGTAGTCAAACCGATTGCCTCGGAAAAAATTGCGGATGGAGATGCGTAACTCTAAAATCAAGTGGTAATACTGCCAAATTTCGTGATAGGAAAGTGATAATACGGCCACATTTCGTTGAACAACATGTTGATAAATAACACGTTTTGGGAAATTGTATAACATATTTGACATCGGTTAGCATTATTTTGTGTAATTAATCGATTCTGATAACAAAAGAGTATTTTGAAGAAATGTTGTTATTGTTGTAACTTGATGATATGGGGACCGTCTGACCGGATTGAGTACATTTGAACTAATGTATTCCAACATAGTTTAAAATGACTGGGGAACCATCTATGATTATCCAGTTATCAATGGACACGTCCCGGACCAAGACCAACGTCATAATTTGCTTGAAAATGGCGGCAAGATTTTCATGCCTGGAAATTTAGCTATTAGACTAATGGGCTACATGTATCCCAAAAAACTCATTTCGAATACTGAAAAAAAACAAACATCAAATAGGTTTGTTTTAAGGAGATTTTGGCTTTCAAATTGTACGACCTTAAATACTGGTAACCGAAGTCACTTCTATCTTAACAATGGTCATATTTATATGGGTACCATTTTCATAGCATGCAAAATAATAATATACAGCTCATTCACTATCTTTGCTGGTTGAGTTATTAAAGTGATGTGAAACACCCCGATAGGGTGATCAAACAGAAACGCAGTATAACCTTGCTCAAAGTAGTTATTTTCAGAAATACTAAATGTAAATTGACACCACACAAGTTCATTTTTATATATTAATTAAATGCAGTGACTCTCTGTTGCGAAATCGGTTTAATTAGTTTATCGCCGATAGTTGCGTCCCCAAATCGAGAAGTAAATAGTTACAATTGAGCGTATATTTCTGACGATGTTTTCTATGGAGTGGTAAGTCGATTTGCTTGAGATTTTCGGCGATGTTAGTAGAATGCTGCATTTCTCGAAACGCCATAGCGCCTGGGTACTAACTTATCAGTTTCACGCACCGAACAAGTCCATAATATAGGTTTAGAAAACGATCTTGTTGCCATTTTAGAGCGAACTGTGACGTAAGTTCCCGACATTGGTGGGGTATGTATATTTGAGTTTGCCGAGATGTTTGTGAAAAAAATATGGTAGAGTCAAATAGTCCTCTGTATTGATGTTATCCATATATACACACCTTGTTATGTTCGACGACAACACGTCCAGATGATATCACGTAGACTGGACCCGATGCGTTGTGTTCACTATCCGTATTTTTCCAAACAACGACATCACCATCTGAGCCAACGTCTATTCGACCCTGTAAATCAAACACACCTCTTTAACCCTTTATATATTTGAACGGTCTACTATTCGTTTGGAGGGGCGTTCATAAAAATTAAATAGCAGACTACAGATAATGAAAGTGCAGAATGAGTCATATTTATAGGAGGGGAATGTTCAGATAATAAGTTCAACAAACGAAATTGAACTTATTATCTGAACATTTCCTATGGGACAACTATTCATCAATGAGTATTTATGATAGAACGGGTTTAATGTATGTAGGTGAAGGTGGTCAACTCTTAAAGGCACGGGCGGCGTTTGTTGCAGAAATATTCATATTTGTTCAAATCGTCATCAACAGAAGGAATATTAAAATATATATAATTTTGTTCATATGCCAAACATAATCAGCGCGTAAATAGTATATTGTCATCAAGACGTACGATGGTGTACGTAAACAAGAGCCGGCTCGTGTTATAGAAGTTGTGCTTCTGTTTACATAACACAGCGCAATTCTATAGGTTAATCACACAAAAATGATACAAACGCTCTTTATTATTTCCATATCAGGAAAACAGTAACCAATAACACTCTTTATGTTTACCATATCAGGATCTAAACAATAGCCAGGTAACGTAACGTGTTTTGCCTTTGTTTACATAACAAAGGAAAAACAATTGACAAGAACATATTGTTTATGCCATATTTCTTATTGGTATAAGAACAAGGTCTGACTATATTTTACTATTTTTTCTGTTTATGGCGGTTTTTGACGGAGGTGAATATTTTAATAGCAGTACCCAACAACAACGCCGCCCGTATCTTTAACATGTAATCATGGTTTTATAAAAAGTGACTTTAATAAGACATATTGTTATTATACAAAACAACTTGAGTCGAGAAGATACACATTAATAGGAATATCTGTCAGATCTTGTTTTTTATATTCGTGTATGCTAAAACCGCAGGTTTCCCCAATACACTGGGTCATATCTCCCTATAGCTCGTACGAAAGCGCATTAGGTCCATCCGAAACGCCCCACCCCAAATATACAGATACACAACTCATTATAACGACTTGTATATATAAAAACAAGTGGTTATAACGACTTGTTTTTATAACGACTATAACAACTTCCGACAACTCGACATAAACTCGTTGTAAGTCGTTATAACGACTTGGAAGTCGTTATAAAGAGTTGGGTAATTGTATATTGGGGGTGCGTTGGTGTTTCGGATGGCCCTAATGCGCTTTCGTACAGCCTAGCTATGAATCCGATTGCTAAGAAATTTCGCAGATATAACAGTTCTGATCGGTTTCATGAACTGCGTCATTATTTTAATTGGAGTTATGTTATAACGCAAACTGAAAGCAGCACCGCTCAGTATTGCACTTTTCGTAGATCATTCCACGAATCGCAATTATGGCTAACGCCGTCGAGATCATATTCCACCAGTATAGAACCTGGTGACTTATTGAAGTTTTGACAGGGAATAAATTCGAAAAAATAACGCCGGGAATATATTTCTTAGTTATTAACTTATTACCTTTTCATTAATGATGTACTTCACTGTAAGTGAAGGCCCCAACTCGAAATTTCACGATTCAAGAGACTTTGTGAGCGATGTTGCTTTGCGTCGCTTACAATTGTGGAATTTATTCTGGGTAATTAATTCAATGTTTATCGCGATGTCGGCTTACAAAAGTCACAGAAAAGCATGCAACTTCGAGTTGGGACCTTCACGTACAGTGAAATATCTTAGCAATCTTGGGTACGAAAGCGCATTAGGGTCATCCGAAACACCCAACGACTTATAACGACTTCCAAGAACTCTTTATAATGACTTCATGGTCGTTATAACGACTTACTATTAGTTATAACGAGTTGTCGAAAATCGTTATAAAACAAGTCGTTATAATCAGAGTAGAGATCTACGAACGTGGTCACCACGAGTAGCTCGTGTTCAGTTTGTTACTGTCGGATGTTTGGTAAGCATCCAGTGGTTATCAGACATGCATGTACGTGCTGCGTTATTGTACTCTTAACTTTCATACTGAAATTTCAAGAACTGCCACTTAAAGCCACATGGCTGTTTACTCTCCAAAATACACCTAATAATATTCGCTTTTGAATTTTTTTCCTGTATCGAAATAGGTCGATAAATACTTTAAGTACTATTCTACGAGCCTCACATGATTATGTCCCAGAAAGATGCATCGAAGTCATAAAAAAAAATACAACTTTTGACACGGTGTTTGGGTCCCAAACAAACAACAGCCATGTGCACGACATGGAACAGAATATTAAGAGCGTTCAGTGTTAAGTCTATTCATCATATGGTAGAAATAAAGAGTTTGTTTCACTTATGTGCGAAAAATTTAAAAATAGCTGGAAAATGGCTGTGACCATGTCAAATAATTTTCAGGGCCTACGAAGACGGTATGTCAATAGTTTATTGTAGTGTATTTCAACCTATCTTATACCTCCTTCCAAATTACGCAGACATAATTTGGAAGCTCGAATGAACCATGCCCATTTAAGTCCAGTCAAAATACGACAGATATGGCTCAATCTCGACAATCTGATGGACATGTGAAAAATAGAAGTGTGATGGAAGGCACATTGTCTATATGTTTTGTTAAATTCGCGATACTGTAATCAGAACACACGTATGGTTTTTTGTATCTGGAGGAAATAAAGGTTGGCATAGACTATGGTATATATCACATACCTTACGTGGATATAGGTTGTGCATTTTAGCTGAGTTGCTACTGGTTACAGAGACAAAAGTACACTGATCCATTCTGCCTGTTTTCTGCATGGAAGAGTTAATACAAATTGTCACAAGCAACATTATATAGAAGGCCAACACAGAAAGACAAATTTATGTATCAATATCGATATAAACCTTTATGAGAAACTTGAGTTAAAGGTACACAATCCGATTCGATGGTCCTCATATCATCAAATTCCAACAACATATCTTGAAATGCTGCTTCATTTATCAGAATCGATTAATTGACAAATAATTCTAACCGCCAACCATAGTATAAATTTGCCAAATAAGTTTTATATATCAATATTTTGCTCAACGCAATTTTGTATCGCGAGTATGTCGGTCGGGATTCGTCGAATATTTATTAGGCCGCCAAATATTACAGGTGGTGAAAAATAATAGATTTCAAGAATCGAAATCGGACAACTCTTGAGCTTTGATGGGTGGGTTCCTGGACTCGAATCAATTTGTTTACGCCCAATGATGAGCGTTAATTCGGATTGTGCATCACTAAAAGTTATTGTTAGCGCTAGTATCTGTATATAAGGTCTGCCAGCACGGACATAGCGGATGACTTTATTATCGATACAACGCTGAGTGTTAGTCTTGTCGAATATACGTTTGATGCCTATACTATGTAGGTGGATACGGTGGATATACACGGTTTGAATATGTACTCACGACGCATGATTCCCATAGGACTTCCATCCAGCTGCTACCACTCTGATGGCCATTCGGAATCATTCCCTCTTTGTGATCAAGTGTACAAGATGCATTGCCGTTGCACTTGGCAGGGTAGTGTCCCTCTCTGGTGACCTTTGCGGTATGAAGGTATCCACTGCAAATGTAATGTGTAATGTGTCTCGTTTGTAGTTTCCTATATTGCTCAGAGGTTTTAGTCAGACTCAGATACAGGTGCACATGGCCTCCCTTAAATCGGAATACAGATAAAATTCTTATATTATGGAGAATATTTTCGTACTACAATGCAGGCCATCGAAAATGGAACATCTTGCACTACATACCTCGCAATAAATGCAGTGACAAACTTTGGCAAAAATTAAAATTACAATTATGTTTCCACAGGCCGTGTCTGTGGAACATTGTTATCCGTGCAACCCATTATTTCGTCATATGCACATTGACTCCAGAGCACGCAGGTTATTTGAACATCGCGATAGTTTCACAGCCAGAGCCATGTCTGGGGAATGATACTCATTTTGCGGACAGCCTACACCCCAATCACCAACCCGCCATCTGATACTTTATTTCGCATACTTCGATAATAGTTCTCGTAGGTATCCGTCGGTTGCTAAGTCAGTATCCAATTGACTACAGAATATAGGTTTCTTCGCAGTGATATGCTCTTCTCGTAGAGACGCCTCTCCAAAAACAACGACACCTGCAATAAAACGGTGACACATAATTATATGGTCATTACAGACCTAGAAATCTGTTTCAATCATGGAATTATATAGTAAATTAATTTTGCCAACAGGACATGTGTTATGCCAGTGATTGTAATGCTTGTTTATATATAAGAATGAAGTTGCTTCCTACCAATATCGATATACAACTAACTAACTATTGTTTTCCTATTCGATCACCGCAGCGGAATGTGTCACGTCACTTTAAATGAAACCTAAAAACTAAAAAATTAATGAGAGGAGAATAAACTTCTGTTCAAACGTCGTGAATGGTGCCATCTATAGAAAAACTAAGCCCTGTTATTGTTTTGTTATTGTTTTGTTTTTGTTTTTGTTTTTTTATGGTTGTTGTTTATCTGTGTTGGGCTTTGTTTTTTGTTTTGTTATATTTTCGTGTGTTCATTTGTGTTATGTGTGCTTATTTATTTTGTTTGTTTGTGTTTATTTTTTAATCATAGTTTAATAGTTTACCTTTTCTTCGAGATGTAAGGATGGAATCTGCAGATGCCTTGTCACATATGTTTTCCACTTCTAGCGCACAGTTGGCAATGGATCCTATACTGATCATCCGTCGAGTCGAGTCGGCTATCCGCTGCTTTTCCCGGGAACCACATTTTCTCTGTGTGCAATCCAAAAAAATATAGCTATCCTATTTATCCTCTTGTATTATATTGCAAATATGAAGAAATTTATTAGTTGATAATATTCTAGAAATTAATCTGAATTGTAACCATTGCAGTTTGGTGTCATGTGTCGTTATAAAGGGTAGTTGACCGAAGAAATTTATTAGTTGATAATATTCTAGAATATAATCTGAATTGTAACTATTGCAGCTTGGTGCCATGCGTCGTTAGAAAGTGTAGTTGACCAAAATACTGCACAATCAAGTTATCTCTATTGAAGAAATAAATCGAGTCAGTTTGAATATTCACTACCAATTCTCAGTGTGCCACATATGCAAGGGAAGCGTCGACATGAACCATACCGAAATATAACAGCAATTGGAAAATGAGCGGGGATGGGTTGCCTTCAAGCCAGAATATGATGCTTATATCATTCTTCCCGTTACCCTCGCATGGAATACATTTATATGTGTATATCAGTTACTCAACAAGAAAACTAAGATGCATGCATCAGGTCGGCCGTGAACTATCTACCATAGAATTGTTGTAGCTATCGATTATACATTTTGGAACACCTGTCTGTATGTATGTGTGTATGCATGAATGCATGTGTGTATGTGGTATATACGCTAACACTGCTCGACTGATCCGACTCGGATTTGGTATTTAACGTGTCAACTTGACCTCGCTCATAGGCCTGTTTCTGGACCTTGACCGATCCGACTAAAAATTTGTGTGTAGGACTACTTCGACCCCGGGAGCAATATGGACGGGTCCAATTACACGTGGGACCATGTTCTCGAACGTGTTGATTTTGGCATGTTTCTGGACCAATTGAACAATAGTTTGGCCAGACGCTGTATATACTGGGTACTGTCCAGATGGAGGCGATCACAAAAAAAATCCCTAAATAGTCCGAACGAAGTCGAGTACATCAGCTAGTTTAATATATATTTTGGACATTTGTCTGTCTGTTTGTCTGTTAGCTATGGCCGGGAAAACTGCCGGACAGATTTGACGAAATTTGATACCTAGGGGAAATTATTTCCAGGGAGTACTTTGGACGGGTCAAATCTTGATCCCGACCTGACTTTGACATTCAAAAAGATCAATTCAAGGTCAAATCTGGTAAAACGGAAGTATTTCAACGAAATTTAATACCTACTGTTACTTTTGTCACAGGAGTGTTTCGGGTGGGTCAAATCATGACCCTGAACTGATCTTGACATTCAAAATTGTCAATTCAAGGTCAAATCGGGTAAAGCCGGGCGGATTTCGACGGGTACTTTTGTCGTGACTTTTGTCCGGGGAGTGTTTTGGACGGGTCAAATCGTGACCCGACATGACGTTCACCTTTAAAATGGTCAATTCAAGGTTAAATCGCGCAATTCTCCGAAAATCAGAGGGGAACATCCCGGACGAAGTTGGGTCCACCAGCTACTATTATATATTTCTAGATTTAGTTACAAACTAAATACCTGTATATTGTACAAAGAAATGTTTGACAAATATATCTGTATCAATATTACCATACGGGTCATTAAAATAGATACGACGAAACAAATTTTGAAGGGTGCATGTATCAGGTAAATTTTTATATTTCAAATGATGACAGGAATGCGGAAAGTTGAAGTACCTACGTAATACTGGCTATCCGAATGAAGAGATATACATGTATATAAAAACCAAAATAGAAGATGACTGCTGGCGACAATGTTTTCCAAAAAAATTCAAAGCATTCGATAGCTCCAATCTAGTTGTCAGCCCGAAGATCAATATGAAGTTTGGTGACTATCAGATGAGGGATATGTCTGTACAGTTGCTAAACAATTCAGTCATGCAAAAGAGGATCAAACAGTAAGATACCAAATTGCTGCCTGTGGTAATGTTTTTTAACGAAATTCGGGAAAATTAGATTACTCTCACCCTGGTTATCCAGAAGATCATTGTGGAATCTGGTGACGATCGGACAAGGGGTGTCGTCTGTAGGATCAACCAAATTATTTAGTCATAAAAATAGTAAAATTCAAGATCACCGCTGGCAGTGATGTCTTCACAAGGACAGTTTGAGAACAAAATATGGCTTACATCTAGCGGTGACCCAAAATATCCACATGAGAAAAAGTTCTCCAATAAAAGCTGGCTGCAGGGTGCGCCAATTGATTCAAATTCGAAATTTAGCAGGGTGTACTGCTTGTGGCCAGGTTTTCCCCGCAAATTTGAAAGACTAATGGACAAAACCACTGAATCCGTTGAATCAATATACATGTATACATGGATTAATTTATATGCATTGTTATACACAGTACTGGTATATAAAGGTACTGAAAATAACAATATTACTAGTATACACAAAATAAACCATATTATCATGGCTATGGGTTCTAATATCCGAATATGACAGCTGAGAACTTGGTGTGAATTGAAGAGTGGTGGTGTCTCAAGTATATCTAACCCTCCACGTTAGAAACATGCCATTAAATGTCATAATTGTAATCTAGCTTGAGGACAGAAGTTATCCATAAAACCCCCCTTAATTCAACCAGGTCCTCGCGCGATGTATGGTCGATCACATGATGATCTAGGGGGGATTAGAATTGTTGTATAAAAACAGCACTGCATGTAAATATAAAATAAAATAGTGCTACATCTTATTACAGATTATTGCCATATATAATCAGTGACTATACAGACAGTCTGACAAAATAAAGTTTCAGTGACACTCTATCCGAAGAGGGGAATAATTCCATCTGTTACAGTCAATGGAGCAATTATGAATCTGGAAAGGTGAAATTTCTAAGGAATACTAGATATCGACATGACGCGATAACATATAACGTAAATGCAATATGGCCGCTGGCGACCATTTTTTCCTATAAAATTAAAAACATATTTGATAGCTCTCATCTGATAGATCAATATCAAGATAAATATGAAGTTTGGTGATGATCGGACGAGTGAAGTGGACTGTGCTAAACGGTTTAGTAATGCTTAAAAAGATTCTTACCTTAATATTTTTATGTTCACTTTATTAACTTCACTGAGTCATCTTTGTCATGTATTGAGTTTGATATCTTTTGTTAACAGTTTATAAATCATGTATGTCTAATGTTTGTTATTTTAATTTATGTGTTTATTATCATTAAATAAAGTTGCATTCCTTAAAAAGATTCTTACCTCAATGTTTTAATGTTCACTTTATAAACTCCACTGGGTCATCTTTGTCATGTATTGAATTTGATATCTTTTGTTAACAGTTTATAAATTATGTATGTCTCGTGTTCGTTATTATATTATATACACCTTATAGTGTGTTTCAGCTGGTTTCAGAACCAAACAAAAATGAATAAAATCAACAAATTTGTAAATTTAAAAACAATTCAAACGTTGTTGTATTCCATGTCCCAGCCCGGACATATACACCAAATTTCAATAATATTCATTGAGAAACAACGGACCAAACGCCATATAGCACCCCGTATACATCTTTTATCCGAGCTGGCCTTTTATTCCGAGTTGGCACACGTCGATTGGGGCGAGTTAGCGAATGTTTGACACGACAACTGTTAACATATTTGGGCTGAATTCATCTGACGCGGTATTATTCCTCAAAATAAACAACAAAACCATCGTTACTTGGAAATGTAGTTTGGGCTAATATTTACATAAATCATCCACATCATTTATCCCGACACACACGTCAGATGAAAAACAGAAATGAAGTAAACGGCCAAATTGGCCGAAATTAGCATGAGAGTGAGCCCAAATGATATTAGTTACGCCCAATATACATACAAGTTCAACGACGGCTAGTGCCCCAAGTTGTGAGCAGTGTTTAAAGAACCCGTATGCAAACTTATCATTCGAAACGTCTCTCCCCGCAACGAGGATCTTGAAGGAATTCACACCTGGAAATAATAACGTAATACAGTTTATAAAGGGAACAAGACCATTCTCAACCGTTTAAAGTGGGACTGTACAAAAAATCCGGTCATTTATGGGACTATCTGCTTTTATACTCAACAGAATATATGCAACAGATGAACGAATTTGAGCCATGGATTAGTGCGAAATACACTCATGTGCTCTATGAACGATGCAAAAAACATGGTAATTAAAACGAAAATTAATAAATGACTGGAGTAATTTGTTGCATATTTCTGTTGAGTATAAAAGGAGATGGTCCCATAAATTGCCTAATTTAGTGTACAGTCCCCATTTAGCTGCGATACCTAAAGATGAGGCAATTTATAAACTTCATCACTTAAATGGGGACTGTAGACCAAATGCAGCCATTTATGGAGTCATTTCATATTATACTCGACAGAATATATGCAACACATGAATGAATTTTAGCCAGGGATGAGTGCAAAATACACACATGCACTATATGGACAATGTAAACAACGTGGGATTATAATGAAAATGAGTTTGTCTCGAGCCATTTATTAATTTTCATTATAATTATCAGGTTGTTTTACGTGGTTCTTTGTGTACGTGAGTTTATTTAACCCTTTACCCAACAGAACGGCCCTGTGCCAATGCATTCTCTTATATATGCGAGTCGACCATAGGTCGCCTCGCATATATAAGAGATTGCATTGGCTTAACACATTACAAATTATAAAATTGTTAAAGAATGTAAGAAAAAATGGTAAAAAGTGTTAAAAAAAGATTTTTGTTAGGCCAATGCATTCTCTTATATATGCGAGGCGACCTATGGTCGACTCGCATATATAAGAGAATGCATTGGCACAGGGTATAACTATAACCATCACAATGTGGTCAATGAGCCGGTTCCAATGATATCCATATTTGTATGGTTTTATTGAGACAGACCGAAGATATTTTAGGCTGTTGAAGCTTTATTTGGCCGGTTTTGGCCGGTTTGTTGGGTAAAGGGTTAACTCCCATTCTTGACTCACAGTAATTCTTTTATTGTGATATTTGTTGTTGAGATGGCCACATAAATGACTGGATGTAGGTACATTCCCCTTTAAGAAACTGATACTTAACCAGGGTAAGATCACATTATGGTCGTTTTATGATAACAATACAAGTGTCACACTATAACCGGCTAACACGTGAGACGACCCGACATTGTACCAAAACAATATTAAAATATCAGATCAGATTATCCTGTTTCAAAAATGATTATTCAATAACAATCGCTGATATAAATGTTTATTCAGAATGAATGATATCGTGTGTTATCAAGGCCTAAGTCATTCTGATGGCCAGAGGCAGCATATTTTTCTATTTTTGTTCAAAGTTTGGTCTGTAATGGCGTTCAGTTGTAAAATTTATAACCCTAGGCGGGTATAAGGTTGACAATTTCCAACAGTTGGAAAGTTTGAGGTACCAAATGAAAAGTTACAACACAAGGTTCAAAGACATGGCTGGAGGGTCTTCGTTGGAATTTCCAACTGCACCCCCTGAACATTGGACCAGGCTCAACTATCAAGTTCGTGTAATACCAATTTCAGAACTAGCATCCCACAGCCATATTTTACTGACTACCGAGGAAAGAAGAGGACACAATCGGAGAAAATTTTGAAATCTGAACCCGAAAACTGAAAAATCCTTGCATCTAGAAGTTTAACTGCAGGTAAATTCAGGCCTCGATTTTAAAAATTGATTAGCAGTTTTGAACTGGCCACCGGGGAGGGACCAGGACCCGTCGGCCACAATGGAAGAAACATTTGAAATCTGAACATGAAAACTGGGAAAATTCTAGCATCGACATGTCTAACACCAGGAAAATTCAGGAGTCGATTTAAAAAAAATGATTAGCAGTTTGTGACTAGCCGCCGGGAAGGAACCTGACCCCTCAGCCCAGTGGGAGAAAAACGTTGAAATCAGAACCTGAAAACTGCAAAATCCTAGCATCTAGAGATGTAACACCAGGCAAATTCATGCCTCGATTGAAAAAAAAATATTTAGCAGTATTTTACTGGCCAGTGAGGAGGGATCAGGACATTCATAACCAGTGGGAGAAAATTTTGAAATCTGAACCAGAACACTGCGAAATCCTAGCATCAAGGCTGGCACCAAGCTCTCCACGTGTTGGAAATTTCCGACCGGACATCTCCAACTGATGGCCATTTCAGTCAAAGATTTTTACCAAAAGCAGGAAAATATATCACTGTTGGGTATAAACACAACATATTCCCCACTAATTATTCTAGAACATTGTCAACCTATTGTTGGTGTGAAATTTTCAACTACCGAACATGGTTTCATTTATGAAATGTCCTTCTATTGAAATTTGACAAAAAGTTTGAGGGGGTTAGACACTCCCCTAACCCCCGTCGCCACGTGGAAGCCGGCGGGGGCTGTGCAAATGGTATTTCGCGAACGGAATTTGGTCTGGTTCAGGGTGGGGAGAGTTGAAAATTGTAAAGTGGATACCCCAACGGAGACTAAGGCATGGCCACTGTACATGGTACTAACGACCTATGCACATACATGCGAGATTCCCTGCTGATGTCGCCTTGGTGCAGTTAAATTGTTGATATCAAACCTCGTTATATGAATAACTACATTTTCATATTTTCATGCAATTGACTCAATCCTGAGCGTCCTCAGAGTCGAAAACCGATTACGGGGCGTGGTTAAATCGAGATTACACGGATTCTAGGTCAGATTTTGAAATCCACGTGGTCTCCGATATCATGTTTAATGTTCTCCCAGCGTCAAACATGGTTCATGTATTTGACACAAGTATCATTTGTATCTTATGTTTATAATGTTCATGTTTGTTGTGAAAGTCGCGCTTTTCTTCTAATTAGCTGCCAATCCGACTTAATCACATCTTTTTTTGGTTTAGATTGTGTTTATTGATGAGGGCAAGCATTTCTAACGGCTCTAGATCTCCTGAATCAAATTCCGAAGACGCTGTGGAGAACACACGAAACTTGTCAGTTGTACAGGGACGTGGCGACAGGGGTTGGTTTGTGGTGTATCGACCCCACCACTAACTTTGGTACAATTTCAAACAGTTTGAAATTTCATGCCTGATACAACATTAGTTGGACATTAATTTGACATCATATAGGTTGGAATTTTTCTCATTATTTTTCAACCAGTAATAGTAGGTAATTTTCCAATCTTATGGTGTGTCAGGTTGGATATTTCCAAGCGGGTGCAAATGGAATTCTGCAAAGCTGTGAGTTTGATGTTTGGTTCAGGGGAGTGGTGCAATTGGTCGGAAATTTGATGGTGACCCCCATGGTACCCTGAGCCACGTCCCTAGAACTTGTACGTGTGGGTATTTAATAAAATAAATTGACTGATATTTCCACTACATAGTTATGCGATCCTAGAATATGCTTTACATTTGTGTTTGTGCGATTGGGAGATACAGCTCACCTGCGATCACAAGACCACAACATTAGCTACATGGACCAAGCTTTATTTTCCAAATAATGCACAGCACGTTGGCCAAAAAATGCCGTGTTTCCGTACTATACAGAGAATATTGTGCAAAACCACTGCATTTAACCAAAAAGAAAAACATTTTAAATATGAAATTGTTGTAAGACTAGATAGTACATACGTGTATCTGATAATCCACCGATATAATGTTATCCTGCTATTTCTTGAACAAGAAGGAACATATAATAACGAATAAAGCAGAAGACATATCCATGCAGGTTGACGTGGATTCGATCAATGGTGATGTATTCGCCGAATTTGAAATCGACATGCGTTCGGCGGTATTTTATTGATGGAATTATTAAATGAACATGATGAAAGTGACAATGACATTGACAAGGATTTGCATCAACTTCGCCATCAATAGAAGTGCTCCCCGAGCGTTACTATCAATAACATAATTTAATTGGCTAATTTCAGTAAAATTATCCCCGTTTACACTCGATAACACAAATTTGTTTCCGCATTTAAAATTGTTTGATATATGTATCGTTTATATCATACAATAATTTGTACCCAAGGGAACGGATTCTTATGTTTTATTACACACTTAGCCGTGATTTATAAGGATTTCTTGATGAATTAAAAGTGATAATGTCACACCTGTGAATAACGTCACCGGTGAGAGCACGCGAATTTTGACAGTCCCGCCCTACGCCGGAACTATTTTTACTTTCTACGGCTCAAACATGGTTGAAGTTGAACAGAAACGAACTGCCAACGGTGATGCAGAAGCAGTTAATAAACCGGTAAAATGAAGAAGAATCCTACCTATTATCGACTCAGAGGATCCGGATGATGTCATATTCCAGTAAAATGAACTATACAAAATTCCATGTGAACAATTAATTTATCCAGTTCCGAGCTGAATTTCCACGTGTTACTCTTCGAGTGTTTGTTTACGTCGATGATCAAAATATCGTCACTTCGAAACTTCTACTTTTAGCACGATTTCCTAACATTTCCTGTATGAACCAACACTATTTACACACACCATCAGAATCTTCACAATATCCCGTTCCAAGTGCCATGATTGTTCGGTCAGAATAAACACAATTTTGACAGAAAATATCCTGAAATTTCCGAAACTTTAAAAATGAATCGCACCAAATAATGAGGTCAATCGGTATCGTTACGTCACAATTATTTAAATTATGTGTCCATCCGCGTATCTGCACGCGCAACTGTACGTTGGGGTTCAAAATGGGAGAATCAGCTAATCTGGGCTTATTTTGTCACATCTTCTCTTTAGAATTAGCAACTTTAGTGGTTGAAAGTGTGTAATAAACAGAATAATCAATTGGTTTCGATGATTACATGACATAATTCACTCGGGTAGCCGGTCCTATTGGTATAACACTCGTTCGCTCCGCTCACTCGGGTTTTACCAGGCCCGGCTCCCCTCGTGAATTATGTCACGTAATCATCGAAACCAATTGATTACTCTCTATTTATTGTGTTTTTAAACACCGAGGTGGGGAAATCTCGGTTTGTTTACATTATGAATGTTCTTATTCTGATTAGGAATCAAAATCGGAATCGAGATTGCGACGAAATAACGATTACGGTCTATTCGTTTAATGATTCTGGTCCGTTCCTTTACCGAACCACGTCGTACGGAGTGCAATCCGTAATCTGAATCCAGATTATCCCACAAAATAACGACTCAATTCAACTAAAGACGGTAAGGGAATTGCAAATCACGAGATCATGAAAGTTTGATATATCTCACAAGATAATTTTAGTATGCGTGCTGTACTAACCGTTCTCACAGAGGTCTGTCATACTTTTCACAGTATTTTCGTCCCATTTGCGTATACACATTTGTAGACAAAAATCACAGCATCTGCGTTCGGAGAGAAGACGCTTCGATTCAGTAAAGCCATCACACAAGTCGCCTCGTCCCATGATTGAATACACTGGAACAGAGTAAACTGCAGTCACACATCTTCACTTTAAAAGATAAATGGTCATCATTATCTATCGTGGGATTATCAATGTATTTTATTACATATCTGTCAACGTAATTCGCATGATCGCACGAGTTTCCAGGCGTGTGATAATTCTCAGAATCGCACTAGTGCAATCTGTCGACGGAACTATTTCATTCAGTGTTAAAACTCAATTAAATTCACATTTTCTGTACCGGAGATGTACGATTGTGAGTCAACTTACTATGATACGGAGATATGTAATAAATATAGAACCGCACAAGTGTCTGGATTTTGACGAATTATCGCACGAGATTTGTTGGCGGAACGCGATATATCGGTCCGCCAACAAATCTCGTGCGATAATTTCGTCAAAATCCAGACACTAATGCGGTTCTTTCTATATACTACTATTTTGGAGACAACCGTTTAGTTATTTGACGGGGATTACAATGTGAAGTTGGTGACTGCTTGTTCATTCTAATAGATGTTTTATCCATATAATAGACCATGGGGCGAGTAATGAAATTGTGATGTTCTGCTTCAACCAACCGGGGACTAAACTAGTTTTATCTTATTTTGTAGAACATACATAGGAGGTTCGAAATGTAAAATGTTCCCAGCGCGGGGAGTTGCACATTTAGTTGTCAGATCATCGCTAAAGGTTAAACATTTTCCGGCCTCCGGGAGATTTCGTTCCGCCATATTCGTCGCGTTCCGGGCTTGATATCGTGACAACCGAAATGGAAACGGTCTGTCAATACATGTCGTCGATACTGACATTAATTGCAAATTGATAAAGTCTTCGCCAGGCAAGTTTTGAAGTTATGACGATGATGAAGATGATGATGATGATTACGATGATGATGATGATGATGGCGATGGTGGTGGTTGTGGCAACGGCGACGACGATGACGATGTCGACGACGACGATGACGATGATGATAATTGTGATGATAGTACAACTATACACTTCTGCCATGTGAAAATGGCAAGCCAGACAACAGTCGCCCCCTTTTGTAAATATATATATATATATATATATATATATATATATATATATATCTGTTAATTAGTACTCTGTATTCGCCACTTAATTGTGGCGTTGAGTTAAATAAACAATCAATCAATAAAATGTTCAATAACAAGTGGAAAGACATCGAAATAAATGACCATCCAAGGTAATTATGCCTATACCGATAATAACCCACCCAAAATCAACGTAATGTTGGTTTATATAATATGTTAGACACCAAGTCCACATTAGGTCCTTATAATATTGATTATAAATCAAAATAAAGAACGGAAACAGGTAACCGGGTCAAAACGTATGGGAGGCCTTTATCACATTTATTAGCTAATTGCGCTTAAGCGTAATTCACTTACCCTTAGGCTAATGTAGATTTTGATTTACGCTTAAGAATAATATAATTATGATTTATTACTCTTAAGCGCAATTCAATTACTCTTAAGCGTAATTCATTTACAATTAAGCAAAAATAATTTACGCTTAAGCTTAACTCAAATTAATTTAAGCGTAATTCATATTAACTATCATAGAGCACCCCTCAAGCTGAAATGAATGAAACCACATTACTAATGTCAGTAACCTACATCAGATTATACCATAAGTGATTTACTCTTAAGCGTAAATAATTTACAATTAAGTATAATTGGCTAATAAATCTGAAAACGGCATCGAAAACCCGGAATCGGAAACGGATGCAGCGTTTACTGAAAGCCGGTTAAGTATTGCTATTACGCACATCTTGGAAACATGATGAATTATATCACTTAATGTTACTAGCTCTATTTAATTCCAGCTTATATGTGCTGGTCATCATACTATAGTTGTGTTTATTATAATGTGACTACCAACTCATTACCCAAGGATGTCCTCACTAGCCAAATATAGTCCGTATAGGCCTACATGCTACATGCCTATTATTTGTGATAACTTGGAATTACTGGAGGTCCATATAAATAATATGTGCGAAACCACTATGAATTGTCCATGGACCCAGACTCGTATAGGTAAGAAATGGACGCAGGCTACTGTAGTCAGGCCATGGATCCATGCCGATTTAGTTATGGCATTATCCAGACATGATCACCAACCATCTATTTGTAGGACTTGGACCCAGCCCCTTGTACATGCTATATCTAGGCCATAAACCAAGCCAATCATACACCATGGACCCATGTAGGACACATCATGTAGTACAAATACCAGGTATCTATAGTTATACACCCAGGTCCCAACATAAATCCATGGAACCAGGCCCAAATAGTATATCATCGATCCAGGCCTCTATATTGGACATGGACACAGTTGTTAGGACACGTTGTGGATCAAAATCCCTACAGATATGTCATTCACCCACGCCCCCATACAGACCATCTACGTATGTCCCAATACATATGTATTGGATTGACTACCCTATATGATAATGGAGGTCGTGGCGGCATGGATTTCCATATATTATATAGAAAATGGACACCGGCTCCTAAAGGTATGCCATGGGATCTCAGCCTGAAATATACAGGCGCTGGCTAGTACTACATGTAGGCTACTCCTCTGTAAGTAGAGAAAGGACCCATTGCGAAGTATCGCCTTATAGTCATGGCATGGATAGGTGGGACAAACAGTTCCTACTGTATAACAAATATTATTCCGTTTTCCATCACCATGTCATCGAGTATTCTGCATGGATGACATGGACACATTTAGTGCGGAGGTAGGATTACAGGGGCATGTGCCCACAGAAATGTGGGTGAATGTTATTACATATGTCTCTTGGCACACTAAAATGCATCTCATCAGTCGATATGTGGCAGACACAATCATAAATTTCGTACATGTATATGTCATTCTAATCAGAATTAACTAAACGTTATTTTTAATTTTAATAACTTTAATGTATTATTGTCAATGACAGGTGGTTGCCTAGAAACACTTTCAAATTTCAACCACAATGTCAACCTGAAACAGGGTCATATTGCGTCAGTACACCACACACCAACATTTAGCCATGCGCTAATTGTCAATATAAGCATAATTTGAAACAGTGATATCAGTCAAATTTCAAGAAAATCATACCGACGGTATTTTTGCAATGCTGGGGTTGTCCCTAACAACCATTACCACTGCTGTAAGTATGAAATATGTTAATGCAGTTTCCAGTAATGTATCCACTAACAACAATTACTATATTTGTTTTCATCAACAAAAAGCTACATGGAGCAGTTTAGTTTGTTAAAATTGCCATAATATCAGTCATGTGGACATTTTTCGATTTCGGGTATGTCAATAGCAACCGTTACCACCCTTGTAAGTGAGACATATGGTCATTTTCCGGTCAGACCACACTAACAACAACTGTTATAATTATTTTCACCATAAAATGATTCATGGAGCAGTTTAGTTTTGTTAAAACTGTGATAACATTAGTAATATGTGCATTTATGCATACCATTGCACACCATATAAGGAACATAATAACATAAAATGCACTTTATTGATTCCAATTTTAAATTTACAACTGACCCCGCCCCATCCACCGGGCTTAGATCCAGATCAAAATCCCAATTCTTGGGGATATTTTCTTTCATCTTGTGCCCCAACCGTTCGAACTGTTGAAGATTCCAACGACACACTTAATATGATTAAATATTCCAATGGACCAATTCGCTCTTATATTTTACTGAAGGTAGGATATATATCGACGCTGGTCAATAAAAACGAACGTTCATATATATTAGAGCTATCATAACCTTATTTTCTCAGTCTGAACATTCTAACTTTTGTTTTTAGTCACCAATAAACCGGTTTATGAAATCAGTCGTTAAATCCAATGGTTGAAAATTTTACCATGATTAGTGGAAGAAAGACACACAATCCCTTCCGACTGTCGCCTCGCCGATCAATGCAAATGATTATCCAGAGGCCCATCCTATCTATAACGGAAATATAATGGCGGCCAATATAAATTGAACGCAAATTACAATTAATATATATCATAATTTGTTTTCCAGTTGGCTTTCCATACATTACAAGTCGGTGTGCACAATTCTACCAATAAAACAGTTTGCGATGCACAAATTGTACGGGTACGGGTATCAAACTCTCGATTATGCAATTTGGGAAACAGAACAATATACGAACTAACCAATAGTTGTTGAGCCAGCTCTGAGAGCGGAGTCGGATTCACCCGCTTGTGAAGGGTGTGTGTCTGCTTCGTCTTCTATAACAAACGGCCTCGTTTCTATTCCACCTGCAATATAGCACACACTAGCCAAGGTGAACATTGAGGGACGCCGCTCGACGGTCTCCGTTCGTGGTGCCCAACTTCATGATTCCAAAACAATTGTATAACCATATATGACAGAAAGAATACCTGAACATAACGAGGTGCAGTTTTATCTGTTTTGTCTGGGATCGTATATATGTTGTGAATACGTCTTGTCACCGAGCCGCGGCCATATTGGATCCATCCAGCCCCGTTCTATTTTTTTAGTGCTACATGTCAAAGTTCAGAAGTAGCATGCATTCCATATATGGAGCTTTTAATATTCATTAATTCTATATAAGGAATGGTACTCCAGAACTTTGACCTGTGGCAATAAAAACGAACTGGGCTGAACGGATCCATGTATGACCGCGGCTCGGTGACAAGGCGTATTGTTATTTACCTTATTTTTTTCCGATGCATGGATGGTGTATATCCGATAGTGCATGCACGTCCGGAATGATCTTATTTTGAAATAAGCACATACATATCTTTCAGGGATATAAAAATCCGTTTCACGTCTTATTATCGCATATGTGTTGTGTCATTTATAATTCAATCTGGAAATCCACGGAAACCATGTTGACTCCAAAACTATAGTAATTGAATTCAAATTTCACTTGGTCCTCAGGGCCCCGTATTAATTTCTGCGCACTTCTGTTTCACTACATTGAAGTTCTTTCACACAACCTCGACAAAACGACCCTCTGCGTTAGGAGAAGTCAAGTAGAGATTTGTCTTCCTATTGTGACCTCTAAATCAAAGGAAATCACGTAAGTCGCTACAGGAATTTACATGCGGGATAAAAATCACCATATATGTTGGGTTAGCACCAAATATAAACCGTATGTTATGTATAGATGCCCTAATATCGGTACATAGGTAATTATGATACAAAGAAATGCAACAATACCTGGTAGAAGGAACATTCCGGACGCATCTATAGTTTTGCACGGCTGGGAAATTTCCAAATCCGACCCGACTTCCCTGAAAATATCGGAAATGATACGGAAAGTTTGACATGACCTAGCAATATAAACTCATGGGTGTATCTATTTACAACGTAATGTGTCAGGTTTGAATGCTAGACATACTATGTGTGGAATCAAAATCGTACATCGTTGGAAAAACTACAGACAATGAGTTCCACATGACCAATTATCTACACAAAACGCGCATATATCAAACGTTTAGAAATGAGGTGCTAGATCAGATTCAACCAGTGTGTAACTACAGACCTTTCTAAATCACAATTACCCCATTTCACAATATATAAATATGCTAGGGGGTTGCCAGTGACAAACATGATATGCAGGAAAATATCACCACCGCTGATAACGCAATAACGAAAGCCGGTAAACTTTGCGCGGAGTTTGCCCATATCTGGCTTTGGTGTCATCTAATGATGAAAGCACATTCGTCTCCAGACAAGCTCTGTATATCACGGAACATATCGCCTTGACAAGAAAACCAATGCCAGAAATGGTAACGCGCTCAAGAATGACTCAAGTTCGCGAATGACCAACTCAGAATTCCGTTAAAATAACAATAACAATAACAACCAACACTTAATTAACGAACCAGCGGCCAACTCCGCCATCTCCGATCACAATCCCCAGTGTGCTGCAGAACGAAAAATGTCCATAAAAGTTGAAATATAAAACTTACAAATTATCTTTGTCATTTCTTTTATTTGTAATTGACATAGCTTATCACAAACCAAAAATCAACATTATTGATATAACGTTAATTAACGACATTAAACGAAATTGAAATTCCCAACTACACCCTTTACCGGACTCTGCCTCCTGCTCGCAGTTCGACTTTTAATCATCCCAAAATTTCCCATTCTATAAATAAAACACCCCTGTTAATGTCCGCGCCCACAGCTATCTAGAATCTCTAGGACAGTATACACGCGGCGCGTGTAATAACCTTTGACAGGTCCGTCTTAAACTGATTGGCCTGAACTTTTGCTTGTCGTATTCTACAATGTGGCGCAGGACATGCTCAAAATGTGGACGCATGCAATCGGAAATGAGGGAAATATATTTTTAAACGCGCCAGAAGCGTGACAGGGTTACAACAAGACACACACAAACACAAACACTTGGCTTGTATATAGACAGATAAGTCAGGTCCATTGGGCTATTTACTTTTTCCAATGGATTGAGTGTTGTAAAATACATGCGTCTATCTGGTCTTACTTGATTATTCCACCTTCTATAAATACATCAGCATGGAGAGTCCTGTCGTCATTAACAACGCAGCCGTTTCGTATAAGCAAGCGCCCATCCTGGCCCACAGTCTGAAGAATGTTTATGAATAATTTATTGGATAAAGCATGTACAATCGGATTGACAACATAACGATGAAAACATACAATGAACATACAGAATCCGGGCGGTGGTATGACATAATGTTCGTCTTCCCAACATCGCCCAGGCAGAAACTGAAAGAGTGTTTGTTTCGGCAGCTCTCATCGATATATCGGGCATGTGTATGTATAAAGGAAGATTCAGAAAGGCAAATGTACAATCCCAATAGCAAGTCATATCTGTTGTCATTAGTTCAGATTGGGTGAATTGTGCTCAACATAATTCCAAGCATAAAACCTATCATATAAAGTTGCACGTGATGCTTAAGATTGACATAGATGTAATAATGTTACGGTTAGTTTACAATAGTCATCCACTGATTTTCAAGCTTGATTTGGGTTGATGGACACGCAATGTGCCATCCTGATCCATACACGACCGTTTCTATAAGAAGTGAGAATATGTTGAAGCAAGAAATTTGAAGAATTTTTTTCGAGTGTAATCAAGCGGATACGACCACATTTTACATGATGAATGTATGGCACACGAACATTCAAATGCAAAAGCGAAGTCCCTCTCAACACATCGGAATATTATAAGAGCTACAGGCAAACAAATATGCTCAAAACCGTAATAAGTGTCCAGATAAAGATACTGGAACGGATCAAAGTGTAAAATTGAAAACAGAGTTTTTCACAAATAATTTTTATTCAGATTCCGGTAAGAAAGCACAACGTTTTACGCAAGCCTTGAAATAGTGTGTCTGTCATTTGCAGAATGAGGTCCCCAGAATTTAGCGGGCTAGCATCACCAAATTCACCCTCTGGGGACCTCATTCTGCTTACACCTCAGCAGAATGAGGTTCACATGGGGTGAATTTGGTGATGCTAGCCCGCTATGCGGGGTAGCATCACTAAATTCACCCTCTGGAGACCTAATTCTGCAAATGACAGACACCCTATTTCAAGGCTTGGTTATACGCATCAAAATGATTTATGCTTTATAATAAAATTGGTGTTTTTGGGTCATTCTGGCAAACAATAACATGAAGCAGAGCTCACTCTTTAAAACATTTCCATCATATTGGAAGAAATTGCAACTCTGTCGTTGAAAACATTTTACTGAAAACTGATCATTATTACCTGTGGGACATACAAGTGTCGGAACGTATTGAATCATCTTGATTGAGAGAATCCGTTAAAAGTTCGTTAGTCACATATGATATAACATATTGGCACAAACGAGTAAATTCTATGAGAAAATGTTCTTTATATAAGGTTTTCAAAACTGATTTTAGAGCCGAACGTTATTTAAATAGAAACGTCTATGAAGGGCGTCAGAACTATGGCTAGGTTCAGATGCGGAAGCCATCACTTACCCATTGAGACTAGTACACGGAATGAATCCAGAAACACTCAATTCTGTAACTTGTGCAGCGAAGATAGAGTTGGCGACGAATACCATTATATCATGAATTGTGACGCTATATGTTCACTGAGAAGACGGTTCATACCTTTGTCGTTAACAAGTTCCCCTAACTTGATACTACAATTTAAGATAATCATGGGAACACAAGACGCTGTTTTAGTACACAAAACGTGTGATTTTATCAGAAATATAGAACAACTATTACTGTTCACCGCGACAAAGAAATACAATACAGTAATGTTTATATATTTAATGACCATCATCGTCATATATTGTATATGTTATATTATTTGTGACCTCTTCGACTTGTCAATTTTTTGACCTATTAAGAGTGAATAATGCATTGAATTAAAAAGTCACGTTGGGGACGTCGTAACAAATTGTTTTCGTCCCCAAATCCAACAAACAAACAAACAAACAAAAATAAATGTCTTATACAAAACATGGAAATGTGTACCGAGCACTGTGACGACAAAATATATTCATATTTACAAAGCGTTCTTTGAAAAAAAAATTACTCAGAATCACTTGTTTACAAATGGTAGATTTACTTGCTCAGAATTCTGTCTGGAAGCTGCAGACACTTGATGGGTGGGTTAGGGGTCACCTTGTGTCCACATTAGCTGGGATGGTTATCAGCTTGTGTGCCAGTATGTGGCTAATGACCCATGAGGGATTATCCTGGTGACATATATGGTGGTTGCAGGGTGGTGGGCTAAATTGGAAGATTAATAAATTATTTTACCACCTCACATTTCTGACAGCTCCATTGCTGACAGCTCCCTGTCGGCCATGCTGGTGATGTAAATATATCATTTATAAACAACTCGTTTTGAGTAATATTTCAAAGAACTCTTGGAGATATGAATATATTTTTGTTGCGGTTATCAACAGTTATCGTCAGTTAAGGGAGATGTCAAGTGAACAATTTTGAATGGGGATTTCCATGCAAATCTCGGGAGCAAAAGATATTTATGAAGCAGTTGTCCGGAAACAAAAGCAGGCATATAATTTAATAGTAATCATATTTAACTGGCAGGTGTACTAGGTAAATTATAACATTTTGCAATTGATATATTTTTGAGAATTTGTTTCTGGAATTACAAGGTCGGGGAAATCCTGAAATCGAGGTATTAAACCTCGAATTAAGTACAAAACCCAGATCGAGGTTCTTCGAGATCATGTGATCAGTTACATGGACTCACCTGCATAGTGTAAGATGCACAGTGTGTAAACCGTACAAACATTAAATCGGAAGTTGTTTTCGAAAAGACGAAAAATGCTATTTTTAGAACGTAAATGTGACATAAATATAACAACAACACCACAAAATCCAGGTTTCAGACGGACACACGGTTGCACCACATCTATAAACGTAATTATATATTGTACATACACATTTGCCGATCGTAAGCGGGCTCCATTTGAGCGAAAGACTCTGTTTAATACATAAAAAACGGCCTTTGATCACTTCAGGAAATAATTTTCTCGCAAAAATTCCCTCTTCAAATGTCATTTTAACACATATCCAGCATCTGTCGGAAATCCCACTATATTGCAACGGAAAGGCCGTTATGTGTGTAACATGCTCGAGTGTATTCACAATTTAAAAGTAGAGCGTATTTATTTGGAAACCCCACTCGTCAGTCTATGTACGCCTAGTTATGTACGACGACAATCACCAGTTGCGACGTTGTACGCAAATCGTACATTAATGATATGTTCCTTTCGGCCCACTTAAACATAACTTTGTCTCCGAAATATCACGTCATTGAACTTATAGACTCTGCCTGAATCAAACAAGGTATTCCGATTAACACTTTGCTACTTTTATTCGACTCCGCATGTATTCTGTGATGGAATTGTGTATACGTCAGGGGTGGGGTCTGCAATTATTTTCCGAACACAAGGCGGGGTGGTGGTTGGTTCTGCAGCCATGCTTACACATTTTTCCTGGACTTGTAATTTTTTTCCTAGAGTCATTTTTCTTCAAAATAATGGGACAAAAGGTTTTAAGGATGCTTCTATTGTGTAACATGTATGCACTTAACTCTTGGTAGGGGGGTTGAGTTCACCAGCAGTTAATAATGAGGAATGACACCAAGGGGTAATAAAAATGTCAGCTTGCTAAATGTTTTCACCAAGGATCTATAATTGCACATTGGCATGGAAAAGCTCATATTTAAATAGTTCTATTAAAAATAATTTAATCAACAAGATGTAAATGAAAACATAACACGATAATAGATTATCCAAATAAAGGTAAAGGTACTCAATCCGATTCGATGGTCCCCATATCATCAGATTCCAACAACAACAATTTTTTTTTTAAAGCCGCTTCAGTTATAAGAATCGAGTAATTGCCCAAAAATCGTTAATCACAGTCAACTATAGTATACAATTGCCCAAAACATGTTATTGTCAAATATCTGACACAAAAAAGTCACATGATTTTAGAGTTATCCATCTTCATCCGCAATTTGTTCAGAGAAGTCTTCTCGTCGACTATTTACTGGGCCACTTAAAATTAAAATAATATAATTCAAATATCGAGATCTGATCACTCTGAGCTTTGATGGGTCGGTTCCTCGACTCGGATCAACTATCTTTTACCGCCGATGCCAAGGAAATGGACATTTCGGATTGAGTACCTTTAACTCTTCAAATACAAATACGGATTGAGTACCTTTAACTCTTCAAATAAAAATAGACTATTAAAAATCTGTAATAAAATAAAACAAATGTGTTAAAACAAACTGACCGATTTCAACGATATTCGGTATATGGGTCGAGGATCACCTATAGATGGGAGCTGTCAAATTTGACTGGCAACCATCTTGCATTTTACTCTTTGCATCAATAAATCCTTTAACACACCATGCAGAGCTTATCCCTCATCCGATCATCACCAACCTCTATATGGATCTTCGGTTGTGACCTCTCGATGGGTGCCTTCGATTTTTCCCATATTTTGTAAAAATAAATGGCTGCCATTTTGGCCATCTTGGATTTTACTCTTTGTATGACCAAATCCTTCAGCACACTTTACAGGTCACATTTCTCATCAAATCGTCACCGAACTCCATATGGATCTTCGACGTCACCTCTAAATGGGAGCCTCCATTGTTCCCCAAAATTTGTTTAGAACAAACATGGGCACCTGCAGCCATCTTGGATTTAAAATGTCAATCCATCAGCATACCCTACAGGCTACAGCCCACATTTATTGGAGAATTGTTTTGAAACTTTACAGTGCTGTTGGTATATAAAAGTAGGAATGCTTCTATAATAGATATGGTCCAATCGTGTGTCCGTCTGAAACCTGGATTGTGTGGTGTTGTGATATTTCTGTCACATTTACGTTCTAAAAATAGAATTTTTCGTGTATTCGAAAGCAACTTCCGATTTAATGTTTGTACGGTTTATACACTGTGAGATGAAATACTCCACATTATATTACTTCCATCAGTATCATTTTTTGGTTTAGAGTGTTTCCCCTTATGTCATGGGTGAGTATTTTGGCCAGTGGTAACATGATCTCGAAGTACCTCGATCGAGGTTTTTTTTTTTACACAAATTGAGGTTTGGTACATCGAGTTTGTGTTTTCCCCGACCTGATTTTCCCTGACCTACATGTATATTTGAGAAATCAATATAAAATTGAAAAATAAATACCAACATTAAGGACTTTGCTAACCCAATTTCCCCCAAATTTAATGGAGTCCAAAATATAGGTTTATGTTCACTTTTATTAGTAATCACAGTAACCAAACCCATGGATGCAACATTTTAAGAGTATAATTCATGTTAGATTATGTTAGAAATTCGAAATGTGAAATTTGTAGAAGTTTTTAAAATCTATTTTTTCGAACCCAAATTCAACAAACACAAAGATTATATCTAACAAAAAGATATGGGTACGTGTACTGAACACTGTGAAGAATGATGAACAGTAAAGATATACTCACATTTTTTCAGTTTTATTAAGAGTTTTGGCTTGGAAGCAGTTGTTTACAAATGGTAGATTTCATTGCTCAGCAAAGCTATTTGGGAACTGAATTTGATGGGTCAAGATAATGTTCACTCAAGCCAGCTGGGATTATGACCAGCCAGTGCTGAACAACGAGAGTACTTTATCCTGACTCAGGCTGATTGGTGACCTAGTTTCTGTGCTATGGGGTACACAACATTGGGGATTACACCGTTCTTTTGTCAAGAGATTCACAACACACCACTGTCCACAGATGTTAACATTTAACTGCCACCTCACTACAAGCGATGTCGGGTAACTTACTCAATTATTTGTAAACAATTGGTTCTTAGTAATTTTATCTAAGAATGCTTGATAAATATGAATATTATTTTATTGTTCATCATTGTTCACAGTGTTCAGTAGACATTGTTCATCATTGTTCACAGTGTTCAGTATACATTGTTCATCATTGTTCACAGTGTTCAGTATACATTGTTCATCATTGTTCACAGTGTTCAGTAGACATTGTTCATCATTGTCACAGTGTTCAGTAGACATTGTTCATCATTGTTCACAGTGTTCAGTATACATTGTTCATCATTGTTCACAGTGTTCAGTAGACATTGTTCATCATTGTTCACAGTGTTCAGTAGACATTGTTCATCATTGTTCACAGTGTTCAGTAGACATTGCCATATTTTTTTCCTTCATATGGACTTTGTGTTTATTGATTTTGGGTTCGAAAAAATAGATTTTAAAAACCTCTATAAATTTCACATTTAGTATTTCTAACATATTCCACCATGAATAGTACTCTTAAAATGTTGCATTCGTGTGTTTGGTTACTGTGATTACTAACAAAAGTGAACATAAACCTTTATTTTGACTCCATCAAATTTGGGGGAAATTGGGTTAGCAAAGTCCTTAAAATGGAACGAGTTCCAAGCGCACCCACCAGATGAATACCTGTTTTTTTTCAATACCATGCACATCAAGTCACATTCAGAAGCATATGCAACTCTAACATTTTCTCCGCAGATTTTCATGGAAATCCCCATTCATAAATGTTTACTTGACATCCCTCTGTATTTACATAACAAAGCGTACAATATATCTTTCATTTGTGAGTCTCAATATAAAAACTTACCATGTTTCAAGATCGCGGCAAACCCTCTACCCTGAAGTAATGTTCTCTGTTGGTAATTCAGGCGCTTTATTGACAGATTCCAAAAAGTGTCACCCGAACTTATCAGTTGGCACGAGTCGGTTTGCTGTAGTCAGTGATTCGTGGTAACCCCAATCATAAAGATCGTAATGAACACAATGAATCCACGCAACGCGATCGAGTCTTCATTCAACGGCTGTCCCCGGCTGATCACAGGAACTCATTACAGACATGCATGGATATTAAGGGGGAGGTCAAGTGAACAATTTTGAATGGGGATTTCCATGCAAACTTGCGGAGCAAAAGTTACAGATTTGCACATACTTCTGAGTGTGACTTGATGTGGTATTGGAAACAACAGCTATTTATCTGGCGGATACGCTTGGTAAATTATAACATTTTGCAAAAAATATATTGTTGAGAATTTTTTTCTGGAATTACATTACCTAACATTTGAAAAATCAATATAAAATTCAAAAATAAATACACCAACATTATAATGGAACAAGCTTCCAAGCAGTCAATTGACCCCCCCCTTAGCCGTTTTATACTGAATGAATTCTTCAACGCAGTTATAAAAGTGTAGATTTGGACTGCTTACTATTCATTTGGAGGGGTGTTGAGGAAATAACAGCAGACTACAGACTGGACACAGATAACACAAGAACAAAATGATTCATATTCATTGGAGGGAAATGTTTACAAAATAGTTCAACAAGCATCCTATCTGAAAATTCCCAAAGGGAACTACTCGTTCGCCAATGAGTATTTAGTACGAAAGGGGGTTAAACCCAGGGCATGTGGTGTCAACAAGGACGTAATGACAGGGTTGGGGTGCGGTGTATTTCTGTACCCTACAAACTTTGTTCAGCAGTTTGTTGGTAATTTTACACCAAAAATGGGCTGAATAATAATTGTAATACTAATAGTTTCATTATCCAATTAGTAATAAGTGGGTAATTCGTTGTTTTTAGACAATTAGTCGCATATGTTCGTACTGTTGGAAAACAATTTTCAGTTGAATACTGTTGAATACTGTTCAATCCTTAGCGTGTCAGTTTGGAAATTTCCAACAATGTGACATATCGAGGTACCAGTTGGAGAATATGATACCTCAAATGGAAAAGGACAAACATTACGAACTTGGAAGTTTGGTCTGGTTCGTGTTCAATGGGTGCATTTGGGAATTTTAAGGTAGACCCCCCCCCAACGGAGACTCTCTATAGGTACGTCCCTGAACCTTAACTTCGTTGTTAAAAATGTATCAAGGATCAAGAGTTCCAGTTACAACAATTGTGGTCAATTAGTACAGGTGACAGCCGAAAAATGGCGTCAACCCGGAACTAACTGCAACACAAATGCCTGATATACTAGTGAACTGAAGGTCTATACTGCATATAAAAAAAAAAAAAATTTGAAATATCCAATTGGGACAAAGTTGATAAATTTGTGTTTCCATGGCAACGATGGCTAATAATCTGTCATTTGGAAATATTAGATTGAATTGTGCATATCGTGAACAATTGCATAACTACCTACAAGCTTAAATTGATTTACGAAAACACTTACATTGGCCGACATTTCCACATATACATGGTGGCCTTGAATGTCAAGGCCACGTATAAAGGTCAAGGACATTGTTAAAACTCATTGGATATTCGAGCATGAAAACAGTTGTAGTGTATCGTTACCACAAGTTTGCATTTCTACGTGCAATCTCGACGCTATGATAGCTTAATTCACGTATTCATAATTGATTTTTACGATAGAGTTCTCTCCCACTACATTTACATTAAACTCCATCGAGCGATATCTATTAATTTGCATACAAACCATATGAAATCGTGTTTCTCTATTGAAAAATATTTTCATGATAGAGTTCTCACCCCCTTGATTAATATTGGCAGCGGTATCTGCTAATTGTCTATTGATTTGGAAAATTTTCTTTTAACCCTTTACCCAACAAAACGGCCAAAAACGCTCTGTCTGTCTCAATAAAACCATACAAATATGGATATCATTGGAACCGGTTCATTGACCACATTGTGATGGTTACAGTTATGCCCTGTGCCAATGCATTCTCTTATATATGCGAGTCGACCATAAGTCGCCTCGCATATATAGGAGAATGCATTGGCCTAAAAAGATTCTTTTTTAACACTTTTACCATTTTTTCTTACATTCTTTAACAATTTTTTAAATATTTTTCTACATTCTTTGACAATTTTATCATTTTTAATATGTGTTAAGCCAATGCATTCTCTTATATATGCGAGGCGACATATGGTCGACTTGCATATATAAGAGAATGCATTGGCACAGGGCCGTTATGTTGGGTAAAGGGTTAACGTCTATTAATTTGAAAATGACTTCGGTTGGAATTGACTTGACTTAATTGGTGTAATTCGGCCTTTATAATTTAAATTTGACGTACATGAATTTTAAAATGACTTCTGATTAGTTGGAATTTACTTATTGGCTGTTATTCCGCATATTTTAGTTTTCATTTCATTACGTTGGAATTCACTTACTGATATTTAGTAAACACCTATTGATATTTAGTAAACACCTATTGATATTTAGTAAACACCTATTGATTATGATTTTACGTATTGTTATCTAATGGTCATCCATAGATTTAGCTGTCTAACTTAAATATAGCACTGAGGGGAGACTTCCGCTGCTAAGAGCTATAGGGGATTTTCAGCTGAAATGGGGCGTTTTGTGATGCGTATACTATTCGACGTGATAACGCTCATTACAATAGAAGCGCCGTTTATGAGTTTGAGCATTGGTAAACATGGTATATACCATGAGTAACACATATCGAATTCGTCTCACTACCGGTTAGTATGGGTAAGTTCCGTGGTTTGAAATATGTTTTCATCCCAAACACGCAGCACGCTTACATAATTATTATATCGGGTTGAAGTGGCCTCCAATTTGAGAACATTATTGAGGTATTAATCCCAGTGGCCTCAACAATGCAATTTTTGGTACACTAATGCGCATATTGCGTCTGGTGTAAACACAACATCAACAAATATGGTGCGCTATACATGCGAAATGCCTGCTAAAGAAAGCAGATTTACTAGTCATTGGTGTATTTGTTTGTGAAAAGATTGCAATAAATATGTTAATGATTCGAGGGTCCCCGTATCATCAAGTTACAATAACAACGGAATTACGTCAAAAGGCAATTTAGTATTCCAAATTTTATGTCATGTACAGTTAGCACTGTAGTGGCCGAATTGGACATATTCGGTTGCTCTGATTCGACACACTGTTCTGTTGATTCTCTATCTTTGTGGAAATCCAGATGTCATAATGTTTGAGTATCCCTCTCACTTGTTCACAATAAGTTTGTATAAAAAAAATTATTCGAGTTTATACTGCAAATGTTTTGTAGAGTAAGGCTCCATACCACTCGACAGTATCTCCTGCATCTTGCTTTTTAAAGTGACGTGAAACACTCCGGTATGGTGATCAAATAGAAATGGAGAATAATCTTGCTCAAAGTAGTATTTTTACAAATATTATATCCAAATTGACAACAAACACCGTCATTCTTATATATTAATTAAATACAATTGCTCTCGATGGCGAAAACGTTTTCGTTATCTTATCGCAGATAGTAGCGTCCCGAATAGAGAAGTAAATATTTACAATTGCGCGTAGTTTTTCTATGGAGTGGTAAGGTCGATTTGTTTGACATTTTCGGCGATGTTACTAGAATGCTATATTCCACCAGTTGGCACAGCGCCTGAATACTAACTTTTCACGCACCCGAATAAGTACATAATATGTCTTTAAATCATCAAAAGTATATGTGCTGTTGCCAGCTGTTTTCAGCCATTCGCAAAAAAAACTTTTCATACTGTCGCATTACCGACCAGTTCTGGGTAAACCCGACTTGAATAGTTACACAATACAGCGTTATAGCTGTTAAGTCTGTGTTTTAACCAGCACTGATTACCGACCTGATCGGTTGGACTGTCCTGTAGTTTCATCTTGGAGTTTCAAAGATATGTTAATCCCAGTACGGACATTTACACTACATATCTAGTAGTATGAGGCGTCAGCTGTTGGACGATCTAATACGCTCAACAGACGGACAGACATGTGGACATTCGCAAATATATATAAGACCAGCTGATTTAACGCATTTCCCAGGTCGAAAAGGTACGAACACTTTTATATGTTTCACATCGGCTATGCACATATACGAATTGACTATATAGGTATGTTTTATTAAGCCTAATAGTTAACTTTCATTGCGTACAGAACCCCCATCCCAGATTGAGACGTCTCGAATTCAAAAATTAAACAACGATACCATATATATGTCGCACCACGGAGATAACATTTTTTTGTACATGTTAGTGTCCTCCCCATCGGCCTTCACTCCTGATTCGGACAGCTCCAATATAAACTACGTATACACCGTTAGATGAAACATAACGCATATTTCATACTTGGATAGCTTGGTGGCTTTTTGTGGCACCCCACCAAGCATCAGCCCTGACTCCGATCGTGAGTCCGATGGTGTCAGTTTGAGCCATGCATACCATTAGATTGACCCTATTGCGGAGATTTATTTATATAAGTTTTGCACAAATCAACGATAACAATTTGTTTGAAATGTTTATGCCCTACTGCTACCCTCCTGATTCGGACGGCGCCACTTCGGAAAATTTAGGCTACTCCATTCGACTCCTTAAATCATCGTGACGCCAATAAGTTTGGAGAACATCGGTGATAAGAATTTTGTGTCGATTTGGTGACCATTCCCATTCCTGGAACAGACAGTGCCACTTTGGCACATTTGAATACACACATGGGAGCCAACTTAACATAAGACATTGGGCGTGCTACTCAAACCCCCCTATTTAATTTAATTTTTGTTATATATTGGAATAAACAGACAACAATGAATGAATGTTAATACTGACAGGGGTACATGCTATTATAGATAGAGTGACATTCTTCCAATTCGTTTACATCTCGTTAACTTCATGTACACGTCTTTCGTACATCATATGCACTCCCAGTGACTTACATGTGAATGGGGATACATCGAATATTTGTTAATGTTTATATAGTAATTCAGATTTTAAATCTTTGAACTTTCAGTCCCCTTCCTAATCATTTCATTTATGTATGTTATATTGCTTTTTGTTTTTTGTTTGGAAATAAATGTTTACACCAACCACACCATTGAACGTCTTATATAACAGAGATCCCAACATATAAGTTCAGTGAAACTCGGCGGTATTTTTTTTATCAGCGATTTCGGCATCCTCGACCTCCAAACCAATCCCTAAGACGGACGATGTTTTGGTGCTATTGCAGCAAACTCCACTTTGGCATCTTTAATCCACGCAGTCCCTTTATCATGGAAATGATGATTGATCATTGCATTCCTCGTAATATTACCTAGACCCGTTTGGAGATGCCTATAGAAGGTCCCAAGTAAACTGAATCTGATCCTTGATATTTTAGCTGATAGCCATACCTTAAAGTAAAACGGTTGTGTTGCCCAGTGGTGATGAGATTCAAATCAAGCGACAACCTTTTAGAGACTTTACTAGCGATCAATATGATACATGGAGTGTACATACATAATTGGAGCACTTTCGCAAAAATACTTACAACAATACATCGCAGCGACGGAAGAATAAAATTAAAAGCATTATTTGATTGCAAATGTTCTGTAACATGTGTCCATTAGACCTCGCTGCTATAAGCATTTGCAGTACTGCATGTGGGGATTATATTTTTAATATACTGAGATTAATGCCGGGAACCATTTCACATGATGTACGGCGCGTCTATCAATGGGAAAATTACCGATGTTTCCTCTGAGTTATGTATGTTAACAAACGTACGGGTCATTGAGCGGACCAATCTCCAATTTTAAAGCCGACATACTGGCAAAGGACGATACGGTCAGCTATTGCTTTCATCGTGCAATTATATACACTAAATAAAATGGGAGCATATTTCCCCCCATCTTGCCCCCTTTGATGTTCCTATTACTCTTCCTCTATATTAGGGGGCAAAATGGGAGCTATGCTACCTCTTTATGATGGGTGAAAAGTTCAACTAACTTGAGGGTAATTTAACCACCTGCGGGGGCAAATGTTTGCCCACATGGGGTCGCCAATTTAGGTCATTCTTTTTTTTAGATAAACAGTCAACTCCAAATAGATAATATGTGTTGCTATATTAATTGTTAAAAGTTTTGAAATAAAAAAATTCGTATATTGAAACCATTGACCTAGAAACAAAACTGTTACAGTGATTTGTCAACAAACATTACTAGTAGCGAAATACTTATACGATAATTTCTCAATGCTTTTACCTTTTCCATTGTTTAATGTCAAGATCGTTTAGAAAACTGTGGTAACAGTAATGCTTACAAAACAATGGTTTCGATAAGTGAAATCTTGTCAGTGGAGAGTTATTAATAATGAAAACTAGAACATTGTAGTTAGTGCATTGTGAGATCGAACGCTGTTCGAATTTCGCGCCAATTTGTGACCATTGAGCGACGTCGCCCGATTATGATCAGTGAAAGATCTTGTCAGTAAGGCCCGTTCCAAACGACGGATATTTGTCGACTCGAATCTAATTGTATTAAATCCGTCGGCGATGCGACTGCGGTCAATTTTGTTTCAGACGGACGCATCTTCGTCGCGTCGAATCTAATACATCGGTCAATTTATTTAAAGGTGGATTCCCGGTTACCGTCACAAAATGGTCACGCATAGATATATAGGCCTATATATACACCGGTATGTTATACATATATATACTAAAATACAGTATAAATTATGTATATATATATGCGCGATTGCAGCGCGAATATATGTGCACATGTATATGAGGATGTATATAGTACATATATACTACAATAGGCGCTGAAAATAAATGTTATATCGTACAACCAATTGCCATATATGTGTATACCATGCATGTAAATACAGGTATACAAGAATTATTATAAATCAGAGATTACCACCCCTACCCCTTATAATAATGAATACCGGAATATATTAATTATTATAAATCATAGGCTACCGTAACCTATATCCTTTATAATAAGGAATATCGGTATCTATGAATTATTATAAATCATAGGCTACCATCCCTACCCCTCATAATAAGTAATACCGGTTTATATGAATTATTTTGAATCTGAGGCTACCACCCTACCCCTTATAATAAAGAATACCGCGGTATATATAAATTAATATAAATCATACCACTCTGCCCCTTATAATAAGTAATACCGGAATATATGAATTATTACAAATAAGAGGTTACCACCCCTATACCCCTCATAACAAGTAATGCCGGTATATATGAATTAGGCCCCTCAAAAAAGATAACTTGTTTATCATAGGTTTTTTTTTCCAGGGTAGGGGCGGGAGGGACATTTGTTTTTGGTTTTTTTGTTTTGGGATCCGATAAGGTAAGTTATCGGGGGAAACGTAATATATAACTACTTTCACAAAACTCATGTTTTATTTCAATCTATTTCGGCACAAATCTAGTTCACTTCTTTTCAACAGGCAGTCCTCTCCCTCTGCAAGCTGTGCATATTGGGTAAGATCTTTCATCCAATGGTTCCAGGTCGTCTTCTGTTCCACAATGTATACATATTCTATCATTACCCGCACTATACCAAGGCAATTCTATCTTGTCTTGGCAAGATAGATTTCCCTTAATATAGACGGGTGGATAGTCAGTTTGACACTTTTACTTTAACAATTGCATTGACGGTCGGGGAGGGGTTGCGAACTGTCCAAGGCACCACCCCTGAACATTTCATACACTTGGGTGAGACTGGTATGCTCTGGGAGTGTTGTCCCGTAAAAGGGCTTAAGAACCTTCGGCCCATCGGTGATTTGTATAATCACAAATCCCATAGTCTATAACGCGTAACAGACAAATACTTTAATTTTATAAAATGCACGGCTTGAAACTATACACAGAAACACGTGTTTCCGGGTTGGCGATTATCGCAATACGATAGGGTAACTATCACAAGTATAACGTACTCTGATAACAACTTATCGCCAAATTCATGCTTCAAACATTTTCAACACGTCATCTTCGGCTTCTTTTATTTTATTTTTATGAAAATGAATAATAAATAGGGTGATAAATATGTATATAACGACAAATAGAATCAAATTATCCATTTTCCCGTGAAACTTAGGACAGGCAAGCCAGGTACAAAAATTGGTGAAATATGAGTACGAACGTCAAAGTGTTCCCCTATCGTATTGCGATAATTGCCAACCGTGTAGTCGTTCTTTGACCGATATTGAGCTCCGCGTAAAGCATATATTGGTGTTGTGGAGATAATATAAAAAACAAAAAATAATACGCACGGGAGGAATTTTAGGGGCGGGCGCCTATGATAAACAAGTAATCTTTTTTGAGGGGCCTTATTATAAATCAGTGGTACCACCCCTACCCCTTATAATAAGAAATACCGGTATATATTAATTGTTATACATCAGAGACTACCACCCCTATTACTTACAATAAGGAATATCGGTCTATATGAATTATTCTAATGCACTAAGGCCAATATACCCCCGGAAACACCACTTATTTGCGACAGGTTATTCATTCAATAACCTGTCGCAATGTATAGTCCGGTTCAAAGGCACCGACACGCGCTCCAACGTTCGATATTCATACGCGTCATTTTTAACAGCTGATTTTCCGTTACCTGGTAATTACATAAACAATAACAATGGCGTCGCTAATGCGTAACGATTCCTTTTTGGATGGATTAACGGAGGCGGATTTGGCTAAATTGTTTATGCAAGAGGAATATACAGAACATCCAACAACAACAGATCTCATCGACGACGAAGACGATGCATTAATGATGGCTATAGATATTCCAGATCCAATTACAACGGCCGCCGATGAGAGGGTTTCTCAACCAAGTAGGCCTACATGTATTTCTATCAGTAAGTTTACAGTACTTAGGCCCAGTAAAATCATACACAGAATGACATCGTGACTGTCCACAATGTGACAAAAAGTCAGATCTGTTGTCCAACAACAGTATACTCAACGAGCAGTATCATAATAATGATATAATACTGATAAATACCCTGAGTTTACCCCTAAAAAATAGGTTAAATGTCATGATTCATGTGTGCCTAAAACTTATAAGAATACACTTCCCTCATCCCAGAGTCTCATCTCACTCATTTCCTGTTCAAATTCAATTTATACTGAAGAAATATAGAATTTAAAGGTTAGCAGAAATGTAATTAAACCAATTCAATTGACATGTATAGATGTGATGATGTGCGTTTCCAATGTAGTGAGACACTGTACTCTTAGGGGATAACGGTGTGGTGTTTTGTGATTTCGGAAAGGTACATGGCGAATATACTGTGGCAAATTTAGTTAATGGGCGACGGCGGAGCCGGAGCCCATTAACGGGTATTTGCCACAGTATATTCGCCATGTACCTTTCCGAAATCACAAAACACCACACTGTTATCCCCATTCTAATGCTCTTCGAACTTAAAAACGTTATTTTGACGAACAAATCCCTCGTAATTATCAACGAAATGTGCAGCCATAGAAAAAACTCAGCCAATTCACGACTTTTTATTTTAAATTTATGTGCTAGATAAAATATAGTCCCCCAATTAACATCGCTCTTATCGCTAAAAATGCTGATAAAGAAGAAAATTGCCACCTCGAATATAAATAAATAAACACAACAATTAGTTTCTGCATGTAGTTGATGTCTTTTTCAGAATTTTATCACTTAAAATAATTTCTTCCGACGATGACCTGACCCAGATTCGCCGATGTTTATTTTGACTGCGAACTCTGGCGAACTTGGAAAAAATGGGAAATTTTTCACTCGTTGAAATGTGTAATTCACGCCGTTTCTGTTTCATGTCAAGAAATTTTATCACTTGATATCCAAACAATGATATACAAGGATTACCTGATACTATGGTAAGTGATATATATCAACATTTTAAACAGTTTTTTCTAGCGATTACATCGAGTCTCCCCCGTTGTCGAGTCAATTTTATTGAAAATTTTCATTTTCAGCTTTCATTAAAACTGGGACACCCAATAACTTGCTGAGAACTCCAAATTTAATTGACAATATTTATCTTTAATATCATGTTCAGTTCACTAAACTCATTTCAATATCAATACTGATCTCAAACTCATTTTCAACAAAATAAACAACAACAACAACAATTCAGACATGCAAGATTTTCAACATTCAAGGCTCAGGTTGCTGTCTGCTATGGTCACAGAAATAATTGTTAATGGTGACATTTTGCGCATGAATTTCCAACTGCTTGTCGAAAGACACTCTCGGCATCATGCTATATGCATTCAAAGTTCTCGCTGATTCCAAAACTAAATTGTTTATCGGACTAGTACGACTAGTTAGTTGGCTGCATTCTGTGTTAACAGGCACTGGTGCGAGAGTATCTGTTGAGGGATCTGCATCCTGGCAACCACTCAATATACGACTATATTGTCTTTTCTGCGATTCCGATGAATCTGTGTTGTACGAGCGTATACTTTGCTCGCTTTGGTGGCCTGATATTCTCATAATCTCACGTGCCTCAACACCTGCGTGACTGAGCAAAGTAATGGAAGTAGCCCGCACACAGTGGTTGGTATAAATCTGTAACATAAATTTCCCTACGTTTATTTCATTCCGAGAATTATACGGTATATAAATCAAAATGTTACTTAAAATTGGTACAATGTGAATAACTACCACTGCCGTCACCGGCTATAACTAAATTTGCCACAGTATAATCGCCATATCCCTCTATAATGACAAAACATCCTTGTCGTCAAAATCCATATTTAATTGCAATACCGGTAGGTATATTGTGGATAAATCATACTGAGTAATGAGTAATTTACTTGCAACAGCTTTGTAAATAAGTTTGAGGTGTTCGAAATTAACTGATTCATGAAGCTGATTATGGATACTTTATTACATTGTAATAATTGATATATTATTTGAAAAAAAATTGCTGTATATGTACCTTGCTCAAACCGACTTCTTTCGATATCGTTTTCATCATGTCGTTCAGCATCTTTTCGCCAATTGGTCTTGTGGTATACCAGCAAGTGTCCCCATCCTTGACGTATAACCTCGGTTGCTGAAACAGGATATTGTTGAGCTTGTTGCGCTTACTTAGAAGCATTCTGTATGCCGATACCGGACAATTGTCATCTTTTGTTGCATACAGCCTTGGCCTCGTTTCGTGGTCTTTATCCCTTAAGCCACCAGGATGGTTCTTTGTTGCTTCATTAAATGTCATTTCTATATATTCATTGCCGGCACTGTCTGTTTTTATACAATATGCCCCACATGTTAGATTGCGCATATTTTCGCGCCCTCTCCTTGCAAAACCAAGGGTTAATTCGAACCATACTTTTTTTTGCAGGCCCTTTGGAGTGCTGACAGACAAGGCATCACTTGAACGGAGCTTGATGATATCCTCTGATGTGATTGATTCGTGGTGCGTCGTTTTGTTAAGACCTTCTCGCTTCAACTTTTTCAAAACAGCCATAAACATACTGTTACTTTTATGGAATGCTGGATCATCCATGAGTGCGTAGCTACAGGAAAATGGAGGATCTCTCAGATGTCGGTTTATTGCAGCTCTTAATCCAACATATGAACTTTTCGAATAAGGCTTGCCATCAGCTGATTTGGCAGATGAATAGAATAGGCGTAGGCGTTGATCCAGTTCATCCTTCTGGAGATTCTCAAATTGGGCAGGAAAGCCGTTGTGCACCAACCATTCTGTGGAAATGGGGAAAAAAAATAATCGATTTTCATTTCGTGGAAATATCCATCAGAGGTTTATGTTGAAAATTCTGGGAAAAAATCTGTTCACGAGAAACTTACATGTATGTGGTATATATATTCGAATCATTCTGTTAACGACATGAAAATTACAAGAGAGGCAATTCTCATTAGGCTACAAGGGTGTTTTGCAAGTTGTGGAGGTGAACAACCCTATAATTACATTGAGTGACTTATTTGTAATACTTTAAGTTTAAATTTATTATATTTATATAAATTTCTATGTATATTCACTAATTCAGGAGTTTTAACTTTTATATCAGATTCCAATGGTATATTCATAGGAGGAAATTTATATACCTCTGAACATTTTAACCGCCCATTTTGTCATTTTCTGTGTGCTAGGACTTTTAGATGATTCTTCCAATTGCCTGAGTTCCTCCTCGCTCAAGGTATCAAACCGTGATGATGTAGTAATTATTGTAGTTGTACTGCTGGAAGTTGCAGGTCTACTGTTGTCAGTACTGAGAGTGAGACTAGCATCACCTGTTAAATTAAAGAGTACAGTGTCTCACTACATTGGAAACGCACATCATCACATCTATACATGTCAATTGAATTGGTTTAATTACATTTCTGCTAACCTTTAAATTCTATATTTCTTCAGTATAAATTGAATTTGAACAGGAAATGAGTGAGATGAGACTCTGGCCCGTCTGGGATGAGGGAAGTGTATTCTTATAAGTTTTAGGCACACATGAATCATGACATTTAGCCTATTTTTTAGGGGTAAACTCAGGGTATTTATCAGTATTATATCATTATTATGATACTGCTCGTTGAGTATACTGTTGTTGGACAACAGATCTGACTTTTTGTCACATTGTGGACAGTCACGATGTCATTCTGTGTATGATTTTACTGGGCCTAAGTACTGTAAACTTACTGATAGAAATACATGTAGGCCTACTTGGTTGAGAAACCCTCTCATCGGCGGCCGTTGTAATTGGATCTGGAATATCTATAGCCATCATTAATGCATCGTGTTCGTCGTCGATGAGATCTGTTGTTGTTGGATGTTCTGTATATTCCTCTTGCATAAACAATTTAGCCAAATCCGCCTCCGTTAATCCATCCAAAAAGGAATCGTTACGCATTAGCGACGCCATTGTTATTGTTTATGTAATTACCAGGTAACGGAAAATCAGCTGTTAAAAATTACGCGTATGAATATCGAACGTTGGAGCGCGTGTCGGTGCCTTTGAACCGGACTATACATTGCGACAGGTTATTGAATGAATAACCTGTCGCAAATAAGTGGTGTTTCCGGGGGTATATTGGCCTTAGTGCATTAGAATTTAATTTAACAGGTGATGCTAGTCTCACTCTCAGTACTGACAACAGTAGACCTGCAACTTCCAGCAGCACAACTACAATAATTACTACATCATCACGGTTTGATACCTTGAGCGAGGAGGAACTCAGGCAATTGGAAGAATCATCTAAAAGTCCTAGCACACAGAAAATGACAAAATGGGCGGTTAAAATGTTCAGAGGTATATAAATTTCCTCCTATGAATATACCATTGGAATCTGATATAAAAGTTAAAACTCCTGAATTAGTGAATATACATAGAAATTTATATAAATATAATAAATTTAAACTTAAAGTATTACAAATAAGTCACTCAATGTAATTATAGGGTTGTTCACCTCCACAACTTGCAAAACACCCTTGTAGCCTAATGAGAATTGCCTCTCTTGTAATTTTCATGTCGTTAACAGAATGATTCGAATATATATACCACATACATGTAAGTTTCTCGTGAACAGATTTTTTCCCAGAATTTTCAACATAAACCTCTGATGGATATTTCCACGAAATGAAAATCGATTATTTTTTTCCCCAATTTCCACAGAATGGTTGGTGCACAACGGCTTTCCTGCCCAATTTGAGAATCTCCAGAAGGATGAACTGGATCAACGCCTACGCCTATTCTATTCATCTGCCAAATCAGCTGATGGCAAGCCTTATTCGAAAAGTTCATATGTTGGATTAAGAGCTGCAATAAACCGACATCTGAGAGATCCTCCATTTTCCTGTAGCTACGCACTCATGGATGATCCAGCATTCCATAAAAGTAACAGTATGTTTATGGCTGTTTTGAAAAAGTTGAAGCGAGAAGGTCTTAACAAAACGACGCACCACGAATCAATCACATCAGAGGATATCATCAAGCTCCGTTCAAGTGATGTCTTGTCTGTCAGCACTCCAAAGGGCCTGCAAAAAAAAAGTATGGTTCGAATTAACCCTTGGTTTTGCAAGGAGAGGGCGCGAAAATATGCGCAATCTAACATGTGGGGCATATTGTATAAAAACAGACAGTGCCGGCAATGAATATATAGAAATGACATTTAATGAAGCAACAAAGAACCATCCTGGTGGCTTAAGGGATAAAGACCACGAAACGAGGCCAAGGCTGTATGCAACAAAAGATGACAATTGTCCGGTATCGGCATACAGAATGCTTCTAAGTAAGCGCAACAAGCTCAACAATATCCTGTTTCAGCAACCGAGGTTATACGTCAAGGATGGGGACACTTGCTGGTATACCACAAGACCAATTGGCGAAAAGATGCTGAACGACATGATGAAAACGATATCGAAAGAAGTCGGTTTGAGCAAGGTACATATACAGCAATTTTTTTCCAAATAATATATCAATTATTACAATGTAATAAAGTATCCATAATCAGCTTCATGAATCAGTTAATTTCGAACACCTCAAACTTATTTACAAAGCTGTTGCAAGTAAATTACTCATTACTCAGTATGATTTATCCACAATATACCTACCGGTATTGCAATTAAATATGGATTTTGACGACAAGGATGTTTTGTCATTATAATTTATAGAGGTATATGGCGATTATACTGTGGCAAATTTAGTTATAGCCGGTGACGGCAGTGGTAGTTATTCACATTGTACCAATTTTAAGTAACATTTTGATTTATATACCGTATAATTCTCGGAATGAAATAAACGTAGGGAAATTTATGTTACAGATTTATACCAACCACTGTGTGCGGGCTACTTCCATTACTTTGCTCAGTCACGCAGGTGTTGAGGCACGTGAGATTATGAGAATATCAGGCCACCAAAGCGAGCAAAGTATACGCTCGTACAACACAGATTCATCGGAATCGCAGAAAAGACAATATAGTCGTATATTGAGTGGTTGCCAGGATGCAGATCCCTCAACAGATACTGTCGCACCAGTGCCTGTTAACACAGAATGCAGCCAACTAACTAGTCGTACTAGTCCGATAAACAATTTAGTTTTGGAATCAGCGAGAACTTTGAATGCATATAGCATGATGCCGAGAGTGTCTTTCGACAAGCAGTTTGAAATCCATGCGCAAAATGTCACCATTAACAATTATTTCTGTGACCATAGCAGACAGCAACCTGAGCCTTGAATGTTGAAAATCTTGCATGTCTGAATTGTTGTTGTTGTTGTTTATTTTGTTGAAAATGAGTTTGAGATCAGTATTGATATTGAAATGAGTTTAGTGAACTGAACATGATATTAAAGATAAATATTGTCAATTAAATTTGGAGTTCTCAGCAAGTTATTGGGTGTCCCAGTTTTAATGAAAGCTGAAAATAAAAATTTTCAATAAAATTGACTCGACAACAGGGGAGACTCGATGTAATCGCTAGAAAAAACTGTTTAAAATGTTGATATATATCACTTACCATAGTATCAGGTAATCCTTGTATATCATTGTTTCGATATCAAGTGATAAAATTTCTTGACATGAAACAGAAACGGCGTGAATTACACATTTCAACGAGTGAAAAATTTCCCATTTTTTACAAGTTCGCCAGAGTTCGCAGTCAAAATAAACATCGGCGAATCTGGGTCAGGTCATCGTCGGAAGAAATTATGTTAAGTGATAAAATTCTGAAAAAGACATGAACTACATGCAGAAACTAATTGTTGTGTTTATTTATTTATATTCGAGGTGGCAATTTTCTTCTTTATCAGCATTTTTAGCGATAAGAGCGATGTTAATTGGGGGACTATATTTTATCTAGCACATTAAATTTAAAATAAAAAGTCGTGAATTGGCTGAGTTTTTTCTATGGCTGCACATTTCGTTGATAATTACGAGGGATTTGTTCGTCAAAATAACGTTTTTAAGTTCGAAGAGCATTAGAATGGGGATAACAGTGTGGTGTTTTGTGATTTCGGAAAGGTACATGGCGAATATACTGTGGCAAATACCCGTTAATGGGCTCCGGCTCCGCCGTCGCCCATTAACTAAATTTGCCACAGTATATTCGCCATGTACCTTTCCGAAATCACAAAACACCACACCGTTATCCCCTAATTATAATTCAGTTGCTACAACCCCTACCCCTTATACCGGTATATATGAATTATTATAAATCATTGATACTATATCCATTATAAGATGTGAATCTGTGACATGTCATGTTCGCTGAGAAATCAAACTACCAAATTATTTACAATTTACACAATGTTACCTAAGCAATGCTTATAGATAATCTTTCTTTGTAACAAAGAGAGCGTGCGACAAATGACGTCATGTGGGTATTTCCGCAGAAAAGGAGAACCCCCTCATTATTATACCATTTTATCGTATCATTTGCATTCGTTACTTCGGCAACTTTCAGCTCTTCTCGTCACATGTATTAGATTCGAGTCGTCAAAAATCCGTCGTTTGAAACCAAGACGGATTTCAGACGCATCGCCGACGAAGATTCGTCTGAATTGGACGGAGAATGCGTCTGACACGGATCTAATTGTTTCAAACGTCGCATTTTTGACGCATTTAATACAATTGTGGGTCTGGTATTAGATTCGAGTCGACAAAAATCCGTCGTTTTGGAACGGGCCTAAGCTGGCCACAATTTTGCTGTACCTCCCCCTGCCCCTGGGAGCAGTATATCGTTATTGAGTGTTCAGGCTCAATGGGGTTGCAATTGTCCCACGCGTTGAAACCGGTTCTACTGTTACCTGTCGCATGCGTGTAATTAAATGGATTTATTATTATTACGCACTACATGGAGATAAAGCTTTTGATGCAACTATTGATGTCGGGTTTGTCGTTGGAACAAGACCAGATGTAGTCGATGTGTTGTTACGATGAAGAACTTTTCATATATCACACGTGAGTAAGGTTTATACAACTCTGCAACCCCCCTCTTGCCATTATGCATGTGTGCATATATATCTCACCACGATTTCCAATGAAGATTCATTCAGAGTTCTGTCCCAGGTATACATGTAATAATTAAATTGTTTATAGAATTCAATTTAGACGAAATGTCTTATTAACATATCGAATTATGAAGCCACACATTTCTCAGACTAAATCATTTGGTCTGCGTCAAAGGAGGAAGATGTGAAATGTAAATCGTACAACACTGAACGAAGACCCCCCCCCCCCCCCCGCCCTCATAGGCACGAGTTTCAGGTCACATGACACGATGTCCAGTAGCGAACAGTACTTATAATAGCTAGTTTCAGACACGGTATTCCTGACATCTAACGGGTGTCACTTATTCACGTGACCATTTATGATAGATATACACGTTACTTTAGGTCAAAGGTTTTGTAGCTGACGTGTTACTTGTAACAAATAGCAATTATCCATCTTATTTCGCCCTCCGGGTGTATTATCAACTACAGTTTCTTGGTAATCTATGGGCGCAGGGGTTTTTTATTTATATAAATTGGGATTTTTTGGGAAGCTTTAAAAGTTGTAGTGCGACCCCGAGGCCGAGTCCGGTAAAAGATGTAGCTGGGAATTTCAATTTCGTTTATTGTCGTTTACTTTATTATTTCATGCAGCGAGCGTCTCTCGAGACATGCTTGGTTGACCCATGGTTTGTTATTCGCATGTCAAGAAGTGCAAGGCGATTAATTCTAACGGGAATTCGCGCGTTAACCATTAGCGCGTTAACCGTTATGTGTTTCTATTGTTTCTACTGCTTTGTTGCATTGTTATTTAAACATCTTTCGTTTATTTTCACGTGACATAAATCGGAATGCTATCTACTATTATACTTCACGGGGATTTGACGATTGTATAAGAAATTTAATTCGAACTTGAATCCTACGAGATGTTTATATCGGTGTTTAACTTGTTATTTAATATCGTTTAGTGAACTTTTCCATTTAGTTATACGCGACAAATATCGGCATGTTCTATTCTAAATGAATTGGGATGGTAATTATTAACCAATTCCCACTTTACTCCTTCATGCTGTTTGTAAATATTGACTTTTCATTTCTTTGTATGCGGAATATATCGGAGCTATGAATAGAGATGTTATTAAGAGAAGTTCCAACACTAACCCTTCACATTGGTTGTTTAACATACAATTTGGCCTAATTCTAAACATCATTTTTATTTACGTGTACCGAGGATCAGAATGCTATATGAATTGAAGAATGTTCAGAAATCCCCCTTTCCTGTGAACATGTTTTAATTGATCCTCATGGGGGAAGGGGCATATTATAATAGTCCTCATTGAACCATATTTTAATTGACCCTCATTGGACTATATTGTATTTCAACCCAGTGGGACCGTAGTTTAACCAACACTGATGACACCATATTTTAATTTTAATTAACCCTCATAATGGGACCATATATTTATTCTTTAATTAAGTCACATTACCATATTTTAATTGACCTTAACGGGCCCATATTTCAATTACCACCATTGGTCCATATTTGTATTAACCCGCAAGGGACGATATTTTAATTAACAATCAAGGTACAATTTTAGTTAACCAACATGGGACCATATTTTGTTATTAAACCTCATTGGACGATCTATTAATTAACCCTTTATTTAACCGTGATGTGACCATATTTTAATTTACCCCCATCGGACCATATTGCAATTAACCCTCTCTGTGTGTGGCCATATTTTAATATACCCTCGTGGAACCATACATGTATTTTAATTAATCCTTATGAGAGGTCATATCAGGAGTGCATTACCTGAGGCCATTCTTAGATCAGCATTACGCCCTCCTATCGGGTGCGTATTGGCAAGTATATCGCAGTAGGTGGTGGACTAAATGTGATTAAAACATACTTGGTATTTGCGTAATTGGATACTAAATGTGATTAGAAACGTGCTCGTACTTGAACCATGTTACGAAGATCGCAAATGTTTGTCCGATTATTATTCTGCATGCCATTTCATGCGCTACTCAGACCACTATTTCAAATGATATTAGAAAAAAAAATATCACATATAATCAACTACATAGGGGTTACCAGTTACCGGGTTACCTATATACAGATTTTTCACAATCATCACATTAAAGTTGTTATATTGTATACAAATTATATGGTTAATAATATGATCTTGAGGTCGTTACCATTTCTGACTATGGGTTTCTTGTCATAACTGAGGAGCTGATTTTCAATGAATTGTGAACGTGCTGTGGCCGGGCATGATTCGAGATTTCGCTTCACCTGTGTGTGAGCCTTTTCGATCGACATTCGTTGTTTTGCAACTTTTAATATCACTATATATTTACGGCGCATTTAGTAACGAAAGGGATAATATCAAATTATTATTGTTAACTGTAGGATTCTATGCTAGTGTTTTGTCCGAAAATTCGCTTGATTGATGTTGGCTACCGAATATTCGGCAGAACATTCGAATATTTGATATAAAACCAGGGGGGGGGGGCGGAAAAAAACTGCGGGACACAACATACCGAGGGTGGGGGGGGGTACATAGGCGTCAAAAATTTACACGTAATTGTTTTCCTTATTCATTTAGGGGGGGGGGGTTGTCGGAAAAAATTTGCATGTCATTTTTTTCCAAATATGTATTTTCAGACTCACAACTTCAATTTTCTCTCATTTTATAGAATATGGATTAACCTTAATATCCAAATCATATGTACATGAGTAGTACAACCCACCTAAAACAATTTTGGATAACCACTGTCTTGGTTTACATGTGATATTGACCCCCATTAACCCTCTTAATAATGCCGACTATGTCAGTGTCTACCAGTCGAATGCAGAATTCTACCCTGCGATCGCTTATCTGGCAAATTTTTACTGCAGAACTATCCCATGTATTTAACAATTTCTCCTCCAATGGTATCAGAAAACAGTTATATGCTGGTATCTCACCCATCCCATTTGCATCTTTTTCAAAGTCGAGGTAATGACTAGTTGTTATTTTTTAAAGTGCATACAAAGCGTTGCGATCACCAATATACATGTGTGTACATGTCATGACATCACGAGGTACAAATCTGCGTTCTACTGGTAGACAATGACCATTTTAGTCATAATAATCTAAACTAAGTTACCAAGCACATTCTCGTGAATTGTATGCTCCGGTGTTTTTTTCGGTTTCCGGTCAAACCGAGTTGTTGTCCGGCTGGGGTAGATTTGATTTTTCTGGGGAGAGGGGGGGGGGGCAAATGGTCAGTGGAAAAAACTGCAGTTTTTGCTGTTTTGGGGGGGGGGGGGGGGTACCCAAACCGAAGAAAACAGTTTTGTCCACCCTGTGTCTGCAGTTCCCCCCTGATAAAACGATTGTTTTAGCTTTCAGGTGTAATTGTACCTTAGGTTCTGCCTAATTCACGACACTGGCATATTTATTTTCGTCGCTTGTGCCATGTCTGTGGTTATAGTATTTTGGTCGTTTCTCGTTGACATATACATCTCACAACGTTTAGATCAATGTATATTTCCTGCTAACGCCGATAATCGTGTCGTCGAATGTATAGAGCTACACGTAGCGTAGGAAGTAAATTTAATATTGAAACTGAAACAAGATCCTTGTATTACATGTTGTTTCACATTGGCAAAGGTTTTTGCATATCGGTGGGTGATATAAACGGTCAATATATATAGGGTATCAGATATGAAAATATGGCATTTGCGATAATTTACTCTCGATAAACATAACAAGAAAGTTAAATGCAATGCCAATCCCGACCATGTTCGGAACTATTGTGGCACAACTATTAAACTTCATGGAATGTAAGCTTGAGACCATACTGAGGGCGGAACTGAAATATCTCAATAGAGTACATGTCACAAATATATCATTCACTCGGAACACTATAGACAGTTACTTATGTTTTGTTACGAGGTATGTACTGCACGCTTTGGCATTTTCACATCATCCCAAACATTCGAATAGTATTAGAACATTCGCTCTCATTTGGGTTGACCGAATATTCGAATGTCAAAATTAGCCGAATACCGAACAGTATAGACTATACTTAGCTGCATATGTATAGATGACGCATTATTAAACTCAATTGCACAAGTAAGCACAGAACCGACAATAACTTAATTACGTACAAGATACAGGAACTGACATTTCAAGTAAATGCTAAAACGACATACATTATCGTTAATTTATACTGTTTCCACATGCAATGGTATATAGTGGGCTACGTGACATTAAAGACAGGGTACCTCCCCAGGGCCACAAATTCAACAGCAACATAATTTTTATAAAACCGGATTTCAAGACTACAATCAACTTCTTCTGTGAAGTAAACACTGACAAACTGAAGACTCTTTATACTATTTGTTTACATGTATCACGGCATAATACAGTTGTTTATTTTTGATGTAGCCAACCAAAATATCTGAAGTGTTGCCTCGGCGGTGAGAGCTTACAAGATAAGAGTTATCTCGCTTGCTATACGCTTCGTATACGTTTCTACGAAATCGCCTGAAATTTCATGGCCGAGTTATACAAATAACATCTAAAACTGTCTCAAAAGGTTGTATGTATTATAACTGAAAATATAACTACAATCAATATTAATTAACCCTTTACCCAACAAACCGGCCAAAACCGGCCAAATAAAGCTTCAACAGCCTAAATTATCTTGGGTCTGTCTCAATAAAACCATACAAATATGGATATCATTGGAACCGGCTCATTGACCACATTGTGATGGTTACAGTTATGCCCTGTGCCAATGCATTCTCTTATATATGCGAGTCGACCATAGGTCGCCTCGCATATATAAGAGAATGCATTGGCCTAAAAAAAATCTTTTTTTAATACTTTTTACACTTTTTTCTTACATTCTTTAACAATTTTATAATTTTTAATGTGTTAAGCCAATGCATTCTCTTATATATGCGAGGCGACCTATGGTCGACTCGCATATATAAGAGAATGCATTGGCACAGGGCCCTTCTGTTGGGTAAATGGTTAATACAAGTGGTTCCGGACAGGGGTCCTCGATTCATATTTATTATTTTATACCCCGGAATGTATATAAAGCTAGGAAGAGATGCACTCTCTTTAAGAATATTCATTGTATAACTTCATGGAAATAATTTGGTTTAAAGCCTGCAAACAATTATTCTGAATGTTTAAATAAAAATGGCGTTCACATTGTGAATAGTGAGGTATTGGAATTTCGCACTCAACTAACAAATAACAACACGCACGAATGATATACCGTATCGGTATATCACATAAAATAATATGTTTCTTGGCTTGTCCAAATTTTAATCAGTGCGGAATATTTATGCAAAGTTCTGCACCTAATGTTTTCTTGTGTTCTTCTGACAAGAAATATTTGTATGGGGACATAAATACCACAATTAAATATAATTCAGTGTGGAAATACGCATTGCACTGCAACTGACAGTCAGCGTTATCGACATGTTTTTTAGAGTTATTGTTCTTGGTTGAAAAGGTAAACAATACATTTGTCACAACTGAGTATCTACATGTACCAACGGCGATTTCCACGTGCGCAATCTCGTAACTAGAGGGTTATTGGTAATGCAAATAAGAACAAATAACTTCCACTGTTTCATATTCTTCATGATCATAATAGTGTATGTTTTTTTGCAGTTGCGCCCACAGCGAATGTCTTCCGTATAACAATAACATACTTTACACGATTTAAGGTATGTTGCGGGAGTAAGTGTCAAAAGTCTGGTCTCAGACAAAATGAAACTGCAAACAACGTCATTGTGCACGCATTTGAAAGCATTCACGATGGCAAACCTTCATACAAAATTACATTCAGATCCGATAACGAATTGCTGAGATATATTCATGAACGGACAACAAGAAATACTTTCCAGATTAACAAAGGACAACTCTAAAATGGACACGTGAACAACGTCATGTTCCCCTCTTTCAAAAGTAGCCATGATGGTGAACCTCCAGACCAAATTTCATATATATCATATAAGCATTGGTTGAGATATATGTACGGACGGATAAAAAAACACCCTAAATGTCGAGATAAACAAAATGGCTGCTGTCGTGGAGGCCACGTTTTTAATACATTTGGGGGACAATTGACAGCTCCTGCCAAGAGGCCACCACAAAGATCTATATATAAGTGGCTAGCGCTTGTCCTCCAATCCCGTCACCATATCATTTTGGTCAATAAATATGTTTAAATCAAAGATCTATATGAACTTTGTTGACAATCTGATGGGATGTGGCCTGTAGGGTGTGCCGAATAATTTAGTCATGCATGCACAGTCCTATTACTCAATAAGGGTCGTAACTCTAGAAAAAATAATGGATGAAACCCGCTGTCTGTTAGTACTCTTTCCTTGTATTCTTTAACAATTTTATAATTTCACCCATACAGAGCCCCAGACAAACATGAGCAGACGACACTCTTCTATATGCTTCTATATATGTGTGGGGCTCCCTGCAGGGTAATGGATTTTTTTGTTTTTATTTTATGTCCTAAAAATTGTAAGAAACATTTATTTAAAAAAAATGGTCGACTCGCATATATAAGATAATGCATTGGCACAGGGTAAAATATCCAGAACGACGATGCTATACGGAAAATCCGAATGACGATGACCAAGATATAGCACTTCAAATATTGCTACGGACGGACGGACGGACGAGCGAGCGGAGTCCATTTCTATATCCTTCGCCAAACTTCGCATGCCGCGGATAATAAATAATCCGTTTCGATTATGTAGCGAACAATAAATGTCCTCAGCTCCTGGTTGATAGCAACTTATTTGGCGATTGACGATTGACCCGTCAGTCATTTTTAAATGGGACGAAAATAACAAATTTAAAAACGAGCTGTGTTGGTTGTGAAAAGTTACATTTGTTCGGAATTTTTTTAGAAAAATTCGTCAGTCACGCGGCGATGTTTAAAATGCATTTTCGTGATATAGCGGTAGAAGTCTGTAAACTGATTTCATCTTATCGTCGGGGGCATTTATTACTGATCAAATATTTACTCACCTTAAAATGTCGAAAAAGAAGTGTCATGACGCTATCAATTGGGTGGGGGGGGGTGGAGTTAAGCTGAAAACGCTTTAGAGATATAGATGTATTCTCGCGATCGACCCGTTTAGTCTGATGAGCCATTGCGACAACGCATCGATGGCCTTTCTTATATCAACGTCTTCAAAACACGCCACATATATATAACACATCTAACATATTCAAATACCTAAATGTTAAAATTTTCTCATCTATATTCTGACAGGCACTCTAGTAATGTCCTTCTGGTTGCTGTCGCGGGAAAGCATCGCCAAACCTGGATCAACATATTCTGCTGCCACTGGTTTGTTAACGTCTAGCAACAATGGTATCGCACCGGGGAAAGGAGAGTTCAAAACGGACAGACAAAGAAGGGCACTATCTGATCAGCTACAAACCCGGACTTCTACACAAGACTGGACCAACGGCGGTGTGGAGAAGTCCGCGCACTTGGTGGCAGATTCCATCGAGTCCCGGAGCACTGTTTCAGACGAAATTACGACAATAATGTCGCAAAAATGGATTACCGGTCGACCAATAAAGACGACTCCTCAACAAACAGAGACTTCCGTTTATCAATGGTCAATTGGTCGCGAACGGACGTCTAAGAAACAAGCGAGAACCATTCGAGGAAACCGTACAGCGGCTCGGATATTAAAACCGACCACTTCAAAAGATTGGACTACTGTAAGAGAGACGCGGGTTATGCATTCACAAAAAGAAATCAAGGCCACCAGTAGCCCCCAGTTATCAACCACCTTCGCTTTACCACTATCACATGCTACGTTTACCACTATTCAAACTGACACTGTCACCACACTTAATCCGAAACCGAAACCTGTACGCTTGCAAAGAAACGGACCATGCAGTCGGAATAAATGTGGAAAATACCACACATCTGAATCTTGCGGATGCGATATCGATTGTCTAATCAACGGTGATTGCTGTGAGGATTATTTCTACGTCTGTTTGAAAATATATAGTGCAGAAGAAGCAGTTGATTTCATTGAACGTGGTTTCAACATCACACCTGGAGACAATTATGGCATCGAATATTTTGATTACAAGGTGTGGTTTAGAGATCATAGTGTGATGCGAACGATAGAGAACATAAGAACCGTAACTGTGAATTATAGCATCCCCTTAATTGACAAATGCCACCATAGAGGGAATATCGTTTACTGGACAAAATTTATGTGTGAGCTACCGAACCTCGACGACCCTTTTAATATTCTGGCGTCCTTCGTGGCCGTCCCTCACATCACATTTAAAAATATCTATTGTGGGATGTGTAATGGTTTTATTAACGATCGACTTCTCTCGTGGAACAAGACCGCAATATGTCCGCATGAGTATTTTAAATTTATGAGTTTGTCCACTATTTATGAGAGGTGTAATGTCACATATTCCTACCCTGGGATACCTGCTATTGAACGAATAGTGAAGATCCACTTATCGAAAGGAATATCTACAGACGTGTGTGATAATGAAAGGGTATACTCACTTGGTGTCGTGAATCACAACGCTCAGGTTTTATGCCGAATTTCTCAGGATGCAGATTACTTAAAATTGCTCTATAAATGTTCTGTACCCTGGCAAACAATTCCGATTTTTTATCGTGAGAGGAATCGGTATTGTGATCAGTGTGTGCGGGAATATACAACCGCACGATTATTAAAGGACAATATTGTCAGTGGTGATTACGAACTGCCGCCGGGTATAGACATTTTATTCAATTTCGATCTCTCAGATATTACCAGCTTCGCAAGAGGGATAGAAAATCCGCTATTGTCGTGCCACGAAAATCAGATACTACTTGCGAGTATGGGTCGGTGCGTTGACATAAATCGACCATGTTCCCGATCCTCTGAACAGGCCTGTGACGACGGCCTATTTAAGAACAGAACTGGACAACTGTATGGAAGACCAAACAGACAATATTACATCAAGTACTTCATGACTGATTCAATTGAAGAACTATTTGGCAGTCATTCGAGAGATACCCGTATAGGATATTTCTTATCACATCTTAACAGCCAGTTTGAAAAGCTTGTGAGTTCGTCAAATGATGGTGTGCCACGTATGACATATTTTGAACGTGCCCATTGCGTGAACGATACGTGGAACTCTGCTGCTTTTATTAAAATTAAAACGAATAGGAATGTTTCGGAACAGAAACCTGGCAGTCCAAGAAGTGCTCGTGAAACTATGTTATTCAAACCGCTTCTCGTGTTCCCAGATTTCGACATTAAACAATGTGACGAGACTCAGGATTTACAGCTCAACGAATCATTTACACACTTACTTCAATCGAAAATGTTGAAAGTTTCGTTCAGATCAGATAACATCTATGAAATCAAGAAAATGCTGGAGGGGAGTTTTCCAGACGACATTATACCAAACCAACTTACAGTAGTTGTGACCAACGTCGACGAGAGACCACTGGAGTGCAAGTCAGGAGAGACAACCCTACTTTGCGATGCAGAATTTATTGGAGCAACACACAATCAGAGTGGCTATCTTTATCTCGATGGTTCTGATTTCGCATCTATGCTGCACATTCCATTTGAAGAAGTTGTTTTCTCCACACGAAATGTTCCTTGCAAAACATTGGCACTAGTTTGTCTACATTATCCCGTTGATCTCAAGTGTGATATATGGCGCAGTTACACGGTAACATTAGCATTTACAACGACACAACAATTATTATGAACGGCACGACACTTGATCTTACTGGATCGGTCTTCGTAGTTAGAGATCAGACACTGTATATATGCGAGTCCAATCTTACATATATCGCACGGTCACGTGGGCATTCCATTAGGGCTATACTGTCGAACTTTCTACTTGGATTCTCTGTTCTATCACTTTTGGCGACAACAGTGGTTTATCTGTCTTGCAAGAAACTTCTGAACCTACCAGGAAAATGTCTTGTTGCTTTTGCTTCTTGCTTGATGATTTCGCAAATTCTCTTATTATTAACAACGACCAACAACAAGGAATTATGCTATGTTATCGCCGTTTCCCTCCACTGGTTCCTGTTAGCATCTTTCTCATGGGTAACCATTATCTCATTTGACTTCAGAAGAACGTTCGTCAACAGCACACCGACAGGAAATCCATTCAAAACATTCGTACGTTACGCTATCGTTGCATCAACCTTTCCAACGATGGTCACCATTAGTTCAGTCATTCTCGACTTTGTTCGCCCAGGAGGATTCCACATCGGCTACGGCGAAGGTGGCATTTGCTGGATATATGTCCCCATGGCAACAGTGTATATGCTTGCTCTGCCAGCCTTACTTACATTAATGTACGACGTCGTCTGCTTCATTTCGATCATTGTTTCGATAGAAAAGCAAGCCGACCAATCTGTCAGAATATTGAATCGAAACTCGGATAAGAGAAGATTGTTCGCTTATGTGAGAATAGCATCGATCATGGGTCTGACCTGGATTTTCGGTTTTCTCTCATCCTTCACGGGCATCGAGGCGTTAGGCTATCTCCATGTAATCACCAATAGTTCTCAGGGGATCTTTGTAGCAGCGTCGTTTCTTCTAAAGAAGAGAGTGTATGCCTGCATTAAGGAGAAGTTCAGCTCTCAGCAACAAACTCAACGACCGGCAAGGGATCTGGAAGGAACTGGCACAGCCTCTACATCATTATGACTTCTTCGTCAGCTTTTCGTGGAATGGACGGATGTTCATGGACCATTTATGTATTGACTATAACGTCGCTGCCTGGGCCATATCACGACGTTGCCAGTTTTATTGTTGACGTGCGTGCACTAAATCTAGCAGTGGTTTCATTGGCTGGCAGAATGACCCATTGTGCCGGCGAAACCACCGACCATCGGCGAGTAAACAATATTCCCGTAATATTTCTGGACAGGCGGGAGACGTACTGTCGTCTTACGTACAAGTACCTATGTGTGATTTGTAGCGTGTTAGTTTAGACATCATTATCTATATATATTTAAAGGGGTACTGTACGCCATTTTCAATAAATTCCCGGTGATAACGATCTAATATCGATAATATATAGAAAATTAAGCAATTTGAGTCGAAGATGTATTCTGTAAGCGTTCAAATTAATAGGTTATCTTAAAATCAAAGTTAATAATTTTAAGTAAATTTAATTTATGGCTGGAGCCATAAATTAAATAACGAATTTCCGTGTACAATAATTCACGGATAGTGGATTTGGCAACGCGTGACACACATGATCGTGTAAAAAAATATGTTGATACCGGGCATAAACTCAAGCCACTCACTGACTAGTGACTATACAATGACTTAAATAAGGAAATGGGACCAGTATGCATATAATATAACATTTATTTGATACATTTGCTTGAAACTGTCCAAAAGTTACTCGATTACGACAATTGGTAATTTCGCATTCCGGGTAATCTGCCATCCGTAACATTACTTCGTACTCAACAGACTTTCAAATAATGGAAATTTGGTTACCTTATTCTACGACTCAGAGACTATTGAAACCAACAACAACATTTGAGTACAGTATCCCTTTAAAAGAGTAGGATCTGTCTGTCAGTCCGGATTTTTCTCCCAGATACTTGGACCGATTGCATCCAAATTTGTTGTGGTGACTCTGGTTACCCTGTCGGAGGTTATAACGGCGTTAGTTTTTCAAAATTTTGATTTAGAAAAACTTTAATTAATAAAAACAATAAAAATTCAAAATATTTGTTGAGCAAGGAACTCAATCTAATAAAAATAAAAATAAATGTTTCTTTTAAATCAAACTGTCGAAATGATCACAAAGGGGCCGCCTTTGTCTAGGACCAAAATGTGCGCGAAGCGCACACATGGGTTGAGGTTCCTAATTATAACGCACAAAGGGGCCTCCGATGCCGAATAAATGAATATACAGTATATATAAAAGAGTAGGATCTGTCTGTCCGGATTTTTCTCCCAGACTGCGTGTCTGATTTCAACCAGATTTGTTGTGGTGACTCGGGGTACCCTGGTGGAGGTTATAACGGCGTTAGTTTTTCAACGGCGTTAGTTATTTAAACAAATTTAATTAAAAATAAAATGCAAAAAGAATATATTCAGGTAGGGAATTTCTTTCAGAGCGAAACCACTCGCGTTCAATATCGGTTCACTCATCAAATGGATTGCTACTCTGCAAATTTAATTTATCTTATAATCTGTCAGTTTTGCATATTCCAATATGTTGGCCAGACCAAAACTGAACCTATAGTCCTCATGATGTTACATCTCTCAAGAATCAAACTGAAATTGAACAAGCCAGTTGCCAACCATTTCTGTTCACCGGGACATAATATTATCACTGACTTTCGTTTCATGCCCATAGAAATAGTGCCTCTCTGTGAAACAGAAGAGGACACTAAATCTAGGAGACTGCAACGAGAAGAAGTTTGGATATCCACATTTAAAGCCACAACACCTTATGGAATGAATGTGTATCAACCAACTCAGCCCAACATCTTGATATGTCTTCCTCTTGTTTAAGAGAGATGTCTGACAACTAATTATCCGCATAGTATAACGCATAACGTATAATGTTTACAAGGGGTGTGTGTTTGGTAGTGTTTTGGCTCGGATTGTCAGTGGCTTCAAAGCACTGTGCATGGAGTTATGGATCTACAATGGAGAGTAACTTCTGTATTGTGCAGATAGCTTATGTTGTCAATTATGCTCAACACAGGAGAAAACACTTGCCACCTTTTTGAAAGAAATATGTTTGTTTAACCTTTGTCTAATTATTTAATGGCAATTTCTTAATTTATTTACCAGCATCGGTATGCTTAAATGACTCCTCAGCGTAGCATTTCAATCAGCCCTCAAGGCAAGCACGCAGGGGTGACTCACATGTAATGTTCACCAACTTGAAGGACAGTGAAAGAAAGAAGTGATTTATTCCAATGAGCCCGTGCTGCATACCTTTAAATATATAAATATATATATATATCGATGTCTAAACTAAAACGCTATACAAATAAGATACATGTAGAATGCAAAGGGAAACCCAATCGACAAATCTATATAAACCTCAGTATCGGTCAACAGTGATATGTCGGTACATCTATGTGATCTTGATAACGGCAATATATACTTTCTGTCTATACCAAACTGGATCAAACTGTCATCAAACAGTTAGTCAAGCGTTGGTTAAAATATGACAGACAGAAAAGGCACGTGATAGGCTCTCAATGTAGATTATGTCACTTTGCACGATACAGAAAAAGGTAATTATAAAATTGTTTTATAGCTAATCCCCTTTATATGCATATTACTGAATACATTGTCCACCACATATTTCTGAATTCCGTGTATTATGAATAAGGTAAATCAGTCCAAGGTGAATGGCGAGCGACGGATTAATTGATGACGATATTGTATGTATGCTATGGATGGTTAAATGACATATGCTTGTAGTTTGATAACTGTCTAGCAATATTGAATGTAATTTGCAGGTGTCGCTTAGAGATTTATTGCTACATTGATGTATATTAATGATATTAGCTTGTTTTACTAGCTCATTTTACCTGTGTGTCTCGTTAGTTTTTATATTATATAGCAAAGATAAAAACAATGAGATTTTCCTCAATTAAATCTGGCAAAAACAATTTCATTTGGCAAATATTATGCCAAAGGAAAATTTGTGTCAAGCGCCAACCCTGTACTAGAGCATGGCGTTCCACAAGAATGTGCGTTGAGACATGTCCTGTTGATTTTGTGCACAGAACTACGCACCGTATGAGATCATCAGGAAAAGTGCCGTAAACATCGGTCAATAAAAGGGCTCAAATATCGATAAATGAATAAGTTAACCTAACCTAAACCAATGGTAACAATTTGTTATTCAGACCAAAACAACTATTTCAAAGCATATGAATACATATAAACGCTATATATGTCCCAGTTTTTGTGTAAATTTTCATTTCTTTTAGGCTACAAAATATACTCATACTCAAAGTAGCTTAACAGTATGACTTCTCAGTATAACACTTTACATGTATATCCCCTTTATTATATAATATGAACATAAGCTAGCTTAATTAACGAACCATAGCTGAACAACATGGGTGCCCGTATGGTGGGGTGAGGCAATTCATTTTGGTGGTCACTCAACAAGTAAAACTGATGTGATATGACATAGCGGCTGAAACGACGATAAACCTCTATCAACCGACCAACATGGATGTTCCTGTGGCTTCAATTTCACATGATTGAATAATTTTACAACTGGTACTTCAAGTTCATAAAGATAGGGAGGTCAAACCCAGAAACCCTCCCACGAATTATGTGGTTCTAAACTCAGCTCATAAATCAACCCATGAGGTTAACAGTCCACATATATATGGTTAAATCTCCTATTTCGGCCCCTATTTGAACCAAATATAAAAAAACCCAATCCAATCTGAGATCAATTGATCCAGTAATAAGATGAAGTGAATTCATTTTCCTCAAAATAGTTACAAAATGATTAGTTTTCAGCATTGCGCCACTGATAAATGTTCTTTGAAATTATCAGCGTAATAAATAAAACATATCATGAGCATAGATGAAAACGAGTCAATATAGTCTTTATAAATAATATTGTAAGAGGTATACAACTGCTTATAACAAACGCATGCGATTCAAGCTAATTTAAATTGAAATGAATGACACATATACTGTAACCATTCTCCCCTATGTGTTTATCAAACAGGGTCAGATAAAAATGTGTAATTATAGAGAGGGAGGGAGGGAGAGAGAGAGCGAGTGGAGGGAGAGAGAGAGGGGGCATTTGTTGACTTATTAATGTTATTGTTGATATTAAGCTTATAGTATGGTCGTGGTAAGCGAAATGATGGGTTGACCCGGAATAAATAGGTAAAAATGCGATTGTGGTGTCAATAGGCGCAGAGTACTCAGTATAACATATCTAAAATCCGCTTTGTGGAATCTTTGGCGGTTGACATTGAATTTTATTCATATAATCTGAATTGGATATCTCAAGTTCTAAATATACGGTACATGAAAGGTAATCAATTGAGTTCCGCATCTAGCGATCACACACCGTGTAGACAATTTATATAGTGTCGATACAGATTACAGATATATGCGGCAATTAATCACCATTGATCACGGGTTGCGATCGAAGCACATACTTTGCATAATGCATGTCTATTCTGAACGGCATATATTCAAAATTACCTACGTTTGCTAACTTGGCAACCTGGTGTTTAAATTTTTGTGATCTTAGTGTACGTTCAGACGACCACGATTCTATCGTAAGTGGAAAGATTTCCGTCGTAGGAAGTGACCGGTAGTTGGACTGCGCATGCTCACGTCAAAATCGTAGGTCAAAATATAATATCAAGCACTGTTTGATTTTAGATGCGAAATCGTGGCGTGTCCTTGGTTACCTCCACTTGCGACGTAATCGCAGTCGTGTGTATGTAAAAATCGTAGCTGGAAATGACCGTAGGGTAGTCAATCACATGTTTTAGGAACAACCTACGGTATAAGCATGTCCGACGACATCGCAATCGTGTGAACAAACTATCTACAATCTCATCGGGCCCCGATTCCCCCACTTACGATTGAATCGTGGTCGTCTGAACGTACACTTATGTCATTTGCCATGTGTTTATATCTAACTCAAAATAACAAGATTACACCAAAGTAACACCGATTCGAAAATATTCGGTGTCGAGCTTGAATCAGGTCCCCGATATTGACATCGAATCGAATCTGGAATATTTGCAGATCCCTCTGTTGACACCTATCAATAGTTGTTGAATGAATATCAGTAAAGTAAGTGGACATTCAGACAAGTGGAGGAATCGGGCCCGGCGAGATCGTGGATAGTTTGTTCATACGATTGCGATGTTGTCGTACATTCTGATATTGATATCGTATGTTGTTCCTAAAGCATGTGATTGACTACCCTACGGTCATTTCCAGCTACGATTTTTACATACACACGACCAAGGATACGCCACGATTTTGCATCTAAAGACTAAAATAAAACAGTGCTTGATATTATTTTTGACCCACGATTTTGACATGGGCATACATGTACAATTGTATCGTGGTCGGCTGAACGTTCACTAAGATCACCATGATGAACTTTGACACTGTGCTCAGAATGACATACCACATTACATGTTGCATCGAATTTTCGCAATGCAATTTTTGTGTTGTTTTCATTTTAAAATATTTGCCTGTCATCACGTTAAAAGTATCTATAGATGCTTAGAAGAATTGAGTTCACAAATATGCACACATAGCTTACCTGCTTATCTCAGTTGTTGTGTTCATATTATCTGATTATGTTCATATTCCTATCACAATCACATAATATTCTTCGCTGATCGTGTTCGCGAAAATTATTTCTGTGGCAGGACTATTTATTTTTTTGTGATTGCGTATTAATTTATAGCACAAACTCATATATCTTCGCTCGTTCAGCCGTTGTTGATAGAAATACATAACATTTTCAATACTTATAATTACATAAATAGTTTGTTTCGTACACTCACATAATAGTATGGGTTTAAATGGTTAATACGTTTGGAACTATATGTTGTTATCTTCCAATTTTATTTATCGATTTTAGATTGTATCGATGAACTTAAATTGAAGCACTCAATCGAATCTTATACTATTGTTTAGGTTTGAACTTTGTGAATATTGCATCAATCTTTCAGGCGAAAATACCGATAGAAAATTGAAGATATTCTCTACATTGCATTCATGCGGCAAAATGTTTTTAATATTTGTTTTAATTTTGTAAACAAGACTTTTTGTTTTTGGTCATGCAATTTAATTCACGCTTTGTTAAAACTCTAGCGCTTTAGTTTGATATGTTTCCAATTATAATCCAATATAGTGAATAGACCTGTTAGAAATGCAGTATAAACTAGCTACTAGCCCTTATAAATAACAAAACACATCAATGATTGTATGACGTTTATATAAATAGGAGAATGTTGCACATCGACTGATTTGTGTTGGCCTCTTGACAGCCGATTACGACAATAATGGTTTAGGCCCACCGATCCTATGTGCAACATTCGTGCTTTCCAAAATTCAAAATCCAAGGGTCGTATTACTTAAAAATTGGTGACGTCACAAAATCAGATATAGCCTATATACGACCCAAAGCGTCTTTGGTTCGTTATAACGCTTGGTTGGTGTTGACTAGTAGCTATCCGGTCGTCAATCGTGTGTACCTGAATATACCAGTTTAATATTTAGGACATAGGCCGTACATATATACTGGAATTAGGACAAAAATTGGGTGCGGAATGGATCTAATAAAATTGGGCGGTAAATATCAATTAAACGGACATGGCTCATTCGAACCTTCCAAATACACTAGGCTACCACGGAACGCTATTTTTTGTTCCATGTCGTACATATGGCTGTTTTGTGTTTGGGACCCAAACACCATATTCACAGTTGTATTTTTCATTACTTCAATGCGTCTTTTTGGGTTACATAACGCTCGTAGAAAGGTAGTTCAGATATTTATGGACCTATTTCGATACTGAGAAAAATTCAAAAGCGAATAATATTATGTGTATTTTGGAGCGCAAACCGCCATGAGGCTTTAAGTGAAACTAATTGTAACCACAAGACGATTTGGGAATTATAGAGAAAACGCTCACAAGTCACTGCTAAAATTATTAATAAAACTTCAACATCCGTGTACACAGGTCAGCAAATACCATAGAAGGCACCTTGCAGATATACGCTTCGGATTGGTATAAACATAAATCCCCCCAAAACAAAGGTTGTTTCTCCCAAAATATTAAGCATTATTAATGTTCAGATGTTGTACACATATTTTAGCAAAGGGGTAAACAAACTGGGCAAATCAGTATTGTACATAGCACATTCAACATCATATGCCGACCAGCGACCGTGAAGATGATTCTAACCCAAATACCCATGGATTTGTGATCCAAGCAAAATAAGATCATACTGATTTGTGTATCTGGGCATGTTTGTAAGTTGCCTTTTCTGGGGAAGTTGGCGTCTGCACGCAGAGTGGCATGATTTCGTATTGAAATTAACCATTTGAGCTTCATAATCAAAACTAACGTTGGTGTATGTCATATAGGGGTTGAAATGGCAAGATCAAACTTCAATAACAAATTAAATTAAGATTTGGGTAAGTCTAGGCATAATTTTGAAAGTGATGCTCAACTAATGTTCTTCCCCGTCGCCAAAGAGGTAGGCCTATTATGCAATGATGCACCCTTCATATGTTTTTTATATCAGTACCACCTCAGTTATCATCACAAGCACATACAGTTATCATACACATTATAAGAAAGTTGTGCATATATGATTATAACATCTTTTATTCTGCCGCTAGGAGCGAGAAATTCCATCCACATGTAGTATAGGATAACATATGCATTAACTCCAAATAGTCGGCCCAAATTTCACTATTTACACATTTTTAGCATTTGAAGAATGAAATGAGTTGAAATTGTGATCACATATTTTATTTGAGGTTAACATTCATGAACACCTATTAGACACCACAATTGTATTAATTTTTTATTTTTTTACAGTACATTCATTTCCCTCATACAAGACGGGACCCATTCATGCTATCGAGCTACACATCGAGCCCCATCTACTGGAATAATACTATTTCATGAGCATGAATAACATTAAAGCTGCATCTAGTGGGAATGCAAAACCACCACCCCATCCCGACCTTGTATCGTTAAAGCATTTCGTGACCTCCTGGCTTTTTCTCGATTTATCTCTCGCTCGATCCCACGCTCTCTCTCTCTCTCTCCATAAGTTTTTGCAATATTGAAAAGCCGATAAACTGGAGAAAAGGTCTAACCATTTTAAGCAGAACTGAACCCACTTATCAGGAGTTCATCTAACTAGTGCTAATCTGGTTAGCGTTGTCATGCCGTGATAAGATAAGATTGACTATCAAATAAGTAAAAGTAGCTAGCAGATCGAAGTGTTATGTCAGTCTCGCAGATTGGAAAGAATCTTGACATAGCCGATAACTTAATGTACACCCCCGAAATTATGGTGGGTACCCACACTTGGACGCATATATAATTTTTGCGAACCGCCCTGCAGGCTAGACAATTATATGGTTAATTTTAAACATATATTTTTTTTATTGATACACGCATTATCCGCCACCAATGACTGATAATTAGGTTTCAAACGAACTACCTAACTTCAAAAAGTGTCTACTATTTATAATAAAATCGGAAATGAGTCGGAATTTCTATTAAATTTATCGGGGTGAGAGCAAGCTATGGTCGCTATCCCATTGAGGGAAAATTCTGCTTTGCGAAATTATGTTTTGAATAGTGGATATCACTATTTAACTGGGAGATATATCTTCATCTGAGGAACGATATGTTCATTTGTCAAAACCGCAATTCTCGGGTTTGGCGATACCACGTACACGGGGGTGATGTAATCGTTATATGCATGCATAAATGGGACACGTGACACCAATGATGTTATTTTGGGTTAATATCCCATCCGTCCTACCGGCGGTACGATAGTCCTATTGTTCCCAGGCCGAATTCGCTTAGTTTGGTAGACATACGAGATCTCCACATCATTGCTTTGGATATCTGATTGAACAGTTGATGATGGTGAGATCCTGATGTCCTGGCACTAAACAAATACCTAATGGTACTGGTCTACCAAACAAATATCGGATGGTACTGGTCTACCAAACAAATACCTAATGGTACTGGTCTACCAAACAAATATATAATGGTACTGGCCTACCAAATAAATATATAATGGTACTGGTCTACCAAACAAATATCTAATGGTACTGGTCTACCAAACAAATATCTAATGGTACTGGTCTACCAAACAAATATCTAATGGTATTGACAACAAGACTGAATTTTCAAGTCATGTGACTTAGGAATTTCCAATGGAAAATAATTTTAGCATGCATGTTAGGAATTACAGGGCCGTCAACTTGCCATATGATGCAATGCGACTAAATACATTCTGATTTTTGTCATTCATTTTGATATTGATAATTTGGGATGTGCTTTATGTCAGGGACGCCCAACTTGGAATTTCTAACTGCTCCACCTCAACCAGACCGAAATTCCAACAGTTTTGGTTGGAATTTCCCAACATGGTACTCGATGTTTCCAACTGTTGGAATTTTCAACTGACAGGCATTTCATACACACGGGTTACACCCTACCCAACCACCACCGAAACCACCACTTGTCGACACGTCTCTGTATTGTATTCAACATTTCCATTAGCATTTAGCAATGCAATTATGCCAAACCTATTTGGAAATCTTGAGTTGCAGCTGGAAATTCGAAATTGGACACCTACCTCAATGAATACTGTATATATCATTGTCAAAAAACTCTATACTACCACCAGTAACAATGTTCAGATGCAGATCCAGACGACTAAAATATCATCGGGTTATCATCCCCCGAGCAGGCGAGTACGACTGATACGAAAAGGAGATGCCGTGGCCGAACGAATCAAAGCGTGAAGACTGAACGTATTGCAAAGAAGCTCCGAACTTAGTGTACAAATGAAATATAAAGGAGAACAGAAGACGAGGCTATACTCAAACCTCGAAAGATTTAAATCTGGTAAGGCCCTACTAGTGAAAAAATTACAAATGTTTGTTTTATGTATTTACCAATTTAAAGTAACTACTCATCAGCTAGTATCCAAAGGGTCAAATAAAGTGCACCATCTTCTATCATATTCTATAGCCATCATTTAAACAGTCAATGACATAAAATTAAAACACATCACCCACTCCTATTTTGTTCATGCCCGTTACTAGTAACACGAGTATAATCTTTGTTGGCCAAGCAATAATATTACAGTTGTTTTTATCGTGAATTCTCACATTGCATTATAATATATTTCAATACAATTGATCAAATATATTCACAATAACCCAAATAGCGCTTAGGGAAAAACACAATTGAAGCTAAAAATATTTTTTTTATATTTGTCATACTATATTAACGTATCCTTTTGTTTAGATATTGCCAATATTCACCAGGATATGGTTGTATTGAATGAAGTGAGTGTAAAGTGCCCATGCAAAGCTGTATTGAAACTACCTATTGGAAAACGGCGAAAGCCTCATACACAAAACCATGCAGTGAGTAGATATTTTTGGTTTCATTATTTTTTGCATGCAGGCTATGCATATCGTTGGATATGAGACATGGATGAATACTTGATAGAATAATAGGTTACTACCGATTCTTTGTTTGTTAGCGGTTCCATAGTTGGGTTACGATGGACGAAATTTATTAACCCTTTACCCCAACAAACCGGCCAAAACCGGCCAAATAAAGCTTCAACAGCCTAAAATATCTTCGGTCTGTCTCAATAGAACCATACAAATATGGATATCATTCGAACCGGCTCCTTGACCACATTGTGATAGTTACAGTTATGCCTGTGCCAATGCATTCTCTTATATATGCGAGTCGACCATAGGTCGCCTCGCATATATAAGAGAATGCATTGGCACAGGGCCGTTCTGTTGGGTAAAGGGTTAATGAACGGATCAGTGGTTAAATTATTCCACTTTTAGTTGTGTAACCACTGGTTTCGTTTCCGATGATCATGGGATATTGTAGTCAGCCCAACACAGTTTCTTGGGCTGTATTCCCATTTTGAATTGTCCCGGACCTCTGGGAATATTGATTAGCTTCACACCTCCATGGAACTCTATGGTTTTGCAAAACGACACAACTTCAGGATAAATTAATTCCCAAAAAGACTCAGCATATTAAAGTGCATTGGCAATTATCCAAGATAATATATGTTTCTGGGGTAGTTTGAATAAAGCGTATATATGTTGTGACGTCAACAATTCTGGATCAAGATCCTCTAAACATCCAGAAGAAATAAAAGTCCTCTAGCTAGTTTCTTCATCATCTTCATCTTAGAGAATACATCGCATTGACTTCTACCCTTATCAATATTGTTAATTTTGTATTTAGTCATGTGCATAACGTTCATTCCAGTGATATTATCAAACTGTTCTTTGAACTATGTTAAGGTGTTCTCTTCAACCACACGCTCGGGCAAAGCATTCCACGAGGATACGACTCTGTGTGAAGAAGTACTTCCGAATGTCCTTAGAACCCTTTTGGTTTTGGAATTTAGCTGAATGACCACGCGTTGCACTATAGAGGGCACATTTAGCTGAATGGCCACGCGTTGCACTATAGAGGGTACATTTAATGAATTTAGCTGAATGGCCACGCGTTGTGCTATAGAGGACACATTTAATGAATTTAGCTGACTGACCACGCGTTGCACTATAGAGGGGACATTTAATGAATTTAGCTGAATGGCCACGCGTTGCACTATAGAGGACACATTTAATTAATTTAGCTGAATGGCCACGCGTTGTGCTATAGAGGACACATTTAATGAATTTAGCTGAATGGCCACACATTGCACTATAGAGGACACATTTAATGAATTTAGCTGAATGTCCGCGCGTTGCACTATAGATGACACATTTAATGAATTGCTCTTTGTTTGGTTTATACAGTCCATTTAATATCTTGTAGACCTCAATCATATCTCATATGTAGCGACGCTGCTTGAGGGACATCAAACTCGCTTCACATAATCTAGTTTCATAAGGTAGATCCCATAACTTTGTTAGCTTTTTTGCATCCCTTTTGACACTCGATTGCTCTGGAGTGTTTCAATTGGTTAAGGTTACTCACTGCGTTTCCACACTCGAGTATTGGTCTAATTCGTGTCCGCATAAGGTTAGCAATAATGTCCTTTTCTTTGTATGTGAAGGACCTTTTGACGATCTATAATATTGTTAGCTTTGAGCACCGTTTCATGAACTCACCAACCCCGCCATCAGTCCCCCGGAAATTGAGCGTGCTGGTCATATATATCTATTATACGATCATCATCTGGCTTATGATATAACTTATTTTCCGTAGATAATCCGCTTAGAATCGCCTCATTTTGAGTCGATAATGTGCTGAAAATGAGAACATTTTAGTCACATTACCGATTCATAATGAGGCAATTCTAGGCAGATTATGTACGGACAATGACACAAATAAGCCAAATTACGACTTTTAACTGGCGTTTCCACTGTGGCCCCCGCCATAAATTGAAATAACGGGTAAGAGTCCATTATCAGCTTATTTCAGAATCAAATAATCACATTATGTACCTATTTCTCATTATAGGTCGAATATATGCGTATTTTCTCCAAGGATATGACTAGGATGACTAAATCCTTTAACACACCCTGCATAGCTATCCCTCATCCGGTTATCACCTAACTTCATATGGATCTTCAGTGAGACATATCGATAGGGCCTCCCAATTTATCCCGAAATCTGTCAATCCATCATCGCACACCCGACAGCCTACATTTGGAGAATTGTTTTGAAACTTTAGAGTCTTGTTGGTAAATAAAAAGTAGGAATTCTTCTATAAACATGATACGGAACAATGATCGGTTTAATATCTGGACATTTGGAGGGGGTGCGTCCATATCCCAGAATCTGAAAAATAAAACTTAAGCTTTCCATCTGTTGCACATCTTCAAACGGATATCGTCCCTATAGTTGGAAATGTTCTGACTGATAACCTATAGTCGGCGAATGTATAGGAACGACTTTTGGCCTTAAACAACGAATTTCACTCTAAATATGCTGGCTGTGATATCAAGCTATCATGCCAATTTCAACATTCCCATGATATTTATAACTTTTTTAAATATTGGCAAAAGTTTAGGTGAATTAAGACGCATCCCAATCCCAACCCCAACCATGTGTGTATTATATATACCGAATAATAATTGACTGTGCACACCATTTGGGCCTTGTAATCCGTGCATATATTGACACAGATAAATGGATGTTGCATTGCTAAATTAACGTGACAATTTAGTGATATTTGGCATATTGTATCGAATACATGACAACACACGCAGATGTTAATGTCGAGAATTTGTTTGTGTTCATTGTTTGTCATTTACTTGATCGTTTGTAAATATTATTATCACATACATTTATATAAAATATTTATCCACCTCCTACCCTCTCTACTATACATATAAACCCATCGGGTAAAGGTTACAATACACCAAATGATTTACATAGGCCTCATTGTTAACAGATCCCGCTGGCCTGTATTCGCAGGAAAGATTTGACCCTGCACGAGTATTTACAATTAAAGGCACGTGAGGCCTTTAGTGTCGAAAATATTCATATTTGTTCCAATCACCGTAAACAGAAAAACATTAGAATGCATACAGTTTCGTTCATATATACCATGACTATCGCGTAAACAGCATGTTATCATAAGGCCTACTATATTTTACCTAAGCAAGAGCCTGATTGTGTTACAGAAGACAGCAAAATGCTACTGGCTAATCACACAAAAATGGCACAAACGCTCTTTATTAGTTACATATCAGGAATTCGCCAACAAAGAACGCTCTTTATGTTTACCATCATAATATAAACAAACACCAGAAAAGTAACTTTTTATGCCTTTGTTTACATAACAATCGTCAAATATATGACAATAACATACTGTTTATGCGATATTTCTTTTTTGTATACGGACAAAGTCTGTCTACATTTTGATGTTCTTTCTGTTTGTGGCGGTTCTTGACGGGTGGAAATATTTTTACAGGATACCCACCGCCAAGGCCAACCGTACCTTTAAAGAACGTCCTTTTAGACACACGGAAATGTGTCCAAAAGTACTCGTAAACGTGGTTGATCACACTGCAGCTTGACAAACGTCACACTACCCTTAAAATTGAGAAAAAAATGACATCGAAATAAACACAAACAGCTCCCATAAATTATTCGCCATTTGCACAGCCATAACCGTTTACCATGTGGCTATATTTGATGTTTCTCGACGGGAAACACCTTTGTGCATTTTTTTCGTGCACTTTTCATCCATGTATCAGTGACCATTCAACTGCCAGATTTGTTTTTATGCTGATCCTAGCTTGGGGGTGGCAGGGGAAATCACTCTACTAATTTGTATTTGGTGTATTGTAACCTATAGTGGTCACTGGAAAGACAAGAAAGTCACCCAAACGATATTAAATTGCGTCCATTTATATACCCACGTCAAAATAAATAAATTTGATTCGAAACATGTCTGTGTTCTTACTTTATTAACACTTTTCTGTCACCACCCATAGCTGAATTTGCAAAAAAATTACCTTTACTTGAATGTTAATTTTTTTTTTTAATTTTAGCTGGATTTTGGCAAAGTAAACGATGACGATGTACATACAGGTTGTCGATCTGATAGCTTGTAGATACCACTTCCAGATAATATGCCATAGGATTCGCTAGGCGAATTGGGCGCACTTAGTTTTCACATTGGACGCACCTACACAATTTTCGAAAAAAATCGACAGAAAACCAAAATTGTCGCTTCACAAGAATATATCTATTGGCGGAAATCTGTGCTCATTGGATAGTCGAACCATTTCTGCAAACTTCCAGGGTAGGCTTTTTTGTCAACCTGTCATCTAACAGGGGCAATTCAACTTCGTTTGACCCGAATCTGGTCCGATTTTGCATCATATTTTAGGGTATGGTCCATACTGACGTCACGCTTTACTCTCATGTCGTGCCCAAACCCGACAAATCTGCCTTGGCGTTCATCTAGGTTGTCGGGCGCCAAGAAATATGGTCTCACAATCATTAAAAGGGCACCATTGTGCCCAAAAATAGGTCGAAAATGGTAATTTTCGGTTCTACAACGAGAAGCAGAAATGGCATCAGAGGGGTTAATTTGTAAATTTATTGGACGGATCCGGCGCCAAATAAGCTGTCGTGTCGCGTACTTTATTATTCCAATGTGTTGCATGGGCATAATGAGCACAGGACTTGTTTCAGAGCAGAACTCTGAAAAACGACCATTTTTCACTATAGGTTACAATACACCAAATGATTTGCATAGGCCTCAGTGTTAACAAATCCCGCTAGCCTGTATTCGCAGGAAAGATTTGACCCTGCACGAGTATTTAAAATTAAAGAACGTCCTTTTAAACACACGGAAATGTGCCCAAAAGTACTTGTAAACGTGGTGGATCACACTGCAGGTTTACAAACGTCACACTACCCTTAAAATTGAGAAGAAAATGACATCGAAAAAAACACAAACACCTCCCATAAATTACTCGCCGTTTGCACAGCCATAACCGTTTACCATGTGGCTATATTTGATGTTTCTCGACGGGAAACACCTTTGTGCATTTTTTCGTGCACTTTTAATCCATGTATCATTGAACATTCAGCTGCCAGAAATTGTTTTATGCTGATCCTAGCTTGGGGGTGCCAGGGAAAATCACTCTACTAATTTGTATTTGGTGTATTGTAACCTAAAACACGCCTCTATCATCTACTAGACAGATAAACTTAATAATATGCGGGATGAAAGGTTATAAGAACCTGCACCAGCTGACCTCCAACAGTTCGTAAGTGACGTCACTGGATCGTAACAACGTTATGGAGCATCATTAGAACGCACCCTGCTGGTTTCTGTTGTTAGCGAGAGCGTCCTCAGAAACGTCAATATCCACAACGTAGTTTCGTGCAATCGGTGATGACTACTTTCTAAAACATCAAACGTTGCACCCCACAACGCAATAAAAAATAATTTTTCAATGTTCAGTTTTGCTCGTATGTGGGACTTTGGTAAATGTTTTTCAGAGCATATGAAGCTGGTATATCAATAGTTTGTTTATTTATCAACCTATCGTATCCGTCGGTCTAAGTTACGTAGAAATGAGCCATGTCCGTTTAAACAAATTCACATATAGTAGATGGGGATTCTTTATAAATACGCGATGTATCGACGTTTTTCATGGATAACATGATATTTTCATATTCATATCTCACTCGTTAGTTATGTTTCACAGCTTGGCACTCTTTATAAACACGCGATCTTGTATTTTCCACTGTCTTTGTCATATATTTTCGCAGCTGCTAACACCTGCCGCAAATAACTATATGCAATTGCAGATCTGTGACTCTGTTCACAAGTGTTTAGTAAATGTTATATTATTCAGAAATGTCAATAGGTTGTTCTAATTTGCTCACAAATATTCTCTATGGTGCTTGTGAAACTGGAAATTTGACAAAACACGCCGACGTCATGATCATAAAAATGGATAAATAAAAGAAAACATAAATGCTAACTAGAAGTAAAATAACTGTTGTGTCTTCGAATCCATGCCTGTCGACAGTGTAAGTGTCCCTCACGGGCAGGAACTTTTGATGACAAATATAACGATTATAATCAGGTGCCTGAGTGCAATGTTGACACTTGTTCTCATCCGAATTGAGTATCCTCCGGGCTGGCGGAAGTCGATCAGAGGGCGTGATGCTCTCTATGTAGAGTTAAAGCTTTTGATGCAACTATTGATGTCGGGTTTGTCGTTCGAACAAGACCAGATATCGTCGATGTGTTGTCACGATGAAGAACTTTTCATATATCACACGTGAGTAAGCTTTATACCACTATGAGATTCCCTCTTGACATTATACATGAGCATATATATCTCACCACGATATCCAACGGAGATTCATTCAGAGTTCTGGCCCAGGTATAATAATTCAATCGTTTGTAGAATACAATTTGGACGACAAGTCTTATTAGTTTAATTCCGTGTGTCTTCAGATTCAGGTAGTGCCTACATTGTTTGGAAATTCATGTTTCCATTTTAACGACGACCCCTGGTCGGCATCCTGGATTGTTTTTAAATGGCCACTAAACATATTTATAATACTAACCTGGTTTTCCATTGTTTGGAAACATCCATTGAATATATATTTACTCCAATAAAGGATACTTATCAATTGAAAACACACCACTGATTCAGTTTGTTGGACATGTAACATTTTCACCTAAGAAGCAGCTCGAAAATGTTGGAAAAAGCTATCAGTATGCTGGGTTTGTCCCAAAATGCACCAGCCAAGTGTGACACGTCACAACACTCAGCGTGATAGCTCAAATTCATAGCCCATACTAGTAGTCAGGTGGATTAACAGAAAATCATAGCCCATACTAGTAGTCCGGTGGATTAACAGAAAATCATATCCCATACTAGTAGTCCGGTGGATTAACACAAATTCATAGCCCATACTAGTAGTCCGGTGGATTAACACAAATTCATAGCCCATACTAGTAGTCCGGTGGATTAACACAAAATCGTGACTGGCCGGACTAAAGCATGAAACTTGGAATACATGTTCTTTGAACCAAGATACATGTAAATCCTGTTTGGTCGGGGTTCCCGAAACACCTGACACTGATAAGCCGTAAATTTGGTTTCAATGACAATGGCATATGGATTAATTTGAGAAAACAGAAAAAGCCTGTTTCTGTCAAACTAATTTGTTTTGCTTGACAGTAATATGTATGTTGTTAGTGCAAGTTGGTGCCCACTTCATGATCGGAACTGCAAGAGACTGTATTGTCAAGGTCACCCCTAACGGCAATGCTAACCTTGTTTTTCATTGTTTGGAAACATCCAATGTATATATACTCCAGTACAGGATACTTATCAATTGAAAATACACCACTGGTTGAGTTTATTTTCACCTAATAAGCAGCTCGAAAGTGTTGGAAAAAGATATCAGTATGCTGATTTTGTCCCAAAATGCACCAGCCAAGTGTGACACGTCGCAACACTCAGCGTGATAGCTAAAATTCATACCTCATACTAGTAGTCCGGTGGATTAATACAAATTCATAGCCCATACTAGTAGTCCAGTGGAATAACTCAAATTCATAGCCCATACTAGTAGTCCGGTGGATTAACACACAATTCATAGCCAATACTAGTAGTCCGGTTCTTTGATCCAAGATAAATCCTTTTAGATGGTGTTCCCGGAAAACCTGACACTGGTCATTCGTGAATTTAGTTTCCATGGCAACAACATATAGAATAATTGGAACAAACAGAAAATACCTGTTTCTGTAAAACTAATTTGTTTGACAGTATAGGCATAGTCAGTTCTCGAATACGATATTTATTTTGTAAAGAACTCTTCGAACGCTCTGACCGACAAAGTACAATTGACCGCGCACAATGAGATTAACTGAAATCGCCGTTGAGTGAGCGTTGAGATACTCACAACCCGTGCGGTGTCGATTCCTTTGGGAATTGGTGTGCTTTACCAAAAAGCCCCACAACAAAACAGGTTGTACGATACCCTTAAAAATAATTTACCTTCCTGAATCAAGATCTTTTTCTTCTATAATTCTAACTGAAATTTGGAATCAATGGACATTTACAATGATCCAAGTTCCAACACGACACATTTCTCATTGAACTGGACCAAGTCCAACATCGTGTCAGGTTCCGCATAAAACGTTGGGCATTTTTCCGCGGTACATATATACAATATCCTAGTCGCTACATGCATATTAAGAAACATGTATGGTAGAATAATCACTCCAATAGAGGGACAAATATGCCACATGGGTGATGTGTGTCCTTGTTACACAGTGAATCAACGTTCGCTGCTCCCCGTTGTTGCGATTGCCATAAAACAATATACTATACGTCCAAACAACATCTTTGGCATTATTATCCTTAAACGAAGATTACATATTGTCAGTGGCCATTTCCACTCAGTTAATACCCATCCTATTATCAAAATAACCAAATGTCTGAATGTCATTTCACCTTTTACGAATGACCATAACATTAATTTGTTCACACTTTGATGTATCATTGACGTTCGTCTTTATAATGAATTTATGGTCGCATCTGGAAATAATTGCAACACAATGTTGCTTTGCACGAAAGTCACGAAGAGGCAAATTGGTGAATGTTGTAAATTTGCTTAAATATTCAATTTATGGATTTTTCGGGGATATTCATACAAAAATTCAATTCACAAGTCCTTCTATTTTAATGGCCATTGTAATTATATTTTACCATCCTGATTAAGGAACAGAAAACGTTTGCTGTTGTTTTCGAGTTACTAATATGTATTTGTGCTGTTGGCAATGTGAACTTTAAACGGACAGATTTTGACAGGAAATATTTGCAACAAACTCACTAGGTTATCTAGTGTTTGAACCCAGCTAGGGTTTGCGCTTAATCTACCATCTGAAATAATGAATGTCTCGAGAAAATAAATAAAACATTTCTCATTGCATAGTTTAGTTTTTGTGGTGGCCATTTGGAGAACTATTTTTTTTGTCATGTGAAGGACCAAATCAATATAAAACAACATAAATATTATTTATCCACGTTTTCAATAATTTGACAGATATAAACACTCAATACCTATTCATCTTTTCAGACATTGTTTTATGGTGACTCCCAAAACAAAAAAGTTATGCTAATGGCTGCCGAGAAACGAAAATATGCAATGCAGAATGTGTTATTTATTTTATCGCTGACATCCATGATTTCAGATTGTAAATTGAGCGCATTACCTATTTGGGTTCATAAGATATAAAATTCAGTGCGTTTGTGACAAATGTTTCCTGCCAAACTCTCCAATGACCAACATGGAAAATTATTGTTTTTATCTTGTTTAAACCACTTTTTACACTATTAGAACATACCTCTCATATTGTGAGGGTGAACATGTTGTTATATTACTATAGCATACATTGGTCATATAGGTTAATGATTTTTTCCTTCAAATTAATATTTTGCAATTGATATTTTTTAAACGTTCACAAATAGGACGCCTTAATCGTAAACAATAAGAAGAAACTATTCAAACCTATAATATAGTATGCGGGAAATATAAGGTACAAGGTTGATATTTTAACTAATTGATTATCGGTGTCAAAGACATCGGGAACGCATAAGCAATTTGTAGACCGTTTTCAGTAGCCACATGGTTCTTTGGTTCGGAATTAAACAAATGCTCGCAGCGATCGTTAGTGCACGAAATCGATGGGTGCAATGTTGAGTGTGGCTCAAAGACATGTACACGTACCATGATCGCAAACTTAGATGTCACTGCAACAACGAAAATTGTCCTGTGAGTTTCATTTTCAATTAAATTGTATGACTTATTCGTTGATAGTTGTTATATATAGTGCCTCGTCTGTTTGTACTTGAACACAATTCAGGATAGTTAAATTATTTCTGTTGTGACACTTGTTTCGGATGTAGGTAGAGGTACTACTTCAGTTTTGATAAATTGTGTGCACACAGATTCAGTCTATAAACTATCCTTCGTAACAAGGTTGATATGTTGTCTTGTGTTATAGGGGTCATTTCCATGGTTTATACAAATATACGTTGGAGTTGCGGCGGTCGATGTGGTTGGTCTCTTTCAAGTGTGTTTTGTTACGAATTGCTAAGTACATCCACACTCTTCTGGCAGAGAAAAGTCTCTTGTCAAAGACGCACGTAAATAAATAGTTTATGGACCAATATTACTTTATGAGCTCCGTCGTAGCGATGGAAGGACGATATTCAGCAATAAATATGGGGGCATGTACTTCCAAAACATGTACAGGCTAACAAAGTGGGAGATACTAACATTTGAGCAGCTCCCTCAAGATAATTTAGTGCTGAATATACATCCACATGCCATCCGGGTTAACCATTTTCAACCTGACGCAACGCAGTCATGTTCATGGTGGAGATAATGCGATACCAGAACGTGGTTCTGTATGTTGTCGACACAGATAACACACATTCTATATCGTTTGTTTGTTGCTACACTGAAATGAACCTATACATATTCTTGCGACCAGCTTCCCAGTTGAACTGTCTATACCCATGCTAGTACATGTGTGGGCCTAAACAATGTCGTGTTTATTTAATTCGAAACCACAATTTCTCAGCTGTCATCCATATTTTACCGTCTAGTTTTTAAACACTAGAGCAAAGGGAAGGGCTAAGTGGATATTTTAATAATTCCATCAACCGATTGTGCATATAAGTTATTGCGTTATGTATATATGATTGAAAAGGCAATATATGCTTACGGGACAGATGCACGTTTTGTAAAAATGTCCGAATATTTCAAAAATCGATTATCTCAAATAATGGCATGATTTTCTTTGTGAAATTTGGTTCAAGAGATTATTGTAAAACAATGTGAAGAACCACCGACGCGTTGAAAATTATGACCTTATTTACTTTACTTTTATGCCATGAAAAATATTAAAAAAAATTCCGGTACCGAGGACTTCAGTAAAATAGATTCAAATGTGCAGGTCATATATCCATGATATCATATCCGAAGATCGTGAGAGGAGTCTTAATTATTCTCTGGAGGAAATATATCAGTACGGCTTTTACTTTGAAAATGGGGGCCTATATTTCCAAAAAATGTGCATGGTTGCAAAGTGGGATATATTACCAGTTGAGCGCCGTCGCGTCAGTTTAGTGCTGAATATACATCCATCGGGGGTAACAATTGTCAACCTGCTGCAACCATCTATTGTAATTTGTCGACACAGATAACACACATTTTATTTCGGAAGTAATTTGTTTGTTGTTACATTAATGCGAATCTATGTATGCCCTTGCAACCAGCTTCCACATATATCAACTGTCTATGCCCATGCTAGTACATGTATGTGCCTCCAACATTTGGTGTCCTACATATTTTACCGTCTAGTATTGCCAACACGGGAAATATCCTTAAGGGTCAGACGCACTTTTTGCCACAATTTCCTGATATTTCAAAATGGATTTTCTCAAATTCTGTTAGGAATTTCTTTGTGAAATTTGGTTCAAACAATTATTGTGCAACAATGTTTAAGAACCATCGACCCGTTGGAAATTATAACATCATTTACTTTACTTTATGGCATGAACAATATTTTAAAATTCACTGTTTGCCAGTAACGAAAACTTCTTGAAAATAGATTTTTGTTCTCACGTGCAGTTCATATATCCATGATATCATATATGAAGATCCCGAGAGGAGACTTAGTTATTCTTAATTAATTATTAACTCGACGAATTGTGAAGCCACTCAATTACCAGGTTAAATAATTTGGTCTCATTAAAGGGAGGAATGTGTGAAACTTCTGACGGGTTTTTCAACTGACAACGAGTCACTTAACTCACGTCACCATTTAAGATACTATTGTAAAGTTCGAAAGAAATGAGGTTTATCTGTTTCGCTAATTAGGATCCTTCCTAGGATATAAGTCGGGACCAATATGAAATCGCCCTATATTTAATTTCCACATATAATGGGTGTCTTCCCAACTCACCATACACCATATAATTTGAGTACCTGTTTTCATAGTTAGTATGTGTTTGCAAACTTTCAAGTGTTTTCTTTCAATGGACTTGTGAGATTCGAAGCACCATATTTCACTGCCATAGTTTAACACTGGTAACACCAGTTTGTCCAAGAGCGTTAACATGCGGTCTATTGGGATATCAAGTTTTCTTACTTTCTTCAAGAGTCCGTATATGGCTTTCGTCCCAATCACACCGTTTCTTTTGATAGCTCCACAAAACCGGCCGTTATAGAAGAGTTCCAATCCGAGATATTTAAATTCTTTTTCTACTTGTAACTGTCAATTATGGTAGAACACTGGCATTTGCTTTTGCATTTTCTTACAAAATATCACAACTTTAGTTTTTGATATGTTAACCTTATGTTCCATGCCTCGGCATAATCGTGAATTGCCTGGAGTGCCCGATGCATGTCGTTTTGATTTTCTGTCATATAACTGTGTCGTCGGCGTATAGTGAACATAAAAGCTTGATAAAAATTCCTAATTTCTCTGAGGCGACATTGTCCAATAAACATAAATTACCAACAGCGCAGTCATTAAGGAAATTTTGCAGATCATTAACGTAAAAGCAAAACAGCAAAGAGGACATTATCTCCCCTTGAAAAAATACCTATGTTACTGGCGACTAATCCAGAAAGATTATTACGAAACATTTAATTTGCGTTTACATGTCACGAATTACGTTGAAAATTTTTCTATTAATATCTTTTTTGAGTAATTTCAAATACATTGTATAATGCTTATCTCCATATCGAATGCCTTTTTGAAGTCTATAAATGTGCAAAAATGCGTATTTGCTTTTGACATGTATCAGTCTATAATGTGTTAAAGAATGAATATGTTATCAGTCATTGAATGTTTCTTTCTAAACCCAGTTTGGTTATATCCGATCAGTTTTCCTTCGTCTGGCAGGGCGGATAATCTCTGATTGATGATAGATGTGAATAATTTAGCAAAACAACCAAGTAATGTTATACTAGAGCACGATCTGATTTGTATTTTACATCAATCTTGGCCCCGGTCACATAAGGAACCAAATCTTCTGTTATTAAAAAATTGTCAAGTCTACTGCCTTTTATTTTGGCATACAATGTATATCTACTGATATTTGGATTTCGAAGCCTCCATATATCTAGGAGTCAGAATTCGGTTTTTTTTGTCTGTTATAGTTATGTGTGTCCAAGTTATATTGTTGTTCTGCATTCCAATATCCAGCCCATATCAAGGATAGATTACCTATTTCTATTGCTTTATTTTTCAGGTTTTCGAATTGTTTTTAGTAATCCTCTGCCATTTCATTATGCAGTCTAATAACATATAATTTCCACTTGGGTCTAGTATTTCTTTATGTAACTCAAACTGAAAGGAGTTCTTGAAACATATCGCAATGTATCTACCACTGCTGCAAAATGAGGCAAATTACATTTTCACATTGCAGCAGGGTCCGCGCTGGACCGAAATTTACTTTTGCCAAATAATTTGCCAAATGAAAATATGTTTTGCCAAATTATTTTAGCAATTGGCAAATGCTATCCGCGATAGTATAATTTTCTGCAACCTTAAGTCTTATGTTTCGACACTAGCGGTTTGCGCCACTTATAAAATCAGTTAGTTAATAATTAATTATACTTGCATCTCTATTGTGGTTTATCATACAACAATAAGCCGATCACCGAAAAATACAATGGTAGAAGGGTTTCTCCAACAAAATGGCACATAACAGGAGGATTAGTAATCCCTCCAACCATCAGTACTAATGCTATGAGATTAAATGCATCTTAATAGAGGTGTTAACCTTTCCTAAACCTTATAAAAACACCACTAATATAATTATGTTGTAAGAGTTTCCTGCAATTAATGGTATTGATTGACCAGTATTTTTCAAATTTCTTGAGGAATTAAAAAGTGACTTGCCAAAACTTTTGCCAAATGATAATATTTTTTGCCAAATTTGAATTATTTTTGCCATTGGCAAATTTGGCAAGTGACAGCGCGAACCCTGCATTGCAGTGAAGAATTTTCTTATTTTATTAAGTTATTTATATAAGATCACTTCGATGTGAGAAAATTAACTTGCCGCCATTTGAGATTCAAGTTTATAAAATAACATGACAATGTTATGACAAAAACGCGTTATTTGGAAAGGCAAATGGAATTTGCTATCAGTATATTGTTAACTAATTCTGATGTCTTAGGTGGACACAACAACACAGTAGTTGTCAGTACCAAATGGTATAGGCCTAATACTTATAGTAATTTAAATCTAATTTGAAATTAGTCACGTTTTGATGTAACTTTAGTTGTAGTGGTACAACGCCTATATGGTGAATAAAATGTGTTATCATGCATGTATCGTTTGTAGTTTGATATATACATGAATACACACGAGACGCCAATGATTTGCATGCTACCGAATAATGCAAATGTTACTCGAGCAACAGGACGGTCGATGATAGTATATATTTTCCTATTCAGAAATGTAGTTTTACAGCGCAAAACACCTTAGCACCATTAACACTGAGTTGTTGAGAATATTGTCGCAGAATCAAATGTACATCTTCAGAATACATTGCCACGAGACTAGAGGTCTCAACTGAAGAGGAAAGCCCCCTTCAGTGGACGACAGTGAGTGTTGAGGCTGTATTCACGTGAAGAGGTAGAGTGTGTGTTTAGGCAGCATTCGCGGACTGGTTTGTAGTATCGATTCCAACACTCAGTTTAAAGAAAACATTGGAAAGAAGACATTGTTTCGAGAAGCACTATGTACGTCAAAGATCAATACACAATATGATTTTGTTGATTCGCATACCACAAACACCACAAAGTATCTACTATACATGGACAGCACGTTTAAATATTAAATATGGATATGAATCGCCGTTAAAAATAACAGTTTACAATTTCACTGAGTGAACATGAATATCAGCTCATCTGACTACTCATTTGAAGCGCAGTCACACGGCATGCTGAAACAACACAGCTCGGAAGCAAACAGTTATTTAATTAATATAGATTGTAGGTGTGACCCTGACTTTGATGCGATATTTCTGCAGGCTCGTCGGCAAAGTTAGAACAAGAAAAAAAGGTGCATGCATCAGATCGCCCATGAACTATTTTACAAGATTTAATCACGTATATTTGGAAAGTATTATACATTTAATATATATATTGATTACATAATCAAATTACCTCCCTCCATCTCACAACCAAACGCCACTGATTTGGTTATTTAAATCGCAAGATTATATTCCCCGTGTCATGGAGAAAAATGGGAATCAATTTAGTGGACATATATTTTCAACATGGTTGCCCCTACCCCCTTCTGTGCACCCCTGACTCGAACGGAGCCACTTTTAACATTTTTAAAGCACACAATATTGTCCTCATATCATGCATATGATTATGTATAAGTTTGGTGGAAATCGGCGATGATTTTTTGTGTGCCCCTCCCCTTTTCTGCCCATGACAAGAACAACGTTACTTCAGACAATTTTAATCCGCAGTATTATCTTCCGCGTAAAAAGTTACCCCTGTTAGACCTCTTTGGTGTCATCTAGATAGGCCTACGTGACTTTCTATACAACAAAAACAGACAAACAGACAGACATTCGGAAATATAGATATAGATAACTTCACGCCAACCATTGTCTCCCGTATAGTGCCCACAGCGTTCATGCAGTGTTAACATGGAATAATTATAAGTGGCCGTTATGGCACCACATGAAATGGCGTCCAACATAATCCCCGTGCTGTGATCAGTACTAAGTCAGTTTAATATAAATTGCAGAGATAATGCATTGTGAATTGCATGTGTTATACCCATTAATATTATGAGCATGTTGGAATTTGCCTACAAAATTGGGACCGGAGTTTGAAAACTAGCGATATTTCACTTTACTGTCTCTATCTGAAGCACCCTACTATAATGTCAAAGCTTGTGGTATTCAAATTCACAAAGTACCATGCATCTTTGGGATTCCGACTAACCATCTCGAAACAAATTGAGCAGCCTAATATAGATTTAAATTTAGTGCCACTGTTCCAACCAACCGGATTTGATATATTTTAATGTAAATATCTTAAATGATTCTGGCAATCTTTCTTAAGTTAATGATTGAAACCTTGTGGGAAAAGTAACAAGGAAACCTGTCTTGATTGGTTCGGCCCAAACACACTATATCCAGAAACAAATACCATTGATTTGGATAAGTGCCACTACGTTGACGCGATGGATGGTTTTTTAAACGTGTTCAAGTTTGAACACGAGGAGATGGTGGTGCTTTAGTCGAGAACCGGTTATAATTGACAAAGTATGAAGGACTGAATCTGGGAATCCAATCGTTGGATGAACAGCTCTACGTGTTCATGAAATAGTTAAAGTGGCAAAAGTGGTGTACATGAAAGTGGTTTGGCAGCATTTGTTATTAATCAGATAGATGCTTGGCCCAACCTTCCGAGTCGGAGTGCACTTGTGTCAGAAAGCTTTATGTCGGTTCGTTCTACGACTTCTCACTGGATTGCTTAAATAAACTGATGCACGGGACTGATATTAGACATTACACAACGTGGACTGAATTACATACATAAACGCAGAACTGTTGAGATTATATACACACACTGGGCACTTTACAGGGGGGACTTAACCGGGAACGTGGTTTCCTATATCACATTACTAATATCTGAGACTGTAACCAAGACGTTGACGTTAACTCATCATGTGGTCACATCAATGCTTCAACATCCTAAGCTGTCATTCCACACGAAACGGGCCTCTGGACATGTCTAAGGGGCTTGTCATATGAGCCGGTCCTCTATGCTTTCTCAACATTTAGAATAATAATGTGCTGTTACACTATCCGAGAAGACTATAATACTTTAGTTGATATCGGCGACTGAAACATTCTTATAATGTTAGAGCCCCTCCTCTCTCCATACCAGCCCCAAGGGGCGCAAAATGTGGCATCTGTAACCCACATGATTTGATTTCTCGTATCATCGGAGAAGAACGTGTTTGAATTTTGTGGAAATTAGAGTTAAACATAATTCTATCAGCGTTGGTGCCACACCTCTCCCCATTCATGACTCGCACAGTGCCACTTTTGGTATATTTAAAACCACGTCCATTATATTCCTGATAGCATGGAGGTGAGTATGTATTAGTTCTAAAGGTGTTAGTCGGCAACTAAACAAATTCTTATAAAATTTTATTCCCCCAATCCCTCACCCAAAGGGCAACAATGTGGCGCCTTTCAATCACACGATTAGGTTCCTCGTATCATAGAGAAGAATATATATATAAATTTGGTGGAAATCGGCGCTAAACATTAGCTTTATCACTCTTGTTGTCCATCTCCCGCTACGTGCACCCTGGCTCGAACGGCGCCATATCATGGACATGATTGTGTATATTATGTATATTTGGTGGAAATCAGCGACAAAAATATTTCATAATTTTGCTGCCCTCTCCATTATCGACCCTCCCTTTCCTATCCCTGACTCGAAATCGGGCAAGTTTGCATTTTATAGAATTATTGAGACACATTTCGAAAGAAAACACTATCTTTCGACAACAACAGATTTGTTCACATCCTGGTGATGTTCCGAACAACAAATCACAAAACTAACGTTGAACAGGGCTCACGATACAATGTTGACTACTTGGAAAGGACATGTACCCTCTGTAATTTAGAACTGGGCGATGAATACCACATTATAGTTAAGTGCCCAAAAATTCACGAATTGAGCCTGAGATATATTCGCCGTTACTATTTTCAAAGACCAAACTCCCATGAGTTACTGCAATTGTTTAATTCCACACATAAAACAAAAAGACAAGGAACCTGTCTATTTTCGTCGGAAAGATCTTAGTCTTGTTCAAGTCCTCTTGAGGCTAAGCAACATTAATAACATAAACCCCACTAACTTGACCACTTAGAATACATCTATATATATACTACACCTGTATGCGAGCTTTTGTTTTGCAACGATTTGTATATTACTCATTACGACGCATTTAGTTACAAAAGGGTTAACATCCAGTTATTATTAGTAACTGTAGGATTCTATGATTTTGGGTATCATCTGTTATTGAAACAGCATCACAGATCCATGGTCGATTCAAAATATCATTGAGTGAAAGGTTAATATTTATATATGACGCATTGGACTCAATTGCACAATTAGGCACACAGCAGAGCCGACAATAACTTATTTACAAACAGGAAACAGGAACTGATATTCCAAGTGAATGCTGTAGCGATATGTAATATCGTTAATATATACTGTTTCCACGTGCAATAGTATATAGTGGGCAAAGTGTCACTAAAGACAGTATATCTCCGCCAGGCAATTTCAACAACAAAATCAATTTTACAAAAGACTACAAATAACTTGTCCTGTGAAGTAAACACTGACAAACTGAAGATTGTTCATATTATTTGTTTCGCCCAACGGGTGAACTAATAATACCGTAAAACGTCGCTCAAATGGGCATCACGTAGTAAATGTTAGCCCGAAATGAATATTGCTTTTCTTTGTTAATCCAGCCCCGATACATACTCATTGCCCTGTTTCGCCACACATAAGTGGCGATATTAACCATTAACTTGCCATCGTATGGCTCTATATGTAGCCAAACTACCATCGACTACATTCACTTAGAAACAAGTATGAATCGCCCACCAAAGCCATGACAGGCAACTGACACTCGCAATGCCGATATCACGATGTTTGTCGCGATGAAGCTAAGCAGTCAGGACCGCCCATGTGCCGTCTGGGGTGCCGCCGCGCAGAAGTGCCGCTATTAACCCACAAATAAGCCAGTATTTCAATATCGTCGCAATCGTAACACCAAGAACTCCACTCATGTAGGTATTGCGGAACTAACGTCGACTAGATTCGAGAAGACATAAAGAATATTGCCCAACAAATCCTGGCAATTAACCCTCGATATGTCGTCATCGCCGATTATGTTTGCCGCCAGTGAAGCGAACAGCCCGAACTGCCCGTGTGGTGTCTAATTAGGATGAATTTAGTGGCCATCACATTGCTTATGTCTCACGGGAACCCATGCACGCCATTCCTTTTGTGGAAGATAATTTTAATGTACACTCAGCCTTGTAGGGACGTGACGATATAGGGGTTGGTGTGCGTACTTATAGTGCATGGGGACACTGCCGTGTCTCTTTGAACACGTAACGTGCATATTTTCACAGCTTGTCACATGTAGGGACGCGGTGAACACTTCATGTGCATGCTCCCAAGACATGACACGTGTATATGGACGCGGCGATAGAGGGTTGGGATATACGTACTTATATTCTATGGCTCAATGTCGGTCATGTTGGACATTTCATATCTATGTTATCAAAACTGGTCGGAACGCGGCGACGGAGGGTTGAGGTTCACGAATACTCATATTATCTGGGACACTATCGAGTCTGTTTGAAAATTTCATGTGCATGCTCTCGAACTGGTCACACGTAGGGACTTGGCGACATGGGGTTGAGTGTAAGTACTTTTATTGCATGTGACACATTTGGCTATACTTTATCAAGTCATGTGTATGTTCCAAGGCAGGTCACAGGGACCTGTCAGTGAGGGTGCTTACGTTACATGGGACACTGTCGGGTTTATTTGAACAGTACGCGTGTCTGTTCTCATGTCTGGTCTCAACCGCATGCCCCTTGAACCAAACCGAAATTTCCAAGTGTCATTATCACCCATCCTCTCGGGTTGAAATCATACACAGGACGTTTAATTGTTTGACATTTGCGACCGGTAAAAACCACATCTTGGCGCTCTACATATCATATCTTTCATCGGATTAAACTGATTTACTGTTTAAAGATACGGGCGGCGTTGGTGATGGGTATGCTGTTAAAATATTCAGCTCCGTCAAAAACCGCCATAAACAGAAAGAATAGTAAAATATAGACAGACCTTGTTCTTATACCAATCAGAAATATGGCATAAACAGTATGTTATTGTCCAATGTGTTTCCTTTGTTATGTAAACACAAGCAAAAAACGTAACATCACCTGGCTTTTGTTTAGATCCGGATATGGTAAACATAACGAGCGTTATGGAAATAATAAAGAGCGTTTATATCATTTGTGTGTGTTTATTCAATAGAATTGCGCTGTGTTATGTAAACAGAAGCAAAACTTCTATACACGAGCAGGTTGATGTTTACGTACACCATCGTACGTCTTGGCGACAATATACTATTTACGCGCTGATTGTGTTTGGCATATGAACAAAACTATATATTTTAATATTACTTCCGTTGATGGCGATTTGATCAAATATGAATATTTCTGCAACGAACGCCTCCCGTGCCTTTAAAAAACATGACCACCATTAGCTATCTTGGATTTCTACATTTGAGTTAATTGAAAATGCAGCCGCCATTTATGAGCGGATTATTGGGAATATTTACAGGCATTATCATCTCTGTATGGTAACTCAATCCATCTGCAACGGCTCAATCCCTCACCTGAGTGCATAATGCGTAAATAACACATGCTCACCTCTTTACTTAAGCTATCAAGAGGAGATCATTTTGCCCGTAGGATATTCTACAAGATTTAATCACGTATATTTAATAAGATTTATAAATTTAACATATATATTTTTCCACACAATTAGCCCCTAAATACGGCTATAAATTTAACATATATATTTATCACACAATTAGCCCCTAAATACGGCTATAAATTTAACATATATATTTATCGCACAATTAGCCCTCAAATCCGGTCTCATATATTTAGTAAGACACGTGTATTACCGGCACGCGCAGTGACGTAAGAGCTTAAAGCAATTATATCGATGGCAACAACGGATCTTTGTATTACTTTAATTAGAATATAATTATGAAATTCAATTTGTATTGGGTTATTTAGTGTTGACTGTGAGATAAACATGGAACTGTATGTTTTATTGAGGATATCTTTACTTACTCTCTTGTTGTGATAAGTTACACAAACATGCATACACTATTTTGGGACCAATCAAATGAAAGATGCTGCATATATAGAGAAGGCAAAATGACTAATTTATTTTGTACATAATTATAGTTGTAAATGCTATATGTACACTACATGTATATGTACACTATATGCACAGTATTTATCTAATTTATATATAACACTACCGGGTCTGTATGAAATTTAGCGTGCTTAATATCGCAATATTTTGAATTCACTATCGCAATAATAGGCGTGACATATTTTTGGTATTGCGCTATAATCGCGCCTTTTTCGAAATTAAGCGTGCTCAATATCGCAATAAAGGCGCGCCTCAATATACCACTTCTTCTGACTGGTACTGTATTGTCACGTCGTGATGTACGGATTGTTAAAACAAAAACAGTGTTTACAAGTGACTGGGTAATTTCACGCCTTACATGCGACCAAAGATTATGCCATTAAGATGTTTTACTATTACATGTACATACATTGGAGTTTTAACTGTGATACAAGTAGCTTTGTTCTTTTATGTCTTAAAATGGCATGCTGCTTCATGTTTTAGAATGCGTGCGCAGCCTTTTTCCGGATTAAATTTCACGAGGTAGATAACAAGTTTGATCATCTGCAAACTCCAAAGTTTCATCAGTTACGAATAATACTAGTTTGGACCATTCTAAAACATATGAATCGTAATGCCTACCGGGAAATCATGTTGTTACCATGGGAACTTGGCTAATTCTACGGTAAATTAGCAAATTAAGAGCAAAAAATTGGTGTTTACCCGGGAAAATTACCATTGGTCTGACCTTCATTAGTTACGGTCTTGATATAAATGAAACGGTGTTGAACAGTAAAAAATACAACGGTCTGACATGTACTGGTTACAGTCTGCCAGTTACTTGAACGGTTTTTTTTGCCGTGGAACGTTCTACGGCCTGACCGTATGTTTAACGGTCCAAGGTTGGCAGCGATGTTGCGCGGTATGACATCGTTAAAGCGACGGGTTTTTTTTCTAACAGTGCACCGTGACCATTAGAATGCTTGTCGTCAGCTTCATCACCGTCGCTGTCGCTATCCTCATTGTCCTCATCTATCCTCATTTTCATCGTCGTCATCAGCACTCATCACCGTCATTTGCATAATCATCATGATCAGCACCACCATCACCATCATCGTCATCATCATAGTCCAGGCGTGTTTTCACATATATAGAACTTTAACGGCATTTGTGCGGAAAAGTGGCAACCCTAGTAATTTTACATAACTTAGGTATGCTCTACAAAATTAGCCACGATGCGAGCCCGATTTTCAGGTACTTGACCTTCAAAACCGAGAAACAAAATGGCCGCCAAAATAATCGAAATTGCGCACGTATATCGGAATTAATCGCTATTATAGCTAATATATCATCTTCGTTATCGTCGCCATCTTTGTCACTGCAATTAGTATCGTTTTCATAATCCTCATTATCATCACAGTTATTTGTCGATCCTTTTCAGTCTTATTTTTATCAGAATACCCAGGGGGGGGCCGTAAAAAAGTTGCGAGACGTGGGGGTCTTTTTTTTACATTTCCATTTGTTTACACCCACCCACCCTTTCTTGCATTTTTTTTTCATAAAATTTTAGACACCCACCGCAAAACATCAAAGCTTTATGTTGGTCCCCTCTGTAAAAACGACCAACCGCTCTATATTGGTCCCTTCTTTGAAAGACCAAATTAAATGTTACTTCCTGTTAACAAACATGTGCAAAATTGAACTCTAAGCAATCAAAAAAGGTAGAATATTATGTGATTATATTGGTAAATTTATAACCCAGCCTATTCATCTGTGTGAGTACAGCTGGTGAGTAGATGAAAAATATGTTGAATCCCCTGGAATGACAACAAAAAATAACTAGGGCCAGTGTTAGTGCCTACAGTAGAATAACAAATTACTCAAACTTAAATTTATCTTTGTTCAGACATCAACCAGCATCAACTAGTAGGCCTAGAGCCTATAGTAATACCAAAAAGGAAAATGTGCATATGAACCAGTGTACGAATTAACTTTTATGTATGCCTGCATGACCACCGACCCGACCTCGCATTACGACTTAGAACTAGGCCTAAAATAATGCTTAACCCTTTGAGTTTGAACGTTGATGGTCAATTTAGTGCCAAATCCATATACACAGATGTATATTACTGAGATTCATTTGGACAATCAGAGCTGAACTTCGGTCATGTACTGGATGGAGTTCATGAGCAATAAGAAATTCACATACATTCTGAACAAAACGGTAATGTGTCCTGGCCCCTCTTCACATCTATTGAAATAATATTTTTATACTTTTCAGAAGACTATCCAAGGAAGGTTATATTTTTGTTTCTTTCAATAAATGTTATTAAAACTTTATTTCATGTCTACTTATTTACTTATTGATGGTTGTCAACAACACTGAAACAAATAATTTGACAATTCAAATAATTATTTGACAAAAGTATATTTAAAAATCAATTTAGTATACAAACACTGATACAAATATTTAGTTCATACATTACACTCATGCATCAACTAACTGTATGAGTAAAGTATAATAATTATTGTAATATTCTGTCATGAGTTGTTAGCTGATATTGTCAGACTGCATTAAGTTCACCCTACCCTAGGGTATCTGAGGTAATTTGTTATTGATCTACACCGTGAACTAGACAATTTTCAATATAAAAACTGCCAAGCAAGCTGAAACAGACACAATTAAAAAAAAATTGCGCGCAAAAAATATCAATGAAAGTTTTGGGACCCACCCCACAATATTCACTATTTTTCCATTTTTTTTCAACTTATGGGGGTAATTATAACAATATTGAATGTATTAGTGCTTCTCATATTGCAACAAGCCACAACAAATAAACAAATATGTTTAAAACAGTTGAAAATATGTCAATGAATAAAAAATGCAAAAAGGTGGTAAAAAACTGATTCCGGCCTCGGGTACCCTCCCACCCCCCACCTGATATCTCGTAAAAAAAAATCGCCCCCCCCCCCCCCTGGAATACCTAGATATTTTTGAAGTTCGTGGTTTCTCCATGGAGATAATTTTGTTTAAAGCCTGCAAGCAATTATTCTGAATGTTTAAATAAAAAAAGGCGTTCGCATTATGAATAAAAGGTATTGGAATTTCGCATTCAACTGACAAATAACAACTCGTGCGAATGCTATATCGTATCGGTGTATCACCTAAAATCGTACCTGTTTCTTGACTTGTCCAGTTATTACTCATTTCGGAACATTTACGCAAAGTTCTACAACTAATGTTTTCTCTGAATAAGAAATAAGTGTATAAGTCTGGAACATCACCGTTGCTGTTGAACAGACGTCCAAATTTTGACTACTTAATTTGGAAGGAGGATTAAAATATGTTGAAACATACACGATTATTGATATACCGGCTTCATGTGCTCTGAAATATAATTGTCGTGGTCACAACCAATTTCCAGCTGTTTTAATTTTTCGCAAAAAAAATAAAATAAACGCTCTTTATACACCTACACCGAAGGTGCATTCCGCTGAGGTGTATTAATGTTCTGATGTGGCTAAATTCGGAATGCCATACAAAACAATATTAAATCGGTTCATATTTGTTTGAGTTATCAAGCCGGACAGATCCAAAAAATATTATGGACATACCGAAGATCATTAAAATCCGAATGAAGATAACCAAGACATAGGACTTCAAACTTGTTACGGACGGACGTCCCGACTCACGGACGGGCGGACGGAGCCGGGGATAATAAATAATCCGTTTCGATAATGGAGCGAACAATAAATGTCATCAGGCAACTTATTTGGGGATTGACACGACAGATCCGTCAGTCATTTCTAAGATCACAAATTTCAATTTGGATTGGTTCGGAAAATTTAAGGATAAATATTTACTCACCTTAAACTGTCGAAAAGAAGTTTTAAGACGCTACACATTTGGGGGGGGGGGAGTTTTTAGCTGAACACGCTTTAGATATATATAATTATTCTCGCGATCGACTCGTTTAGTCTGATGAGCCGTTTCGACAACGCGTCGATGGCCATTCTTAGATCATTGCCTTCAAAACACACCACATTTATAACCCATCTAACATATTCAAATATGTAAAAGGTAACAAGTTTCTCCTCTATATTCTGACAGGCACTCTAGTGATTTCCTTCTTGTTGCTGTCGCAAGAAAACATCGTCAGATCTGCAGTAACATATTCTACTGCCAGTGATGTGTTAACGTCTAACAGCAATGATATCGCACAAACGGACAGCCACAGAAGGGCACTATCTGATCAGCTACAGACCCGGACTTCTACACAAGACGACTGGACCAACGGCGGTGTGGAGAAGTCCACGCACTTGACAGCGGATTCCATCGTTTCAGACGAAAGGACAACAATGTCGCAAAACTGGATTACCGGTCGACCAATAAACACGATCTCTCAACAAACAGAGACTCCCGAATATCATTGGTCAATTGATCGCGAAAGGACGTCTGGTAATCAAATGAGAACTACTCGAAGAATCCGTACAGCGGCTCAGATTTTAACACCGACCACTTCAAAAGATTGGACTAATGGACTAAAAGAAATTTGGGCCACCATAAGCCCAGAGTTACAGACCACCTCCGCTGTACAACTAACAGAGTATCCTCCGTTTGCCACTAATCAAACTGACGTTCTCACCACATTTCATTGGAAACCGAAACCTGTACGCTTGCATAGAAAAGGAGCATGCAATTGGAATAAATGTGGACAATACCAGAAATCTGCATTTTGCGGATGCGATATCGATTGTCTAATCCACGGGGATTGTTGTGAGGATTATTTCTACGTCTGTTTGAAAATATATAGTGCAGAAGAAGCAGCTGATTTCATTGAACGTGGTTTCAACATCACACTTGGAGACAATTATGGCATCGAATATTTTGATTACAAGGTGTGGTTTAGAGATCATAGTGTGATGCGAACGATGTGGTACATAAGACCCGTAACTATGTATGATAGATTCCTCGTAATTGACAAATGTTATAATAGAGGGAATGTCGTTTATTGGACAAAGTTTCTGTGTGAGCTACCGAACATTGACGACCCTTTCAATAGTCTCGCGTCCTTCGTAGACGTCCCTCACATCACATTTAAAAATAGATATTGTGGAATGTGTAATGGTTTTATTAACGATCGCCTTCTCGCTTGGAACAAGACCGCAAGATGTCCGAATGGGTATTTAAAAGCTATGCCTTGGGCCACTATCTATAAGAGGTGTTATGTTACATATTCATTGGATAACCCTGGGATACCTGTTAATGAGCGATTAGTGAAGATCCACTTATCGAATGTATCTACAAACGTGTGTGATAACGAAAGAGTAAATTCACTTGGTGTCGTGAATCGCAATGCTCAGGTTTTGTGCCGAATTTCTCAGGATCAAAGTTACATAATAATACAAAGGAAATGTGATGTACCCTGGCAAAAAGATCCAGTTGTTTATCATGTGAGGAATCAGTATTGTGCTCAGTGTGTGGAGGATTATGCAACCCTGTGTTCAGAATGGGCATCGGCAACCAGATTTGATTACGAAATACCGCCGGGTATAGACATTTTATTCAATTTCGATCTCTCAGATATTACCAGCTTCGCAAGAGGTATTGAAAAGCCGCTCTTGACATGCCACGAAAATCAGATAATACTTGCGAGTTTGGGTAGGTGCGTAGACATCAATCGGCCATGCCCCAGATCCTCTGAAAAGGCATGTGACGACGCTCTATTTAAGAACAGAACTGGACAACTGTATGGAAGACCAAACAAACAATATTACATAAAGTACTTCATGACTGATACAATTGAAGAATTATTTGGCAGTCATTCGAGAGATATCCGAATAGGATATTTCTTGTCACATCTTAACAGCCAGTTTGAAAAACTTGTGAGTTTGTCCGATGATGGTGTGCCACGTATGACATATTTTGAAAGTGCCCACTGCGTGAACCATACGTGGAACTCTGCTACTTTTCTGAAAATTAAAACGAACGCGAATGCTTCGGAAGAGAAACTTGGCGGTCCCAGAAGTCCCAGAGAAACTATGTTATTCAAACCGCTTCTCATGTTCCCAGATTTCGACATTGAACAATGTGACGAGACTCAGGATTTACAGCTCAACGAATCCTTTACACACTTACTTCAATCGAAAGTGTTGAAAGTTTCGTTCAGATCAGATAACATCTACGAAATCAAGAAAATACTAGAGGGGAGTTTTCAAGACGACATTATACCCAACCAACTAACAGTAGTTGTGACCAACGTCGACGAGAGACCACTGGAGTGCAAGTCGGGAGAGACAACCCTACTTTGCGACGCAGAATTGATTGGAGGAACACACAACCAGAGTGACTATCTTTACCTCGATGGTTCTGTTTTCACATCTTTGCTGCACATTCCATTTGAAGAAGTTGTTTTCTCCACACGAGATGTTCCTTGCAAAACGTTGGCATTAGTTTGTCTACATTATCCCGTTGATCTCAAGTGTGACATGGCGCAGTTACGCGGTAACATTAGCATTTACAACGACACGACAATTATTATGAACGGCACGACACTTGATCTTACTGGATCGGTCTTCGCAGTTAGAGATCAGACACTGTATATATGCGCGTCTAATCTTACACATGTTGCACGGTCACGTGAGCAGTCAATTAGGACTATACTGTCGAACTTTCTACTTGGATTCTCAATTCTCTCACTTTTGACGACAACATTGGTCTATCTTTCTTGCAAGAAACTTCTGAACCTACCAGGAAAATGTCTTGTTGCTTTTGCTTCTTGTTTGATGATTGCGCAAATTCTCTTATTATTGACGACCACCAACCACAAGGAATTATGCTATGTTATCGCCGTTTCCCTCCACTGGTTCTTGTTGGCATCTTTCTCATGGGTAACCATTATCTCATTTGACTTCAGAAGAACGTTCGTTAACAGCACACCAACTGGAAATCCATCCAAAACATTTGTACGTTACGCAATCGCTGCACATATCCTTCCAACGATGGTCACCATTATGTCCGTCATTCTCGACTTTGTTCGCCCAGGAGGGTTCCACATCGGCTATGGCGACGGTGGCATTTGCTGGATATCTGTCCCCATGGCAGCAGTGTATATGTTTGCTCTGCCAGTTTTACTTACATTACTGTATGACATTGTCTGCTTCATTTGGATCATTGTTTCGATAGAACGGCAAACAGCCCACTCTGCCAGAATATTGAATCGAAACCCGGATAAGAGAAGATTGTTCGCTTATGTGAGAATAGCATCGATCATGGGTCTGACCTGGATTTTCGGTTTTCTCTCATCCTTCACGGGCATCGAGGCGTTAGGCTATCTCTATGTAATCACCAACAGTTCTCAGGGGATCTTTGTAGCTGCGTCGTTTCTTTTAAAGAAGAGAGTTTATGCCTGCATTACGGAGAAGTTCAGCTCTCAGGAACACATTGAACGACCGGCAACGGATTTGGAAGTAACGGACACAGTCTCTACATCATTATGACTTCTTCGTCAGCTTTTCTTGGAATGGACGGATGTTCATGAACCATAAGGAGGCGGCAGACATACAATACACGTGCAGATGGATTCATTTTCATTTATGGGAAATGTTCAGATATTATGTTCATCTGACCATTTCCTAAGGAAACTACTCGTCAACAAGTTTATAGTAAAGGGATGGTTAAACAATATGTCGGTAATATTTCCACACCGACCATTCGAAAACGCGCATCTGTGCTGCCAACCGGGCTTATATGACGATACAACCGCGCATCTCCTAAAATAAAAATCTAGAATACATATGATTTAGTTCTTAGTAACTTGTTTAAACAAGTTATCACACGTACGTGGAGTACAATAATTGTTTTGTTCATAAACCTCTGTTACCAAAAAGCAGTTATGTTCGCTCAATACCTCGATATTAGCCGAGTTGAATTCGTACAATTATGTACATTTCGTAAAAGCATTGTGGTAGAAATACGGTGTCCTACGGTACCTTTGAGACATAGCTTTTCACAAATGTATCGAAATTTAGCAACACGATTGAGTATTTCATCATCGAATTATTCGAATTCCTAATGTCAAATCTTCCTTCAATCACCTTGTGTTGAAATGAATATACATCCTGTCGCCAATTTCCATAAATTGAGTCGACTTCGGAACTGATGAAAACAATTTCTATGCGAATGACACCATATAGCACCAGACTGGCTAGTAATACTCAACTATTCACTTTGTCTTATTCGTATTATTGAAGTCCTGGAAGAATCGCTTTTACCCATGCTATTTGACGACCGTAGTTTTGTCGTTGATGTGTCATGATATGGGACCGCTTGTGGTTATGAAAATGTGTATTTTACCGGAGTATAAACTGATTATCCCCAGTCAAAATAGACAACCCCAATTAATGTATAGCATATACATTTACTATAGTTAAGTTATTTGTACTGAGCGTTGCTACAGGTAGGGGCATACTGTAGCCTAAATCGTAGGCAAGTCCATCACAAATAACAGCAACACAAAAATTACTGCTGGTGCCGGGGGAGCGAAAATATTAAGTCTTCTACCAAACTTTTGTATAAATAGGCATGATTGGGTGCTATTGGGTATTTTGGGCTGATCTTGTCACGATACACTTTTCGATTTAAATATATTTACAAAAGTGGCTTCTTCGCTAAATGTATATAAATATAAGGATTAACTGTCATGTGGACTATTTTTATGGAGATGTAACGGTGAGGTAAGTGGTCATAACTTGTATGTAAAATCCTTCGGGTTTTACACAAGTTATGTCCACTTACCTCAACGTTACATCTCCATAAAAACAGTCCACATGACAGTTAATCCTTATTTAATGTATAGGATATACATTTACTATAGTTATGTTATTTGTACCGAGTGTTGCTACACATGGCAGTAGGTCGGGGCATACTGTAGCCTAAATCGTAGGCAAATCCAACACAAATAACAGCAACACAAAAATTACTGCTGGTGCCGGGGGAGCGAAAATATACCATGTACACATAAAAATATATGGGATATTCGTTAAAATGCTCAATTCTTTGAAGCAAATAAATTCGACTGAGAAACTTTGTTCTATGATAGCAGAGTCCTTTCTACAACCGTACAAGTGACCTCCATTGGCACGGGACAACCAGCTCCTTATCAAGTATAGCATAATACAAAATTCAATAACATATCTGATTTGAATATGGTTTGCCTGATGTGTCATTCCAGATCGAGACGAGACGGATTTTGAGTACATCTCGTTCCGAAAACGAAGTAGTCGCCATTTAGACATCGCTTCGGACACATATGCACGCGATATGTACTTTAGTTATAAATAGACTGGCATTCTGCAACATAGATGGTTGGTTGTTGATCACATAGAAGCATTGTCGTATATTTTCAGATATACCCTGTTCCGAAATCGACTCAATATATGGAAATTGGCGAAGGAATGAATATTCATTTCAGGAAGATCTGACAATAGGAATCCGAAAACAATCGACATGGAAATACTCAATCGTGTTGCTGAATTCCGATATATTTGTGAACAAATCTGTTTCAAAGTAGGATTCCGAGCTGTTTCTGCAGCCTATTTCTACCCCAGTGCTTTGAAGAAATACACAGAATTGTATCTAATTTAACCCGGCAATTGTCGAGGTATTGAACGAATATAACTGTTGCTATACCAACCGTTCAATTGTGTCAAAATAAATTAAAACACTCCATTTCTATCGATTTCTTAGTACAGATTGCAACACAAAAATAGGAGATGAGCTGTTATATCGTCATAGAAACGCGGTTGGCAACTCAGATGCGCGTTTTCGAATGGTCGATGTGATTTCTGGGCAGTTAGGAGACGTACTGACGTCTTACGTGCATGTACACATATATATAAAACAATAAAACAACCAATTTATCAACATAGCGGTCAGCAGTGATATATCAATACATCTATGTAATCTTCTTTAGTTTTCACAAGGCGGTAATACATTCTTTGTGTCTATACCAAACTCATCAAACATTTAATCAACCGTGGTTCTGAAAAAAGAGGTGTTCTGTAAATTTTCATTGATGCTTGTATAAGTAATGTGTTTGTAATATGCTCTTAGTGTAGATAACGTCACTTTGAACGAAACAGCAAAAGGTAATTATAAAATAGTTTTTAGAGTTAACCCCCTTCGTATGCATATTACTGAAATCATTGTACACCGCGTATTTCTGATATCGGTGTTTTATGACCAGCTAGTATAAGACAATCTGTGAATCAGTCGAGGGTGAATGGCGATCAGCGGATTAATTGGTGGCTCTACTTTGTTGCCAACTAATATGCCGGACGAAATATGATGTATGCTACGGATGCTTCAATGACAAATGCTTGTAGTTTGATAATGTCTAGCAATTTTAAATGTAATTCCCTGGTGTTGCTTATATATTGATTGCTACTTTGATACATATTATTTATACTAGCTTGTCTTACTAGTTACCTGTGTATGTGGTTAGTTTTTATATTATATAACAAATGTAAAAAATATGAGAATTTCCTTAAATTTGCCCAATTATATACCCTGTATTAAATTTGGGAAATCCACACCGCGTAATCAAATGGCCTGATCTGCACATAAAACTCTAATCGGCGTGCCGGAACTCAGTGCTGCTATGCGTGCTAATGTTGATTTTGTTGTTGACGACGTCACTTTTCACGTTCCACGGAGGTAAGTATTTGTTTCTATGTTCTTAGTTAGTGTGCATTAGTTAGAGTGATATTAACGTTACGTGTTCTTTGTGCAAAAGTGTGTGATTGTGAGACAATTGGAAGTGTATGAAATGTGTCACACAAAATGACAGCAAGCATGTTTTTCATCATTTTTCATGCCATGACAATTGCATTTTCGTTAATTTCGACGAATTTTACAGCTGCTATACTATTTTCAAAACGAATAGTTCTTTCTCAATAGTCTGTGCACATCCTGTGTCGATATCAGTAAAAGTAAGATTGAATTTCATCACTTTGGGCGATATTCTTTCTGACACATATGTGTGCATATTTGGCTACGTTGGTGACAACTCCTTATCCGAGAGTAAAGACATTGGCATTTTCGCAACTTTATGTTAGCAAATCGAACTCAGGGTAATTTTTTTCACAGTTTCATTCGGAATGCACACTGATATGGAGATCGGGGTGGGATGTGTTTCCATAACACAGTTTTTCACAGTATATATTTACAACATTCATGACATTGCTGTCCATTTAATACGACCACCATAAACTCAAGAAATGTTATGTATTTCGTTTAAGATGATATCATGTATCATGTATCATATATATATATATCGCATGGGTTTTTTGAATAAGTTCCTGGCCTTGATGTGTATTGCTGTTAAAATAGTCACATCCGTTAAAACCGTCATAAACAGAAAGAATATTCAAATATAGACATGCGCTATAAGTAAAACACTCAACACTTGGGAGATCCCACAATGACATGCACAAACAATTCAGAAAGAGGTATTCGTTGTGAGTAGTTGGTAATAGCTGTAAATTTCTTCGACATTGACAAAAATCCGAGTGTCATGGCATGAAAAATGACTTAAAAACAGACATGTTTTTATTTTGTGTGATACATTTCATGCACATCCAGATATCGTCCAACCACACGCTATTGCATATATAATACGTTACTATCACTCTGACTAACACGCATACATTAAGAAAATAAAAGCAAACAGTTAACGGGGTGCCACCTGAAAAAGTGATGTCAACAACAAAAATCTATATTTAGCACACATAGCAGCAGTTCCGGCACGCAGATTAGAGTTTTAGGTGCAGATCAGGTCATTTGATTACATAGTGTGAAATCATTTTGAATTTGGCAAAAAACATTTCATCCAGCGCCAGCCCTGCACCAGAGTATGGTGTTCCACAAGAATGTGCATTGGGACATGTCATGTTCATTTTGTACACAGCACCACGCACCACACGATATCATCATCAGGACAAGTGGCGTAACATTCCTGTTTAATACTGACGATTTTCAACTCATTGTGTAAGATTGTACTCGATGATTTGCCTTATTTCCGATTTATGCTACGACTTTCTTCCGATTTGCATCACATTTGACCATAAATACCGATCACATGTGTAAACACTCTGTCAATAAAAGCGGACAATTGTCTATAAATGAATACGGAAACCTAACCGCGCGACAAACCGATTATGTAAATTTGTTATTCACACCAAAACAACTATTTCAAATGCGTATGCATACAAATAGACGCTATATTTCTCAGATTTTGTGTAAATTTTCATTTCTTAAAGGCGACAAAATGTACTCATACTCTAAGTACCTTAATAGTACAGGGACCTCGTGCATACATATGGGCGAATTGTGCATATTGTGATAAAAGCGACATATTTGACATATGTGTACCTGAGATGAAAGTAATCAAAATTCAGAAGAGTGTCAAGACAACCACCCGAATACATATACGTATACCTTAAAAAAAAAAATACTATTCCCAAAAAAAAATCACATTTGTTTACCACTAAACGGTAGATTACTTGAAGCCATTCCACTTTATTCACGGGACACATTTGTCAGTCCAATTCGTGGAACAAATCTGAATCCAAGACGGCGGCCAAAATGGCCGCCGAAATATGAATATTTTATGTTTTAGCCGTAACAACCATCTAAAGATTCAATTGCTTTGCTCCGATGCTCATCTGGTGGTGTGAATGCGTCAGGATTATATTAAGTGGATTCCTGCTCATTTGACTGTTATAAAGATATTAATCAAAGGGTATGGGCTAATTGGTACCGGAGATATGGGGTTAAGCAGATAGACTGTGCCATGGACTCATCAAATAGTAGGCTGGATAGGGAATTGAAATGGAAGAAAAACATTTCAGAATCAGACACAGCTGCCAAGAAGAGACTAAGGTCAGAAGAAAACCAGGACACGAAATGCATTCCTGTGTTTATTCTGTGAAGTACATGCTTACAGCGAAGACGCCCTCCACGAAGCGATGACAAACGATTTCAGTATTAGTGTAAAGTGGTGTGCAATTAAGCTTTTGGATGACAAACTTCTTCTGGCGATCTCATAGCTAATGATGCTACACGGCAAAACGTGTTGACGTTGTGTGGGAAGACTACTGGCCAGACAGCTTAAAGGCGGAGACCCGTCAGAGGAGGGGTACAGGAGTTTCTCGGTGTAGATGGAAACAATATCGAATTATTCGACTTCCTTTCCAATGCAGTAAGATTGAAACAGATAAAGGAGTCATAGCCACATCTCACGAATATGTTCTGTGCAAATATAATGTGAACACGGAGAAGCTGATAGCCGATTGATGGTTCATCTTCAAGATGCTTCTTCACAACACAACTCGATTTCAATTAGAACGGTTGATAGTGATGTGGTTGTTTTCGCCGTGTACTGGTTTGCCTGGCTTTCGGGACAAATTTCGCAACTATGGATGTCTATGGTACTGGAAAATATCGTTTCGACTTATACCAGCTCATGATATTTTCATGGCCCTAGGTGAGGCACTTTTTTGTCCATGCATTCACTTGGGCTGAATAGGTCACTCTCACCGGTTTTCTGTGATAAAGTTACCCAGGTTCCAGAAATTGTGATAAAGTTACCCAGGTTGGAGAGGATTGTGATAAAGTTACCCAGGTTAATAACATTTCATGTTTAGCAACAAATTATTCATTTTTGCGATCAAAATGACGAACTACAGTACTAATATGTCTTAATTTATGCTTAATAAAGGCTATTACTTGCCAAAACTGAACAATATTTCCCTCTGTCACTTTTAAATCGAGTTGATATTTGCTTAACCTGGGTAACTTTATCTCAATTCTCTCCAACCTGGGTAACTTTATCACAAATTTAGGAACCTGGGTAACTTTATCACAGAAAACCGGTGAGAGTGACCTATACAGCTTCACTTGGTTGTGATTCTGTTTCGAGTTTTGCTGGTAGGGAAAAGAAATCAGAATGGGAGGCATGGAGTATAATGCCTTCGATTACTGCAGCATTCAGGTCTCTCACATATAAGTCCAAGTATGATAACATTATGAGGAAACATGCCTGCCATTGAAAGTGTTGCGATTCTCATGTATGACATTTCATATCTGATGTTGACGAAGCACGAATGGGTTTCTTTGCGCATAAGGGTCGCGAATTGATCAACATTCTACCCAATAGAGTTGTCTTGCTCCAACATTCATTGTCGGAACCATCTGCTGGAAACCTCGAAATGATATACCGAACCCTGGCGGTTGGGCTTGTGTTCGAGGTGAGAATGGTCTTAAAGCAATCTGGAGCGAACTACCGGAGGCAGGGAAAGTATGCAGAGAACTTTTGCGATGTGGTTGTCAGAAAGGCTGTGAATAGAACTGTAAATGCAAAAAAGCAGCTTCGTCATTTACAGCGTTGTGCTTATATGGTGGATCTTGCTAATTGCATGTGGGACGAGTTAACTTGAAATTGATATAACGATCAAAAGTGTACATGTATGTAGATCACTGGATATCACATTCGTTCCATACTGTATATGTTGGTCCTTGGTGATCCTTCTCATGATGATAAATGATTTTGTCGTATAATGGTAAACATCATTCATGTATCGTTATGACCGAACATATATCAAACTGCAAGGCAGAGTTCGGTCCCCTTGGTACGCTGGTCTTACCACTGCCATCACATATACATAATGAGAAAATCTTACACGTGCTATTAAATACTTTTGATGGTTATTCTTTTTTATTTAGTTTATTAAACTGATGCAGAAAAATATATTATGTCAGATTTCCTTATACTGCATGCGTGGTGGTAGTGGTCAGACCAGTGTAGCAAGGGGACCGAACTCTACCTTGTTTTTTGGGTATATATATGATATAAATAAATATATATGCCACCGACGTTCAAGCTCGACCAATATTGGTTATCCAAAACTAACCAATATCTTTAACTTAAAGTGACACTTGATAATGACCGATATAATTTAGTTTTTGCCGATTCTCACTTCCACAGATTTTTTCTTCTATCCTTCCTGTGAATGATGACCAATCGTCTGCTCGTTCTTTTGCGTTCCACACAACATACCAGACCAACTTGCATACATTCTCTATAGAAACACAAGCATTTTAGCTTTGCGGGACATAATCCAGATAAGAATGCACAATCCATGATAACTCTTGTCATGTCGTCTCCGCCGGGGCCACTGCATGATGTTACATAAATTATTCATTGCGTTATATCCCCCATAAAAAAGCATATTCGAGGCACAGTGTGTGTGTTTGCTCAACTATGCGTCACGTACGATTCATATTATAATCCTTACCATAAACGTTAAGATGTGTCTTCACCACCTTGAAATGGAATAACCAACTAATAATGAAATAATAGTAATCAAACGACAAATATATGAGTTATCGCATTGATTGACAGAACCAAGGGTTTGACGGGAGGGTTAAAATTTTCTAAACCGACCAACTGGTCCATACCAAAACCTATACATGAGGGATGTGTCATCATAAACCCGGATATGTATGATGATTAATGAATACAAATTATTTGAGATAATTATCGGATTTGATAGCGCAAAGTGAATGGTAGAATGGAAAGGGTTAATGTGATGTTAAACTGATCAACCAAGCAATATCAAGCACCGTACGTGTGACGTGTTTGTTATCATACACGTGGGCGTGAGATACGAAAATGCTGAAGTGGAACATATACCACAGTTATCGTATTGGATAGTGCAGTCACGAGATACAAGGCTGGACATGTTAATATTTTCCAAACTGATCAACCGATTGCGACCGAAAGCTATACACGTCTCTATCATTTTGAGCCACACATTCAGACGATCGGATAGACGGGGTTGATCCGATATTGCATGCATATACCACCTGGTATGGTACATACAAACGCAAAACATACATCCTGACCCCTGGAGCAAGAGGATATGTGTCGTCTCCGTCTTTATTGGGGATTTGGAAGTGAACCCGGGAAGATTTTAAAGGGCGGAACCCCTCCTTTACAACCCACTTGTTTTGTATGAGGCCATGGGAATGGTATTACATAACGCATGACATGTGAATGTGAAATGGAAATGATCTAGATTATTTATTTTGTTTTCTTCTGTTTCTTTGTGTTTGTTGTTGTTGTTGGTGGTGGTGATATATGTGGCTGTTAGATGTGTTGATGTGTCTTGTGCTTTTTAAAAAGCTCTTCAGGATGTGCCCTCATCTCTGCTGTTGATCGTGGGATAGAGACGGCAGAGCTGTGGTGTTGTTGTTGGACGAGGTGGAGATGGATTTCACCGGGCTCTTATGGCACTCCGGTGTCCGTGGTGGTAGGGTGTCCATTTCCACATCAAAGCTGGTGGTATGTACGTCCATACATACATACGTCGGCGTCCCTGTCTCCGCTGGCCCCAATGGCGGCATGTGTGATGTGGGTCTCCCCTACTTCCGGGTAGGAGGGGCCAACTGGGCGTATCTCAGATAGCTCCTGTCTGCCGTCAGTGTCGGGCTGGTGACTGTCAGTCGTCGCGGCCGAATGGGAAGGGGCAGCCGGTAGATCACTGCCCGCTCAACCGGCGGCTGGCGAATCAATATGAGTACCCGTGGGGTACAGTAAACCAACATATAGATATACGAGAGCCCTTAGCAATACTAACATCCGTATAGCTTATTTGACCATAAGCGCGATAAGTATCATGCATTATATTAAGCATTAAAATCCCACGCTATTCTGTCTTCAATACTCCACGCTTTGTAATCGGCTACGGATAGTCGGAGGACAAACACAGTTCGGAGCATGAAAATTAGTGGACACCACATAAAATAATCCCATTTTTAACAACAAAAAAACTGTTTGACGACATGAATATATTTTACACTGAAATAGCATTGATCATTCTCTGATTTTGTATATGATACTAGTACTTAGCATACTTCATATACGTGGAATTGGCAGTATTTACGTACAATTTTCTCGACGAATCTACACAAACCTGTTTTTATCCATTTCACGACCCAATTCCGGTGCTGATAGCCCATTTATTGGGACATACATGAGGACAAATCACACACAGATAACTTATTTGAAACATTATTTGTTCCAGCAATCGCGAACCCTTCATGAATCGCCACAAATGAAATCGACCACTCAACATTGTCGTATCGCCAGTCCGGAGAAGATATTAATAAGTGTTCGGAGAACGAGATGTTGAATGCTACTGGTAGATCGGAGTTATACATTTTTCAAACACTAGCAATAAGTCTGTTCGGGGGAAATAATGAAGTAAAACTTCGTCATATTAAATTATAATCTAGTTGATGTGCTTGGGATATCAATATTGATTAAATTGTATCAAAATTAAACATTTATGTATAGTCATAATACGATAAAATGAACCTATATATTAGAACTGGTGTGATCGATGGTCTAGTCATTAGTACCAACTGCCACCACATACATAATAGGCATCGCAATTTGTGACACGTGACTTCACACATATCTGTATACAGATCTGCAGCAATGTAAATGCACCCTTACTTGATCATTTTGTGAATATTATTTTCAAATCCATTTATATTACATATCTATCCGCCTCCTATCCCACCCTACTATACATATAAAGCCCATCATATAAAACACGCCTCTATCCGTCTACTAGACAGATAAAGCACCCTCTACTAGACATATAAACTTAATAATATTTGGGAATGAAACGTTACAAGAGCACGCTCTATCTGACCTACAGCAGTTCGTAAGTGACGTCACTGGATCGTAACAACGTTATGGAGCATCATTAGAACGCACCCTGCTGGTTTCCGTTGTTAGCAACAGCGTCCTCAGAAACGTCAATATCCACAACGTATGTTCGTACAATCGGTGATGACTACTTTCTAAAACATCAAACGTTGCGCCCCAAAACGCACTCAAATATATTTTTTCAATGTTCAGTTGGTGAAGTCTTTAACTGGATTAAACAATATTGGCAGTTTGTTACTATGAATTATACGATATTCTTCCGTGGGCTGGTGCATTTGCACTACCGATCTTTGCGCTAGTGCTGTACTGCTTAAGTTCAGACTTGCATTAATAAGTTTCAAGCGCAAACAACAAAATGACATGACTGCTATATCCGTACACTTCAGTTTTCAATTTGAACTTTACGCGAATCATTAAGATTTTATTAGAAACAACAACATGCTATGATATTTTTCCGGCATAACTTTGAAATTATAAAGCGCGAAATTAAAAAACGCGATGTATCGACGTTTTTCATGGATAACATGCTATTTTCATATTAACGAACCAATGCTGGACGCTTTGGGTCGTATATAGACTATATCTTATTTTGTGACGTCACTAATTATTATCTAATACGACGCTGCTGTTTTGAATTTCGCGAGCGCTTTTGTCGCACAGTAGATCGATGGGCTTAAAGCATCAATATCGTAATAGGAAAATCTTATTACTGAGTCTTTCGATTACTGGTATCGCAAATGGGAATTATGAACATTGAGTTACAATGTAAGTTAATTCGTAGCGTTAGTTTACCTTTTATTGAGAAAATAAGACACAATAAATAACGACACTAGTAGCTACAGTCTACACACATCGGTGCGAGTGAAAAGTGACCGAAATTCCTGATGTGAAATATAATAAGAATCTCATTACGAATTTACCGTTCTACTAGCTGTTCGAAGATGGGCGGTGCGGTACTGTGCGAAACGAAATAACATATATTTAATAAGGAATTAATTGTTATCATAAGATTATATAGTACATACATGCATGTGATAATCCATAAATATTCTATTTTCTGGAATCTAAAGCAAACACATAGTTATGAACAAAGCAGAAGATACATTCAGGCGAATTCGGTCAATGGGGAAAGTTACACGATGACGTTGTTCGTCGATTTTCGTTGAAATGGACACGGTGACACATTTGAATCAAATAAACAGCTATGAAATGGACACGCTTCTCGGTAGAGTATCTCCGCCGCAGTGCTCACCCAGCATCAAGAAAAGAAATAAATTGGTTTAATTCATTAAAGATGTCCCTGTTCCCCTCTAGACAAGGTATAACAATTTTCACTTTGATGTTGGTACCAGTAGTTTATAACCATGATTAGTCTAGCTGTCGACCGCAAGTACGATTTATTTGCCTAATATATACGCGAAATTACGATTCGGGTCCATTCATTCGACGAACCCAGGAAATATAGCCTTATGTGAATCTTATTTGGAGGGAATACCAGATAATCTATAAACTGATTTTGATAAAAAAGAAAGAAAGCCACAGCTACCCTCATATGAGTGGTTTTGCTTTGGTTCGTTAATTACGTTAGCGTATTATAATATTATTATCTCACTCGTTTGTTATGTTTCAAAGCTTGGCACTCTTAATAAACACGCGATCTTGTATTTTTCCAGCTACATTGAAAATTCCCAAAAATATTGCTCCGTACTATCATTGTCATACATTTTCGCAGCTGCTCAATAAAAATCGCCGCAAATAACTATAAGCAATTTCAGATATGTGTACTCTGTTCACAAGTATTTAGTAAATGTTATATTATACAGAAATATCAATCTATTGACTTAATTTGTTAAAAAATATTGTCTATGGTGCTTGTGAAACTGGAAATTTGACAAACGCCGACGTCATGATCATATAAATGGTTAAAATAAAAGAAAACATAAATACTAATTAGAAGTAAAATAACTATTGTGTCTTCGAATTCATGCCCGATCGACAGTGTTATCGTCCCTCGCGGGTAGGAACGTTTGATGACAAATATAGCGATTATAATCAGGTGGCTGAATGCAATGTTGACACTTATTCTCATCCGAACTGAGTATCATCCAGACTGGCGGAAGTCGATTACAGGGCGTGATGCTCTCTAATTAAGGAGAGGTAAATCTTTTGATGCAGCTATTGACGTCGGGTTTGTCGTTGGAACAAGACCATATATCGTCGATGTGTTGCCATGATGAAGAACTTTTCATATATCACAGGTGAGTAAGCTTTATAGCACTATGAAATTCCCTGTTGACATTATAAAAGTGCATATATATTTCACCACGATTTCCAATGAAGATTCATTCCGATTTCTGGCCCGGGTATAATAAGTAAATCGTTTATAGAATACAATTTGGATGACAAGTCTTATTAGTTTGATTCTTTGTGTCTTTTTTTCGTGGGGATTTTGGAAACCATGTTTTTGGAAAAGGTAGAGTCCACAGTGTGTGGAAATCCTTGTTTCCATTTTTAACGATGACTCCTGCCCGCCATCTTAGTTTTTTTAAATGGCCACTAAAAATATATTACTAAGCAAGATAAATCCTTTTTGGTGAGGTTCCCGGAAAATCTGACACTGATTAACCGTAAATTTGGTTTCCATGGCAATGGCATATAGAATAGAAGAAAACAGAAAATACCTGTTTCTGTGAAACTAATTAGCTGTGTGACAGTATGCTTGTAGTGCAAGTGGTTGCCCACTTCATGATCGGAACTGCAAGATAAAGTATTGTCAAGGTCACCCCGTAAGGTCAATCTCATTTGATAATTGTTTATTTGCGACAGGTAATTCTACTTTCACCTGCCCATAAATTCATAAATAAAGAATTGCAAATTAGAGAACATGTATTCGATGTTTCAACTGCCCGATGTGTTTGGTATCTCTTGCATTATAAAATGCTGACAGCAATCTAGATTGCGCAGCTTAATAAAGCAGATATGGGCGGGAGTAACACTGCCCTTACGAAAAAAAAAAAAAAACTAAACTTGGAGGTAGGGTTAATAAAGTTATCGTTGTTCGCACTTTGTTGCAAATTATTGACATGATGTGGCCTTTGATGTCATTCTGGGATATCTAGACAGTAGTGTTAAATTTAATTCTGATGAAAATGCATGGCAATATAAGGATTTTTTGTGTTGACTGACAAATATATATAGGGACCAGGAAAATCGTCAAATATACTCGGCATGTCATGCCACATCTCATTAATTGTGTAGATACTACTTACGCAAAATTGGAAATCGAGGCTAATCATTAGGAGCGTGTTATAAACCTGATCGGTCCGTATTACTCCTGGAACGATCTCAGTTCATGCATATGCATGTGTAATGGCCGTTTGGGATAACATGATTCTATTATTTTCTCCAATAAGACAACGGCGATCGAGCCCCTGTCATTTCTTTTTTGAAAGTTGATGGGGAATAGGACACGATGAAATTAAAGTGGATATATACGGTTCGTTGTTTCTCCATTTAATTTAAAAATGTCAGTTGGCAACCAAAGTGCGAAAACTAATTATCTCTCCATTTAAAGTTAAACGATACGCATATTATGGAAGCGTATTAGGGACAAGGTAGAACAAACATAAAGTCAACATTTCGAATTTTATCTTTTTATCTTTCAAAGTCAAACTTCAATTTTCAAATTCAAAATTTAGACTTTATAAAGGAAAAACTTGGATAGTCGAAAATTTGACTTAATTGTGTTTTATACAATGTCCCTAATACGCTTCTGAATCATATCATAGTTTTAAATCACAAAAATAAATTATATTTTGATTGTCTGAGGGTACCAAAATCCCCGACAAACTGTTGTGGTAAACCAAAATTAGTTAACTTTTTCTTTATGTAAGGGTTAGAGCATAAGAATAGTCAGTTCTCGAATGAGAGATTTATTGTGTAAAGAAATCTTCAAACGCTCTGACCGACAGTACAATTGACCACACGCAATGATGTTAACTGGAAATCGCCATTGGTCATGTGTTGACAACGACTAACAACCCGTGCTGTGTCGATTCCTTTTGGAAATTATTGTGCTTTACCAGAAATCCCCATAACAAAACAGGTTGTACGATACCCTTAAAAATAATTTACCTTCCTGGATCAAAATCATATTCTTCTGATATTATAATTGAAATTTGGAATCGATTGACATTTACAATCATCCAAGTTCCAATACTGCACAGTTATCATTGAACAGGACCAAGACCAACATAGTGTCATGTTCCATATAAAACGTCGGTCATATATGCAATATCCTAGTCATTGCATGCATATTGAGAACCATGTGTGGTGGAATAATCACTCAAACAGTGGCACAAATATGCTGCATGGGTGGTGCGTCCTTGTTACAGGGTAAATCAATATTCGTTGCTCCCCGTTGTTGCGATTGTCATAAAACAATATACTGTACGACCAAACAACATCGTTGGCATTACAATATTTAAAGGAAGGATACGTATTATGTGTGGCCATCTTCCACTCAGTTAATACCCATCCTAGTAGTTAACGAAAATAATGCAAATGTCTGAGTGTCATATCACCTTTTACAAATGATGCACCGTAACGTTAATTTGTTCACACTTTGACGTAATAATGACACTCGTCTTTATAATGCATTTATAGTCTTATCTGGAAATAATTGCAGCACAATTGCAAGAATATGTATATTATAAAGAACCTACTAAACAAAAATATTGTCACGAAAAGGGAAATTAGTGAATGTTGTAAATTTGCTTAAATATTCAATTTAATGGATTTTTCTGGGATATTCATACAAAAATTCAATTTCACATCTCCTTAATGTTTAATGGCCATTGTAATTAGATTTTACCATCCTGATTAAAGAACAGAAAACCTTTTATAATGTTTGCGAGCAACAAATATCCATGGGCGCTCTTGTCAATTCGTACGAACCCACCCTGGAAACAGAAGCCAGATTCTTTATCTGCAGTTTAAACCGACAGTTTGACTGGATTTATTTGCAACAAACTCACTGCATTATCTAGTGTATGAACCTAACTAGGGTATGCGCTCAATCTACCATCTGAAATAATGAATGTCTCGAGAAAATATATAAAACATTTCTCATTGCATAGTTTAGTTTTTTGGTGGCCATTTGAAAAACTATTTTTTTGTCATGTGAAGGACCAAACAACACAAAACAACATAAATATTATTCAACCATGTTTTCAATAATCTGACAGATATAAACACTCAATACCTATTCATCGTTTCAAACATTGTTGTTTTATGGTGACTTTTCCTTAACCAAAATGTTTTGCAAATGACTGCCGAGAAACGAAAATATGCAATGCAGAATGTGTTATTTATTTTCTCGCATACATTGTAAATTCAGATTGTAAATTGAGCGCATAACCTAGTTGGGTTCATAAGATAGAAAATTCAGTGCGTTTGTGACAAATGTTTCCTGTCAAACTCTCCAATGACTAGCATGGAAAATTGTTGTTTTTATCTTGTTTAAACCACTGTTTTACATTATTAGAACGTATCTCTCATATTGTGAGGGTGAACAGGTGTTGTTATATTACTTTAGTATAAATTGGTTATACAGGTTAATGATATTGTCCTTCAAACTGATATTTCGCAATAGATATTTTTTGAAAGTTCACGAATAGGAAGCCTTCTTAATTTTAAACAATTAGAAGAAACTATTCAAACCTATAATATAGCATGAGGGAAATATAAGTGACAATGTACAAGGTTGATATTTTAACTAATTAATTATCGGTGTCAAAGACCGTGTCATTGGGAACGCAAGAGCAATTTGTAGGCCGGTTTCAGCAGCAACAGCAGGTGCTTTCGTTCGGAATTAAACAAATGCTCGCAGCGATAGTTTGTGCAAGAAATCGATGGGTGTAATATCGAGTGTGGATCAAAGACATTTACACATACCACGATCGCAAACTAAGATGTCACTGCAACAAGGAAAATTGTCCTTTGAGTATCATTTTCAATTATGTTGTTTAGACTTATTCGTTGATAATTGTTATGTATATGTTGTCGGTTATACCAAGTCCTTCGTATGTTTGTATGAACATAATTCAGGCCAGTTAAATATTTCTATGTTGTGTTGACACCTACTGTGTGGATGTAGGTAGTGATACTACTTCAGTTTTGATAAATTGTGTGCACACTGATTTAGTCTATAAACTATCCTTCATACCAAGGTTGATATGTTGTCTGGTATAGGGGTGATTTGCATGGTTTATACGAAATATCATGTCTGAAACTGACTACTACTTGTATCAGTAATGTTCTCTGCTGGATATCGTGTCAGTTGAAGTGAGATATGTATGATGCGGTGCACTAAACTATACATGTAGCAGCCTTGTACAGCTGTCGCTGCGCACTAGCCTGTCATCGTAACCATAAGCTACGTGTCTATGGGGGGGGGGGGGTCATCGTTCATTGTTGTGCCACTTAAAATTTCACACCTTCCTCCCTTGAATCAGACCAAATTCTGTAATCTGATAATTGGTTGGCTTTAGAATTCGCCAAGTTAATAACTAAGAATTACGAATAAGCAAGTCTCCTCTAGATCTCGTGATCTTCAGATATGATATCATGCATAAATTATATGGACTGCACTTTTGAGCAAAAATCTATTTTCCAGAAGGTCTCAGTACTGGCAAACAGTGATTTAAAAAATATTATCCATGCCATAAAGTAAAGCAGATGAGGTTATAATTTCCAACGGGTCGATGGTTCTTAAACATTGTTGCACAATAATTTCTTGAACCATATTTCACAAACAAATTTCTAACAATCCATTTTGAAATACTAGTATCAGGAAATTTGGGCAAAACGTGCGTTTGACCCTTCATGGCTATGTTGCCTTCGTCATTTGTGCACAAAGTAACCATTTTTGTGCACAATCGAGTCAGAGAATTATTAAAAGTTGTGGCGGTCTCTTTCAGACGTGCTTCGTTATGATGCGCTAAGTACATCCAAACTCTTCTGGCAGAGAAAAATCCTTTTCACATAAATAAATAGTTTATGGCCCAATATTACTTTATGAGCTCCGTCGTCCACTCAATCGATGGAAGGACGACATTCAGCGAGATATGAGTGACGCTTCACTTTCCTCGGCGGAAATGGCGTTGGTATCTTTCAATTGTGTTTTGTTACGAATCGTTAAGTACATCCACACTCTTCTGGCAGAGAAAAATCACTTGTCATAGAGGCACTTATATAAATAGTGTATAGCCTAATATTACTTTATGAACCCCGGCGTCGCACTCGATCGATGGAAGGACGGTATTCAGCGAGATATGAGTGACACTTCACTTTTCTTGGCGGAAGTATGTCAGTATCGCTTTTCCTTAGAAAATATGGGGGTATATACTTCCAAAACATGTACAAGCTGACAAAGTGGGAGACATTAACATTTGAGCAGCTCCCTCAAGACAATTATGTGATGAATATACATCCACATGCCATCCGGGTTAAAATTTTCAACCTGACGCAAGGCATTCATGTTCATGGTGGTGATAATGCGATACCAGCATGTGGTTCTGTATGTCGTCGACACAGATAACACATTGTATATCGGAAGTAATTTGTTTGTGGCTACATTGAAGTGAACCTATGCATGTTCTTGCAACCAGCTTCCCTGTAGAACTGTCTATACCCTTGCTAGTACATGTGTGTACCTAAAACATGTGGTGTTTATCTAATTTCGAAACCACAATTTCTCAGCTGTCATCCATATTTTACCCTCTAGCATTTGTAAACACTAGAACAAAGGGAAGGGCTTAGTGGATATTGTAATAATTCCCTCAACCTATTGTGCATAAAAGTTTTTGCTTTATGTATATATGATTGAAAAGGCAAAATATCCTCACGGGTCTGATTCATGTTTTGTCAAAATGTCCTAATATTTCAAAATCGACTTTCTCAAATTATGTCATGATTTTCTTTGTGAAATTTGGTTCAAGAGATTATCATGAAGCGGTGTGAAATGTAAGGAAATTATAACCTCATTTACTTTACGCCCTGAAAAATATTTAAAAATTCCCTATTTTCCGGTACCGAGGACTTCCGTAAAATAGATTTTTTTAAATGAGCAGTTCATATATCCATGATATCACATCTGCATATCATGAGAGGAGACTTAATTATTCTCGGGGGAAATATGTCAGTATTGCTTTCACTTTGAAAATGGGGGAATGTACTCCCAAAACATGTGCATGCTAGAAAAGTGGGAGATATTGACATTTGAGCGCCCTCGCGTCAGTTTAGTGCTTAATATACATCCATCCGGGGTAACACTTGTCAACCTGCTACAACCGTATATTGTATGTTGTCGACACAGATAACACACATGTTATCTCGGAAGAAATTTGTTTGTTACATTGATGTGAACCTATGTATGTTCTAGTAACCAGCTTCCACAAACTGTCTATGCCAATGGTAGTACATGTGGTTGCCTCCAACATTTGGTGTTTATCTGATTGCTCAGCTGTCATACACATTTTACCGTCTAGTATTGCAAACACTGCAAAGGGAAATATCCCTAAGGGTCAGACACACGTTTTGCCAAAATTTCCTGATATTTCAAAATGGATTTTCTCAAATTATGTTAGGAATTGCTTTGTGAAATTTGGTTCCAACAATTATTGAGCAACACTTTTAAGAACCAGCGACCCGTTGGGAATTATAACCTCATTTACTGTACTTTATAACATGAACATTATTTTTAAATTCACTGTTTGCCAGTACCGAAAATGTCTGGAAAATAGATTTGTGTTCAAAAGTGCAGTTCATATATCCATGATATCATATCTGAAGATCACGAAATGAGACTTAGTTATTCTCAATTAATTATTAACTTGACGAATTCTGAAGCCACTCAATTATCAATTATTATAAAATTTGGTCTGATTCAAGGAGGAATGTTTTAAGAAATTTTAAATTATACAACATGATGCCGCCCTCATATATACACGTAGTTTCGGGTTACGATGTGAAGCTCAATGTGTAGCGACAACACTAATAGGCTATTACATGTATGTTAGTATACCACGTAATTTAGATCTCACTTCACATGCCACGTTACCGAGCAGAGCATAGTACTTATGTAAGTAATAGCCAGTTACAGACATGGTATTTCTTACCGCTGATGGGTGTTTCAACTGGCAACGAGTGTCACTTAACCAACGTGACCATTTAAGATAGATATACACGGTAACTTATATCAAATACCAATAGTCCTTCTCATTATAACTGAGGAGCTGATTTTCAAACAATTGTGGAAGTTACGAATTTTGACTTTTTGTCTCGAAATTTTGACTATAAAGATAATTTATTTTCCTTCATAAAGTAATTTATTTTCCTTCATAAAGTAATTTTTTTTATTTTCAAAATCGAATTTTGACTTTGAAATTCGAAATTTCCAGATAAAATGTTTACTTTATTGTTGGTCTACCATGTCCATAACTCACTTCCGTAAAATGCGCATCGTTTAATTATAAAAGTAGAGAAAATTAGATTTTCGCTCTTTGGTTGCCAACCGACACTTTTAAGTTGAATGGAGTAACCACGAACAATATATATCCACTTTGGTTTCATCGTTTCACATTCCCATCAATGGGGTTTCCCCATTCCCATGATCGGGGTTTGATGCTCGTTGTCGTATTCGTGTTTATTGGGGAAAATAATATAATAGTATTATCCCACCGCGACCACACAGGCACACTCACCAACTACAATCATGTCAGAAGTAATACGGACCGAACTGGTTCAAACAAAGCACATTCAGGGGCAAGTGGCTTCAACTCCCAGATTGGTACCAATGGGCTCATTCTTGTCGTAGCAGCCCGTAGACTATACGTGGGCACTTCCATTCTTGCAGTAACCGCCTATGGACTATATGTAGGCACTTCCATGACACATATCATCACATTTATCAGTTTATAGATGGGCGTGTCACTGGTTGTCCATACATGTACGTACTGGCGTAATCATGTTAAACATGATCAAATACTCATTTCTGTCAAAAATACTGTTTAAATATATCACTTTTATCAGTTTATAGATGGATGTGTCACGGGTTGTCCATACATGTACGTACTGACGTAATCGTGTTAAACATGATCAAATACTCATTTCTGTCATAAATACTGTCTAAATATATCACTTTTCTTGTATGGAAGATGATCCAAAGTCGCTCCTAAATAGTCTAACGAGTTCCAGATTCGTTGCTAGCGCCACATTGTTTTCTCCTCGAAAGTCTGCCACACCAGAGACATTTACATCTGTTTGACGTACAGATACGGAAATATGTTATGAAATCACGTCAGCTGAATCATAAACATGTTATGAAAACCCATATATGACACTTGACGAATTCTGAAGCCACATAATGTTCAGATTAGATAATTAAAATGTGGTCTGATTCAAGGGTGGAAAGTGTGACATTTTAAGTGGCACGCCTCTTAATGAAGACACCCTCCCTTCATAGACAGGTACTTTCTGGTTACGATGTTATGTGATGCTCGATGCTGAGCGACATCAATATTAGACTGTTACATGTAGGTTAGTGCACCACGTAATACTGATCTCACTTCACATGACACGATACCCAGTAGAGAACAGTACTTATAATAGCCAGTTTCAGACACGGTATTCCTGACATATATCAGGTGTTGCAACTGTCAGCGAAAGTTACTTAATTCACGTGGCCATTTAGGATAGATATACACGGTAATTTATGTTAGACGTTTTGTAGCTGACGTATAACTTGTAACATATAGCAATAATCCGTTATTAGTAACCCCTCTTATGGTGTATATTGAGAAGCATAATTATTTGTCCATGCCGTAGGAGGTGATGGGTGAATGTGATTAAAACGTACTAAGTACTTGAACCCTGTATGTCAATAGACGTTAGAACAATATTGCGCCCTTTGACGAACCCCTTTTCTGTGTCACTTATCGTGGAACCATTTTTGACCTTAATATATTCGTAGTGACAGTATCTGCCAGCTTCTGGTAAACATTTAAAAGTGTAAAATGTCTTAAGTTCTTAAGTTCTTGACTACTGTTTTATCGTTACCAGGTTTCGGATTATTTTGTCAGTTATAGTTATGTGTATCCAAGTTATATTGGTTTACGACATTCCAATATCCAACCCATATCATGGATAGGTTACCTATTTATATTGCTTTATTTTTCAGGTTTTCGAAAATAATTGGTCCATTATTATTTAAACACCCTCTGCCCTTTAATTATGCAGTCTAATAACATATAATTTCCATTGGAGTCTAGAATTTCCTTGTGTATCTCCAACTGAAAGGAGTTCTTGAAACCTATCGCAATGTATCTACTACTGCTGCCAAATGACGCAAATTTAATTTTGGAACTCAGATCATTTCTCCACCTTTTTCACATTGCGGTGAAGAATGTTCTTATATTATTAAGTTATTTATATAGGATCACTTCTATGTGAGAGAATTAACTTGCCGTCATTTGAGATTCAAGTTTATATAATAACATGACAATGTTATGACGCGTTATTTGGGAAGGCACACGGAATTTGCTATCACTATATGGTTAACTAATTCCTTTGTCTTAGATGAACAGCAATAACACTGTAGTTGTCAGTACCGACATGGTATATGCCTAATAATTATACTATTTTAAATCTAATTTGAAATTAGTCACGTTTTGATGTAACATTATTTGTAGTGGGACAAGCCTATGTTGAATAAAATATGCTATGGTGCATATCGTTTGTAGTTTGATATATACATGAATACACACGAGACGCCAATGATTTGCATGCAACCGAATAATGCAAATGTTACTCGAGCAACAGGAAAGTCGATGATAGTATATATTTTCCGATTCAGAAATGTAGTTTTACAGCATAAAACATCTTAGCACCATTAACACTGAGTTGTTGAGAATGTTGTCGCAGAATCAAATGTACATCTTCAGAATACATTGCAACGAGACCAGAGGTCTCAACTGAAGGTGAAAACCCCTTCAGTCGACGACAGTGAGTGTTGATGCTGTAGTCACATGAAGAGGGAGAGTGTATGTTTAGGTAGCATTCACGGAGGCGGTTTGTCGTATCGATTCCAACACGCAGTTTAAAGTTGGAAAGACGACATTGTTTCGAGAAGCAGTATGCACGTCAAAGATCAATATGATTTTGTTGATTCGCCCATGAACTATTTTACAAGATTTATCCACGTATATTTTGAAAGTATTATACATTTAATATATATATTGATTACATGATCACACCCTTGTCCATCCAATAAACCCATTCTATAAATTGTGATATTAAACGTTCGTTCCATAACAGTAAATAGTGACAATTGACATTTGACTTCCGGTTTGTCGTCTGTTTAAATGCCAGTACGTTACGTCTGAAAAATACTATGGCTTCCATTATTTTTCAAGCAAACTCCAATGAATGAAGAGTTTGAAAAGTTATTTCATTAAATATACGCCACTAAATACGGCAAAGGGTCTTTCTTTATATGGGACTATTTGTTTATGCGGGCACACCACGCATAGTTACGTAAAAAGTCATCGCATGCTTTATAGAAGCCGATGTTAGTTTCGCGTCCCATTTGTTGATTAAGTATGTTTTGTCGAGGTTTTGGATCATGTAATAAATATAATCTACAACTCGTCCCCAGTTTATAGCGGAATTTACAAACTCGTCCAGTAAATTAGGTCTGGATCTTGCCAAAGGCTCGGTCCAGACCTAATGTGGAAGAATGAAGTCAGTTCTTGTATATCATTTATTCACATCTAATATCAATGTATAGTCAACAGCTTGTGATGGTAAATGATACATAATTGTGAATCAATCATAGATGTCATAGAACGACCGAAAGCGTCGCTTATTAATTAGCGACCTGATGTTGATGCCTGCCAATTAGTCTGAAGTGCCGGAACTAATTGAAGAGTAGTTTAATGTCTGGTTTATATATCGCTAATGACTGGTAGCCGTCATTAGTGCATCTCTTTGTCTGTACTGACCCATGGGTGAACTGGGAATTATTACCTAAGACTCCTTCCTTTGTGGTTAGACTTGCATAACTCATAGGTCGCGGCCTCTCCGCGTATGACCTTGGCAATTTGGTTGGGGTCACTATAGTTCGATTATATTCTGTCTCCCCCATAGGTAAGATGGATATGTTTAGTGTGTACTATCACGTCACTTGAATAAGAAGGGGTAGGGGTGATTACTCTACATAGGGTCCCCCTTATTTTCAGATTTTGACTACTAGTGTTAAAATCTAGGGGTTTGGTACTTCGGTATGCTTGGACAATGAGTAGAGTTGATTCAAGGGTTGCCTGTGCATATAAGTTACGGCGTGTTGTCGTCATAAAAAAATTGTATAAATTGAATATATATATCTATGTATATGTTGAAGCCATTTGCATTATGAAGAGGGTTGGCATGATGGGTTAACATAAGTGTGATAATATAAAGGGTATCAATATAAATGACATTAGAATACATGTAATGCAATAATAATTATGTTGAACAATCAGTGGGTGAACGATACTTCGTTCAAGAGTTCATGGATGTGCTCGATTGGCGAGCGCTAATGTCCACTTCCGGCTCCTGGCTTGTGGACAAACTGTTTCATTATTGCGATAAGATGTGCGTTTGCAAAGCTTGTATTTTTGGAGGCATTCGGTTGTAATGACTTGGAAATGGGGTTGGAAAATAATGATTAAAATTGTATGATAATAAACAAAATCGGGAGAACTGTTATATGATTAAAATGATTCGGGTGGGACTCAATTGGTTTAAATATTGAGGGAGGGGTATAGGCTCTGTTGTTAGTCGTGCTTTGTATATAAAAATATTGGGATTTGTGCGATTGCTTCAAACATGGGCTGCCATTTGCATTCATGTGATATTTATTTGTGGTTGAGATAAAAATCAATTTATTTTCACATAATGTCGTATGATTTATACTGGAGTACGATATCAACTGGGTACTTGGGTTTGAAGTTTTACATCGCGCGCGTACGGTTAAAATATCGATTGATTCGGTCATCATTGATGCTTGGCATTGCTACATCACCACTAAAGTTATATACTGAGATATATGCGCTTGTCCCTTAATGTAGGCCATCATTTCAGCCTATGTTATTGTCATACCCCGCCACGTGACAATTGTATTTGTCGATGTAGTGTGGGGCGATTTTGACACTTGAGATTAAGATATTTTACAAGCGGTATATAATTGTGATTATTTGGATAACTTGAACCGGTAAGCTATCTTTGGGGGTATAATGAATGATGATATATTTATATGAAGAGTAGTTACGCGTATGTGTTGAGATGCGTTTCCTGGCCTCTATACTAGTTCATTTGATCTATGTGGAATCAAAGTTGATCAGACATTTGATTGCACTTCTGTACAGGATCCATATTATGATCCGCATTTTACCCGACCGGACTAGCGATGATTTAGGCCCTGAATCGTCGCTTTTGCATTGGATTGAACATGGGGTGGTAACTACGCGTGATTAAGTATATGATATCAAATTATGGGTTTATCGTTGGGGTGATTAACACGGTTCATTATGACGTAATTGCCTACTCGGTGTATGTGATAATTATTCCGAAGATGGGGCGTGAATCATTTAATTAGTATATGTGTCCGTCGTGACACATGCTATTATCTGAGTGCTAATGAGGCAAAACTGTCTGACAATTATGAACTTGGCATCTAAACTTGTATGAGTGGAAATGCTTCATGTTTCTTGCTTTGATTTAGCATTTAAATTAATGCATGCGATTCGCCTGAAATTTGAAGAGGTCGAAGTTATTCGCGTCTCCCGAATTGTTGATTGATGCGATAATAAAGCGTGTTGGCCGCCAGGTGATAACTTGCTGGAGATGAATAATTGCCTTGCTGTGAGGGGGCCATGTTCGTGATATATACGGGTACATGGCGTTAAATTTCTGTATTATTGGCCAACCCACTTTGTATAGTTCAGATCGGTTTCTTTGATTAATTAGCCTCGATTTTGTGCATCTGGGCGGGTTGGTGAAAAGAAATATGTCACCCACTTGGTGCGAGTGTGATTGCCATATCGTGTTACATGCACTGCACATGGTCTGGCAGTCCTGGTTTTGCGCGATGACAATTCTCTCTTTGTATTGTGTCTTTTTACGACAGGGTGCTATTTATTTATGATAGGTGGAGATTGTCCAATAATATTCGTTGCATTTCGCGCGGTATAGATCTGGTCGTCTTTGTTAGAAATTGGTAATTTTTACTTTGTCAGTTTGTTTCCTGGAGTTAAGTTGTTGAGTTTTATTCAGTTAAAGTTTATACGTGTGTGAGCTGTTTTCGTTTCGTGCTTTTGGATATAGAGTTGAGTGTATGAGGTTAGTTGCTTTTATGATTATGTATGTTATCTAATTATGGTAGTTGTTTACATATTTTATTTTCCTATATCGACATGCTCTGTTCGTCTGTGATATTTTTGTCGGTTTGAGTGGTTATATCGAAAGGATCATAATTTTCGGTTGACATGTTATATGTATCGCAACTGGACTTGCTTTTACGCTTGTTTTGTTGTACTAATTGTTGGGTTGACATGTCATACGGATTGTATGGCTCGGTTGATGAACTTGCATTGTACATTTTTGCTTCATCGTTTTGAGTTAGCATATCATAAGGGTTATATGGTTCGGTTGATGAAAATGATTGTTTTTCATGTTCGCGCTTTGATGCTATTAACTTATGTGCCATCTCTGGTAGGGGCACTGGTTCATTTGAATCCGATCCGTCCCGGATGACGCGGTTTTGTCGTATTAACTGTGTTAAAGGGGCTGTATCGTGGTTCTCATTTTCGGTGTCCGAATTGTTGCTATTACTCGATATGTCAGCATCGGAGCTTTGTGTTGATGACTTATGTGGGAATACAAATCTGCTTTTCCGAACTTTCTGGTTCTCCTGTAATTGTGGTGTATGCCATTTAGTCGTCGCTAATTTTAAATGTTTGGCATGACTTTTAGATAAACTGCCTGTAATTTGATTACGAATTACATACGAAACTGGTCCTGTTTGTTTAATTATCACCCAAAATGGATCATATTTCATACCTAGTTTATGGGTTTGTCTGTGATTCTTAACATAGACCTGGGAACCTATGGGAAATTCCGGTATTTTACCTTTACTGTTTTCGTTTCGTTTCGTCTTGACTTGTTTCATATTTTGTTTAACTAATTGAAATGCGAAGTGCTGCTTCTCTAGTAACTGTTGGATGAGGCATTCACCCGTGTATTTCTGTCGCGGTGTCAGTATCTTGTCAATATTTATTTGGGGGTGTCTGCAGAAAGTTAAAAAATATGGAGAAAATTGAGTCGTTGCTGAGACATGAAAATTCATGGCTTCTGATGCAAAATTGAGAAATAGGTCCCATGATGTTGGATTTCCTTCAGTTAATTTGGCTAATATTCCATTGTAGTCGCGATGAGATCGTTCGCTTGATCCGTTGCTGAAAGGCGCATAGAACGAGGTCTTGCGATGCTGAATAACATAGTAGTTAGATATTATTTTGAATACCTCACTGCATACGTCACTGCCATTATCTGACACCAGACAAGCGGGATAACCAAATATGGTGAAATACTGAGTCATAAGTCTTTCAGCGACCACTTCTGCGTGTTTTGTGGGAAGCGCATATGCCATTTTGTGTAAACTGAATAAATCTATGACCGTTAAAATGTAGGAATTGCCGCTGGCTGTGGGTGGGTTAAATTTTCCCATTAAATCTATCGCGACCATTTCCCCTGGTCGGCTCGGTATGTCCGTCATTTGATTTGGAATAAGGGCAGTGTTTTGATTTCTTTGTTTGCAAATGTGGCAATTGTTGGCGAAACTGACTATCATTGGGAACATTCGTGGCCAATAATATCGCAAACGTATGGTATGGTACATTCGTTGGGATCCATAATTACCGACAATATGATATTCAGAAATTATCTGCTTAGTCAGCTTTTCCGGGGCATAAATGCGTTGCGATGCTTGCTCATTAAATACAGACATATAGTATAGAATTCCGTCTTTCAATATATATTGCTTTGTTATATTTTCGGGTGGTTTATCGGATTTTAATTTGCGAATTATGTCTGATATAATATGGTCCTCTTTTTGCATTTCTTCGATATTGGTAGGTACATTTAGTTGTTCATTTTCGGAAATTAATATAGTGTCGGGCAACGTATGCACTTTTTGTTTACCTATTGTCTTGACGTAATTTTTTATTTTCTGTGAATCTAATATGTTTAGTGATCCGTCATTGATCGCTATGTCGTATGGCGTTTTCTCTTCGCTCTCCACTGAACACTCTGACATACTCTGTTGGTTTGTCGGGTCCACACGAGAACAAAAGTCAGCGGCTATATTTTCAGACCCTTGTATATAAGTAAGTTTTGGATTGTATGCGGAAATTTCAATAAACCATTTTTGAATACGTTTATTAGCCATCTGAGTATTTTGAAACATAGAAACTAGGGGTAAATGATCTGTTCGTATTTCTACGTCCGATCCTTCTAGATAGAAATTGAGTTTCTTTAGACATACATATATGGCGAGTGCTTCGCGCTCTGTAGTACTGTAATTTCGTTGAGAGTGATTCAACTTTTTGCTAACAAAGCAAATTGGAAATTCCGGGGTTTTGATATCAGTTTCTAATTTGTTGTCTGGGTATGGCTGGATTAATGATCCGCCCACTGAATGCATTGATGCATCGCAATATAAGATCATTTTCCTGTTCCTATCAGGGTAGGCCAGAGTAGGTACTTTAAGCAAATTTTGTTTTAGTGTATCAAAAGCATTTTGACATTCTTCGGACCATGCAAATTTTGCGTAACGAGCAGTTAATTTAATTAATGATGCAGCAGTGTCGGAGAAATCTTTACAATAGTTCCGATAAAAATTAAAAATCCCTAATACTCTACGGACTTCTTTCACTGATGTTGGGGCTGGCACATCTTGTATGGCTTTAACTTTGGCGGGATCTGGGCGGGTTCCATTTTGTGATACGATATGCCCTAAAAAATTTACTTCTTTCATATAAAATTGGGACTTTGTTAATCGTGCTACTAATCCATACTCTCTGAGTCGTTCGAATACTATTTTGAGGTGCTGTTTATGGAGGGCCTCCGTTTCGCTGTGACAAATTAAATCGTCGACGAAGCTGTCAACAAAACTTAACCCTTCCAATGCTTTATGGATTAATGTCAAAAACGTCGCGCTCGAGTTGCAATAGCCAAATGGGGCCCTTGTAAAAGAAAACAATCCGAAATCTGTGTTCATAGTTAACTTTTCTTGATGTTCTTTGAGAACACCGATAACATGATAAGCTTGGCTAATGTCGATTGTGGAAAAAACTTTGGATTTTTGGAGGCGGCTGGAAACTTCGGTAAAAGAGGGGAGGTACCATCGTAATGGGACGGTGATTTTATTTAGCTTTCTCAGGTCTATACATAGTCTATAATTTTGATTTCCATTAGGATCTACAATCCCCTTACGGATCAATAAGGCAGGGAATGACCAACTCGCGTTTGTAATTTTCTTTATAATACCAGCATCTAATAATTTTTGAAGTGCTTTTTCCATGTGTTCGCGTCTATGTAATGGAGTAGGATACGCACGACAAAAGATAGGTTCTGCATCTGGTTTGGTATCAACACGCATGACTATTTTATCGCAAAATCCTACCTTATTTGGATCGTTTGTAAACACATCTTGATATTGGGAGACCAGTTCAAGTAGTTCAATTTTGTGGTGGTCGGGGCACATATATCGTCCAATTTGAAAAGTTTCTGGCCAGCCTTAGATATATTTGTTTGATTTTCTATACTAAATACTTCTTGAGAATCATTCATTTTATTTGTGGTGGGTACCTTAGCCTTTGTTTGACAGATCTGGTCTGAACTTAGGCCATGTGTTTTCGCAACTATATTACCTTTAAATATAGACATATACGAGTCTGAATTATTCATGATCATGACCGGTATATCTCGTTTTGATGCAGAAACTATCCCGTCCATAATGGACACATTAGGTTCATCCTTAAATATGCCGATATCGGCGTGACTTACTCCAAGATATGGTGTCTCATACATGTCTGGTGTACCAATTATTTTTGTGTTCACCAATGCACATGAATGGGGTGGTAATTTGATATCTTGCCGCGAACGTAGCAATGATGCTATATGTAAATCCTGTAACATGGGAAATGTTTTGTTGCCTACTCTAAATGCATTCAAATCGAAATAGAGTCTTACATGTTTATCTGTTAAAAAATCGCGACCAAAAATCGCTGATCTTGCTAGGTTGGGTAATATAAAGAATTTATGTACTAATGACATTGATCCAATTTTGAAGGGCAAATGTATACTGCCGTATACTTGCATATTTTGGCCTGTTGCTGAGGTCAGAATTATTTTGTCTTTTATTAACGGGGGCTTATTTGGAAGGGAGCGATATACGTCATATTTTAAGCAACTTGTACTTGCCCCAGAGTCAAGTAATGCCCTAATGCGTTGGTTACCAATTTTAATAATTGTTGAACAAGGCGTTTGCTGTTGCAGTCCTTGTGCAATCTCTGCATGGTATTTGAGTTTAGGTAATGTATGCAATTGCATCTGTTCCGACTGGTTATTTATACTTTGACAGTTTTTACTCGGCTCATTATTATTATTATTTTGGTAAACCGTTGCAATTCGATTAGCTTGTCGTTGGTTTCGAGTTTTAGTGTTTACTTCGCTATTAATGTCCTTTTGTTTGGGAACGATCTTATGTAATCGTTTATTCATATCTGTTCTAACGTGACCAGCGGAATTTCTATTTATAATTGGAGAATGCACGTGTTTATTCGTGCTCGTATCAGCATGATAAGATGTATTAGGTTTCAATTTATTGGCCTGGTCTGAACGATGTCTCTGTTCTTTTATAGTAACACGTGCTGCTCTGGTGTTTAGGGTACCAGTCGCTGGTTTAGTTGCATAACTATTTTGCTTTGGGTAATTAGGTGCAAATCTATTTATGGTCGTAAATTTTGAGGGTGTTTTGACGACGGTTTTGGTTTGATATCTCGCGCTCTGATGTGATGTATTGTGATGATGACGATTATGATTTATAGAATGTTCAAAGACATTCTTACATGTTTAAATATTGTTTGTTATTGGCGATCCGTCTTCGGCAATTTCGTATATCGTGGTTGTTCATCTTTCATAGTGTGCAGAACTGGCGTTTCCATTGATTTGTGAAGTTTGGCCGGTTTGAGTTGTAGTCTATATTGTTTACTCGATCCTGGCGGATGTCATTGTTTTGTCTATTAAAGTTAGTGTTTTGAAATCTTGGTGGCATTCGGAATGGTTGGTTTGAGTGATGATTTGCACGGTGCACTGGTTTGTTAGTTGCATAGCTATCAGATATATTATTGCGCGGTTTCCATAGTATGGGACGTCGCCTAAAATGGTCAACCTCCATGGGTTGTGGGAAGGAGTCGTGTATTTGGTGTTGTTCATTTGACCTCGATGTTCTATCACCATAGCGAAGTTTGAACCTCTGTTTAATGTTCATTTGTTTCATTGCGATCTCTGTGGCACGGTCGAGCGACGTTGGGTCATCTTTAATTAAGGTATATTTGATATGGTCATCGCGTATGCCATCCGCAAAAAATGTTACCAATTGTGTTTGTACCGCCTGTGTATTTATTTCATCAATAAAGGCAGTGTTTGCGAGTGATCGAATTCTCTCTGCAAACATAGGTAGTGTTTCTTGGTGTGTTTGTTTTAATGTTCGCAACATGGCCAGGGCCTGTGGTGCGTCACTTATCGCGCTGAAACGGGATCGCAACTGCGCTTTCAAATCAGGCCATGTGACCGTTAGTGTGCCGTTAACCATATTGTCATTGATGTATCGTTGCACGAATTCGGAAACAGATGAACGACTTGTCTGGGCCGCTATTTTAATTATTGTTTTGTCCTCTGCCCCAAGTGTCGAAGAATATTTCTCAATTTCGTGCATCCAATTTGAAAATTCTGATGGTTTGCCATTGCGTTCATGCCTATACTGGCAGATACTGTGGCCTGTGAATGGGTGGCGGCAGAAGTTTCACGCATTGTCATGTTAAATTGACCTATTTCACGCGTTAATTGAGATATGAGGGTATTCTGTGTGTCTTGTGCGCTCGGCATTTGAAATGAGGGATTTGGTATATTTTTGTCTTGCATGTTTGAATTACTGGCCGCGTGTAGGTGGCATTCTCGTTCCATATTGAAAGTTCGATTAAATAAACTATCTTGATTAGAATATTCTACTGATTCGGGTGGCGGTGGTTCCATGACAGTTAATTAAATCTGTTATCTGTTTTGTTTGAAAATTGTTTGGGGACAAGGGCCATACCACGCGAAATTTTAGGGTGGAATTGGGTGTTAATAATCAAGCCTCTAACAAGGTGTGAAAACGCACATCTGGCAAAAATGAAAAAGTTTGACTCACCGAATCCAATGAATAACTGACTGTCACAACTGTCGAGTGCAAATTGTCTATTTTGTTCTTGTCTTTGGATTATGCTGGAAATGTTTATGTCGTCTGGCGTCTTTCTTCTTTTTCTTCTTCTTTCTCTTCTGTCTCTTCTGGTCTTCAATAAGCAATTTATAAGTTTCTCTTTGTTTTGGCTGCGATCTTCTGTAGCAATTTATAAAGTTTCTCTTTGTTTTGGCTGCGATCTTCTTTAGCAATTTATAAAGTTTTCTTGTCTTGGCTGCGATCTTCTTTAGCAGTTTACAGGGTTGTTCTTTGTTTTGGCTGCAATCTTCTGTAGCAATTTATACATGCTTCTGTTCTTTGTTTGGCTGTGATCGTTAGGACTTCGTTGTGTCGTTCTTAGCAGAACTGCATCACGGTACCATTTCATCTATGTGGAAGAATGAAGTCAGTTCTTGTATATCATTTATTCACATCTAATATCAATGTATAGTCAACAGCTTGTGATGGTAAATGATACATAATTGTGAATCAATCATAGATGTCATGGAACGACCGAAAGCGTCGCTTATTAATTAGCGACCTGATGTTGATGCCTGCCAATTAGTCTGAAGTGCCGGAACTAATTGAATAGTAGATTAATGTCTGGTTTATATATCGCTAATGACTGGTAGCCGTCATTAGTGCATCTCTTTGTCTGTACTGACCCATGGGTGAACTGGGAATTATTACCTAAGACTCCTTCCTTTGTGGTTAGACTTGCATAACTCATAGGTCGCGGCCTCTCCGAGTATGACCTTGGCAATTTGGTTGGGGTCACTATAGTTCGATTATATTCTGTCTCCCCCATAGGTAAGATGGATATGTTTAGTGTGTACTATCACGTCACTTGAATAAGAAGGGGTAGGGGTGATTACTCTACACTAATTTACCGGACTCGTTTCGTAAATTTCGCTATAACTGAGGTGTCATTGTAGATCCTCTATTTATCACACAACTAGCCCCTAAATCCGGCCTCATATTTTAGTAAGACACATGTGCATTACCGGCACGCGCAGTGACGTAAGATTTTAAGACAATTATATCGCAGTAAGTGGATAGTGCTATTATATCGATGGCAATACCGGAACTTTAGTATTATGTTAATCTATTATATACTTTAGAGCTTCTATCTGTCTGTATGCGTGTATGTGTGTGTTATATACTCGAAAACTGCACTACCGATCCGACTCGAATTTGGCATGTAGGCCTACTTTGATCCCGGGAACAATATGGCCTAATCCAATTTCCCGTGCGACCGTGTTCTTGACCTTTATCTCGCTCATATACGCTCATATAGGCATGTTTCTGGACCGATCGAACAATAGTTTTTTCTTTCTCCAAATACGTTGCAACGTTGTTCGCTCAGTATTGTCCAATCCCTAAATAGACCGGACGAAGTCGAGCACATCAGCTATTAGAATATAATTATGTTATCAACTTTTGTTGGGTTATTTAGTGTTGACTGCGAGATAAACATTTGAACATTGAATTTTTTTTATCAACACGAAAAGACATTTAAAATGGAACTGTATGTTTTCTTGAATGTGTCTTTACTTCCTCTTTGGTTGTGATAAGTTACAAACACATGCATGTGCTGCATATATAGAGAACGCCAAATGACTAAGTTACAGAAAACAATCAAACCTAGAAGGCTGTCGGCGGCCAACTTTTTCATCGAAAATTGTTCAAATTCGATAGTGTCAGTCTAGAGGTGAACAAGATAATGCATGTGTTATTTACGCATTATGCACTCAGCTGAGGGATTGAGCCGTTGCATATGGATTGAAATTTGAAATCCGAGACGGCTGCTTCAAGCCATGTTTTTTAAAACGAAATCTGGAAGATGTTTGCACCACCCACCATTTCATCTCATCTCGATCATGCATATGGACTTTGGGTACCAGGGGGGCAGTTCGTGGTTTAATAGTCGGATGTTTCGATAGTCCGATGAATATTCCAAGGGTTCAATAGTCCGAGGGTTTTATTGTCCGAGGGTTAGTTTAAAGCGGTAGAGACCGAGGGTTCAATAGTCCGATGGTTCAGTAGTTCGAAGGTTCGATAGTCCGAGGGTTCGATAGTCCGAGGGTTCAACATCCCGATGTTTCGATAGTCCGAGTGTTCGATAGTCCGAGGGTCACTCTCCCAACTTTGGTCAACATTTTCAACACCTGCATGGAAGGCAATGCATTAGGGTTGTAGAATCACAAATCACAGATACATATTGCACGTATTCACGAATGAAAGGTCAAATACATATTTTAGTGATCACGCACTATACCTTTGTGCACATGTATACACGAACATAAATTCTTATGCCATTTCAAACTTTTAAGAGATGTCGTTTTCTGGTGGTAAACCGTGTTCAAATACGCCACGCTCTTGTATCGTTGTTAAACTCGCTTTTCATGTCATGATTATTGTTCAATTTCGCGTTAATTGAAATTATTAAAGTGACGTGAAACACTCCGGTAGGGTGGTTATATACAACGGAGAATAATCTTGCTCAAATACTATATCCACATTGACAACACACAGTCTTATATATTAACTGAATGCAATGACTCTCGGTGGTGAAATCGTTATCGTTAGTTTATCTCCGATAGTTGCGTCCCAAATCGAGAGGTAAATATTTAAAATTGAGCGTAGTTCAGACGATGTTTTCTATGGAGTAATATTGTCGATATGCTTGAAATTCCGGCAATGTTAGAAGAATGAGACATTCTTCCAATTGGCACAACGCATAAGTAGTAATATGATCGTACGTGACACGTAATGGAGCAACCACCAAGTTGATCATTAAGTTCAATGTTACAATAATTATAGGATGTTCCGTACAGGGTACTTCATGTGCTACACCACTCGGAGAAATGTCTGTGTCGTCACACAAATACCATGCTAGAATTGGATTGATATATTCGTAATCGTATATAGTCACCAATAGCCGGATTACCACCGTAGTAACGGACATTGCCCATATAGTGAACTATTCAAACCCAGCATTAATGTTCGAACATAAGATAATAATAGCTGAGAACCTGGTGTGAATTGAACTGTGGTGGGGCCTCAAGCATATCTACCCCTGCACGTCAGAACAAAATTATGCCATGAAATGGCATAATTAGCTTGAGGATGGAAGTGAACCATCATCCCACAGCGAAATCAACCAGGCCTGTTGGGTTTGAATAGTTCGCTAGATGGGCAATGTCAGGTACTACGGTAGTAACCCAGCTATTGGTGACTATATACGATTACGAATATATAAATTCAAGTTATAACATGGTATTTTAGTGTGATGACAGACATTTATCCGAGTGGTGTAGCACATGTAGTACCCTGTATGCATATATACATATATATATCACAGCAGAAGTTTCCTTAGAATTAATGGATGGAAATGGAATGCCTTTAATATTTGTATTATTTGAGTCGGACATAGATTACCTTAGCTGCAGGCAATCAATGCAATACATGTAAACTATGTAGAAAAAGAAATTATTGAATGAAGTGTAGTGAATATGATGCGTCACTTTAATATTTGAGTCGGACATAGCTTACCTTACCTGAAGGCAATCAATGCAATAAGTGATGTAGAAACAGAAATTATTGAATGAAGTGTAATGAATATGAAGCGTCATTTTAATGCAATATCGATTGGGTGGAAGAGAAATGTCACTTTAATAGTTAACGATGATATACATATAGAATTATAGATTATCCCCATTGAAGACGATCAATGCAATGAACAGTGTAGAAATGGAGAAAATGTTGCCTGAATGAATCAATGTGTGAACATAAAGTCTCACTTTAATGAAATATTGAGATGATGGAATCAACGATGAATTTGCAATTTCTTTAATGATGAAATTGGTTTACATATACATGTATATGCAGCTGAAAATGTGAATTGACTGAAATGTAATTATCAAAGTGTCAATGGCACTGTAGCTAACGTGGACACTGGACAGGGAATAATTTCATGTGTTACAGTTAATGGAGCGATTAGGAATGTGGAAAGTTGAAAGGCCTAGTTATGCAAAGATTAAAATCAAAGATGGCCACGACAGCCATGTTTTTTGGCAAATGACCCAAAAAAGATTCCTTCCTATTTACATGTCATTGTTAACATCCCTCACAAATTTCATGATGATCCGACAAAAGATACGACATGTAGCCCGTGTCAAAGGATTTAGTTGTGTAAAGAGTAAAATACAAAATGGCTGGTTTTTTGGTTGAATTTAAAATGAATCTTTTCCCATCTACATGTAATTGTTAACATCCATGACAAATCTCATGATGATTGGACCAAAGATTCGACTTGTAGCCCTTGACAAAGAATTTAGTCATGCAAAGAGTATAATCCAAGATGGCTGCTGGTGGCCATGTTTTTGGCCGAACAACCCCAAAATTACTCGTTTCCCATCTACATGTCAATTTTAACATCCATGACAAATGTAATGAAAGTGTCAATGACACTGTAGCTCAACTTAGTAGGGGAATGATTTAATGGTTGACAGTAAATGGAGTAATAGGAAAGGTGCTAATTGAAATGTCTAAGTAAGACTAGATGTACATGTCAATATCAACATTCATGACAGGTTTCATAATGATCGGATCAGGGATGTGGTGATTATGGTGTGCCAGAGGATTTATTGATGCAAAGAGTAAATTCTAAAATGGCCAATGGCAGCCATGTTTTTTTCCGAACTACCCCAAAATGAACTGTTCCCATCTACAGCCTTTACAAATCTCATAATGATCTGATCAAAGGTACGACCTGTAGCCTGTGCCAATGGATTTAGTCATGCAAAGAGTAAAATCCAAGATGGCTGCTGGCGGCCATGTTTTTCGGCTGAACGACCCCAAAATAACTCGTTTCCCATCTACATGTCATTGTTAACATCCATGACAAATTTCATGAAGTTCCGACCAAAGCTACGACCTGTAGCCCGCACCAAAGGATTTAGTCATGCAAAGAGTAAAATCCAATATGGCTGCTGGCGGACATGTTTTTTAGACAAATGACCCCAAAAACACTCGTTCCCATCTACATGTTAATATTAACATCCATGATAAATATCATGATGATCAGACGAACAGTACGACCTGTAGCCCGTGCCAATGGATTGAATTTTGAAATCCAAGATGGCCGCCAGTGGCCGTGTTTTTTGGTCGTATGACCCCAAAATGACTCATTCCCATCTACATGTCAATATCAACATTCATAACAAATTTCATAAAGATCAGACCAAAGGTACGACCTGTAGCCCGCGCCCAAGGATTTAGTCATGCAAAGAGTAAAATCCAAGATGGCTGCTGGCGGCCATGTTTTTTGACCGAACGACCCCAAAATCACTCGTTCCCATCTACATGTCATTGTTAACATCCATGACAAATTTCATGAAGTTCTGACCAAAGCCACAACCTGTAGCCCGCGCCAAAGAATTTAGTCATGCAAAGAGTAAAATCCAAGATGGCTGCTGGCGGCCATGTGTTTTGGCTGAACGACCCCAAAATCACTCGTTCCCATCTACATTTGTACATGTCAATATTAACATCCATGACAAATTTCATGATTATCAGACGAACAGTACGACCTGTAGCCCGCGCCATTGGATTGAATTTTGAAATCCAAGATAGCCGCCAGCAGCCATGTTTTTTGGCCAGATGACCCCAAAATGACTCGTTCCCATCTACATGTCAATATCAACATTCATGACAAATTTAATAAAGATCAGACCTACGACCTGTAGCCTGTGCCAAAGGATTTAGTCATGCAAAGAGTAAAATCCAAGATGCTCATGATGGCCATGATTTTTTGGCCGAACTACCCAAAATGACTCATTCCCATCAGCCTTTCATTATTAACATCCATGACAAATTTCATGATAATCAGACAAACAGTACGACCTGTAGACCGCGCCAATTGATTTAAATTTTGAAATCAAAGATGGCTGCCAGCGGCCATGTGTTTTGGCCAAATGACCCCAAGATGACTCATTCCCATCTACATGTCAATGTCAACATTAATGACAAATTCCATAATGATCTGACAAAAGTACCCTGCTGGACAAAACAAGTGTCAACTTAACTGCGGTGCGGTTAGCGTTGCCACCGCGGCCGAAATGCAACTACATGTACCGGTACACCGCGGCTCCACCGGCTAACTACAGTTGGGCTGCGGTTTACTTGCTATTTGGCATGGTGTAGTTGCCGCGGTGTACATGTACTTTCATTAAACTGAAAAAAGAAAATACAAACCAAAAATGTACATGTCATTCGGCCGCGAGGGTACATGTAGTTGCCGTTCGGACGCAGTGAACTTGCCGTTCGGCCGCAGTGTACTTGCTGTTCGGCCGCAGTGCTCAACTGCAGTTACAAACTGTGACACTGCAGCCGAACGGCAAATACACCGCGGTGCCAATGGACACTTGTTTTGTCCAGCGGGGTAAGGACCTGTAGCCTGTGCCAAAGGATTTAGTCATGCAAAGAGTAAAATCCAAGATGGCTGCTGGCGGCCATGTTTTTTGGCCGAATGACCCCAAAAGGACTCGTTCCCATCTACATGTCATTGTTAAAATCTATGACAAATTTCATGAAGATCCGACCAAAGCTACGACCTGTAGCCCGCGCCAAAGGATTTAGTCATGCAAAGAGTAAAATCCAAGATGGCTACTGGTGGCCATGTTTTTTGGCCTAACAAACCCAAATAACTCGTTCCCATCTACATGTCAATATTAACATCTATGACAAATTTCATGATGATCAGACGAACAGTACGACCTGTAGCCCGCGCCATTGGATTGAATTTTGAAATCCAAGATAGCCGCCAGCAGCCATGTTTTTTGGCCAGATGACCCCAAAATGACTCGTTCCCATCTACATGTCAATATCAACATTCATGACAAATTTAATAAAGATCAGACCTACGACCTGTAGCCTGTGCCAAAGGATTTAGTCATGCAAAGAGTAAAATCCAAGATGCTCATGATGGCCATGATTTTTTGGCCGAACTACCCAAAATGACTCATTCCCATCAGCCTTTCATTATTAACATCCATGACAAATTTCATGATAATCAGACAAACAGTACGACCTGTAGACTGCGCCAATTGATTTAAATTTTGAAATCAAAGATGGCTGCCAGCGGCCATGTGTTTTGGCCAAATGACCCCAAGATGACTCATTCCCATCTACATGTCAATGTCAACATTAATGACAAATTCCATAATGATCTGACAAAAGTACCCTGCTGGACAAAACAAGTGTCAACTTAACTGCGGTGCGGTTAGCGTTGCCACCGCGGCCGAAATGCAACTACATGTACCGGTACACCGCGGCTCCACCGGCTAACTACAGTTGGGCTGCGGTTTACTTGCTATTTGGCATGGTGTAGTTGCCGCGGTGTACATGTACTTTCATTAAACTGAAAAAAGAAAATACAAACCAAAAATGTACATGTCATTCGGCCGCGAGGGTACATGTAGTTGCCGTTCGGACGCAGTGAACTTGCCGTTCGGCCGCAGTGTACTTGCTGTTCGGCCGCAGTGCTCAACTGCAGTTACAAACTGTGACACTGCAGCCGAACGGCAAATACACCGCGGTGCCAATGGACACTTGTTTTGTCCAGCGGGGTAAGGACCTGTAGCCTGTGCCAAAGGATTTAGTCATGCAAAGAGTAAAATCCAAGATGGCTGCTGGCGGCCATGTTTTTTGGCCGAATGACCCCAAAAGGACTCGTTCCCATCTACATGTCATTGTTAAAATCTATGACAAATTTCATGAAGATCCGACCAAAGCTACGACCTGTAGCCCGCGCCAAAGGATTTAGTCATGCAAAGAGTAAAATCCAAGATGGCTACTGGTGGCCATGTTTTTTGGCCTAACAAACCCAAATAACTCGTTCCCATCTACATGTCAATATTAACATCTATGACAAATTTCATGATGATCAGACGAACAGTACAACCTGTAGACCGCACCAATGGATTTAATTTTGAAATCCAAGATGGCCACCAGCGGCCATGTTTTTTGGCCGTTTATTCCAAAAGAACTTGTTCCCAACTACCGGTACATGTCATTGTTAACATCCATGACAAATTTCATGAAGATCATACCAAAGGTACGACATGTAGCCCGTGCCAAAGGATTTAGTCATGCAAAGAGTAAAACCCAAGATGGCTGCTGGCGGCCATGTTTTTTGGCCGAATGACCCCAAAATGACTCATTCCCATCTACATGTCAATGTCAACATTAATTACAAATTCCATAATGATCTGACAAAAGTACCCTGCTGGACAAAACAAGTGTCAACTTAACTGCGGTGCGGTTAGCGTTGCCACCGCGGCCGAAATGCAACTACATGTACCGGTACACCGCGGCTCCACCGGCTAACTACAGTTGGGCTGCGGTTTACTTGCTATTTGGCATGGTGTACATGTAGTTGCCGCGGTGTACATGTACTTTCATTAAACTGAAAAAAGAAAATACAAACCAAAAATGTACATGTCATTCGGCCGCGAGGGTACATGTAGTTGCCGTTCGGACGCAGTGAACTTGCCGTTCGGCCGCAGTGTACTTGCTGTTCGGCCGCAGTGCTCAACTGCAGTTACAAACTGTGACACCGCAGCCGAACGGCAAATACACCGCGGTGCCAATGGACACTTGTTTTGTCCAGCAGGGTAAGGACCTGTAGCCTGTGCCAAAGGATTTAGTCATGCAAAGAGTAAAATCCAAGATGGCTGCTGGCGGCCATGTTTTTTGGCCGAATGACCCCAAAAGGACTCGTTCCCATCTACATGTCATTGTTAAAATCTATGACAAATTTCATGAAGATCCGACCAAAGCTACAACCTGTAGCCCGCGCCAAAGGATTTAGTCATGCAAAGAGTAAAATCCAAGATGGCTACTGGTGGCCATGCTTTTTGGCCTAACAAACCCAAATAACTCGTTCCCATCTACATGTCAATATTAACATCTATGACAAATTTCATGATGATCACACGAACAGTACAACCTGTAGGCCGCACCAATGGATTTAATTTTTAAATCCAAGATGGCCACCAGCGGCCATTTTTTTTGGCCGTTTATTCCAAAAGAACTTGTTCCCAATTACCGGTACATGTCATTGTTAACATCCATGACAAATTTCATGAAGATCAGACCAAAGGTACGACATGTAACCCGTGCCAAAGGATTTAGTAATGCAAAGAGTAAAACCCAAGATGGCTGCTGGCGGCCATGTTTTTTGGCCGAATGACCCCAAAAGGACTCGTTCCCATCTGCATGTCATTGTTAACACCCATGACAAATTTCATGAAGATCCAACTAAAGCTACAACCTGTAGCCTGCACCAAAGAATTTAGTCATGCAAAGAGTAAAATCCAAGATGGCTGCTGGCGGCCATGTTTTTTGGTCGAACAACCCCAAAATGACTCGTTCCCATCTACATGACAATATTAACATCCATGACAAATTTCATGATGATCAGACGAACAGTACGACCTGTAGAACGCGCCAATGAATTTAATTTTGAAATCCAAGATGGCCACCAGCGGCGATGTTTTTTGGCGAATGACCCCAAAATGACTCGTTCCCATCTACATGTCAATGTCAACATTTATGACAAATTTCATAAAGATCAGACCAAAGGTACGACCTGTAGCCCGCGCCAAAGGATTTAGTCATGCAAAGAGTAAAATCCAAGATGGCTGCTGGCCGCCATTTTTTTTGGCCGAATGACACCAAAAGGACTCGTTCCCATCTACATGTCATTGTTAACATCCTTGACAAATTTCATGAAGATCCAACCAAAGCTACGATCTGTAGCTCGTGCCAAAGGATTTAGTCATGCAAAGAGTAACATCCAAGATGGCTGCTGGCGGCCATGTTTTTTTGGCCGAACAACCCAAAAATGACTCGTTCCCATCTACATGTCAATATTAACATCCATGACAAATTTCATGAAGATCAGACTAAAGGCACAACCTTGAAATCCAAGATGGCCGCCAAGATGTTTTTCGATCGAAAGACCCCAAAATGATTCGTTCCCATCTACCCTGCTGGGAAAAACAAGTGTCCACTTAACCACGGTGCGCTTAGCATTGCCACCGCGGCCGAAATGCAACTACACCGCGGCTCCACTGGCTAACTACAGTTGGGCATTGGTTTATTTGCCATTCGGCCATGGTGTACAAATGTAGTTGCCGCTGTGTACATTCATCAAACTGAAAAAAGACAATACAAACCAGAAATCTAACCACGGTGTACATACCATTCGGCCCCGTTGTAGTTGCTTTTTGGCCATGGTGTACATGTTTACTTGTCGTTCGGCCGCGGTGTACATGTACTTGCCGCTCGGCCGCGGCGCTCAACTGCAGTTACAAACTCTGACACTGCACCCGAATGGCAAATACACCGTGGTGCCAATGGACACTTGTTTTGTCCAGCAGGGTACATGTCAATGTCAACATTCATGACCAGGGTTCGCTCTGCCACTTGCCAAATTTGCCAATGGCAAAAATAATTCACAGTTGGCAAAAAATATTTTCATTTGGCAAAAGTTTTGGCAAGTCACTTTTTAATTCCTTATTAATGAAGTTAAAAAATATCGGTCAATCAATACCATTCATTTTCGGAAATTATTACAATGGAATTATATTAGTTGTGTTTTATATGGTTTCGCAAAAGTTAACACCTCCATTAAGATGCAGTTAATCTGATATCATTAGTATCGACGGGTGGAGGGTTAACTCTATTTAGTGTGATGGTGGTGCTTACATAGCTAATCTTCATATGATGTTCGCTTTTGATCAAGCAACGCTTCTACTATTGTATTGTTCGGTAATCGGTTTATTGTTGTATGATAAACCGTAATAGATGAGATCATAATCATTAACTAACTGCTTTTTTATCGATATCAAACAGTGAGTGTCGAAACATAAGACTCAGTCAAGGTTGCAGAAAATGATGCTATTGGGAATAATATTTGGCAAATTCTAAAAGAATTTGGCAAAAAATATTTTCATTTGGCAAATTATTTGGCAAATGTAAATTTCGTTCCAGCGCGGACCCTGAATCATGACAAATTTCAAAGAGATCAGACTAAAGGCACAACCTGTATCCCGCGACAAAGTAAATTGTTGACGGACACACAGACACACGGATGACGGACGCCAACCCATGTCAATAGCTCAAACTTACAAAGTTGTAAGTTGAGCTAATAAAACGGGATGCGTTGGAATTTTGCAAAATGAATAAAATGAAAACCGTCAGGAGCTCCGAAATAGGGGTGGGCGGGTCACCGGAAACACAGGTATATATTTTTTTGGCTTTACTACTTCGGGGTTCATGCAGTTTGCTGAATTTTTCTTGCGGTAAAAATCCGATGACCACATTGAACCCGCCGTTCATTTCTTATATAATACAGCAGTATTACATGGGGTGACACCACTATAGAGGGGGTCAATTACTTAAATCTAGGGAAGTCGATAGCCGAGAGGTACTGTAGTGTACTGGTCTCTCGTGCTAGCGGGCCAGGGATCGCAACCTGGTCAGGGTATTCTGACAAAAATCAGAACTCGGTCAGATACCAAGTTTGTAAAGCTGAAAAGTCTCATTTGAGATCACTGAATAAAGATCCGAATGCAAAAAAACCGACTTCCCCCATTACAACATCTATCCAGGTATTTTGTTGTTCTGCGGTATGCTGTCTGATTGGGGGTGCGGACATTAATGGCTAACCTGTGTACATGCCTCGGGGTATCTGGAGAAGTCAGCCCAAAACAAGGTCGGCCACAAGAGAAGTCGGCCCGGGTAAATTAAAGATTGGTCAAGAAAAGTCGGCCCCATTATTATTTTACTGCTTGTTAATGCCTGTGGCACAATAAGATGAGACCGACATTTTGCCACACGGTGTCATAAGGGATTACATCACCTCGTAGCATTCCATTTTATGTGACCATGTTTTGGTCACATGGTGTCAAGGAGGATTATATCACCTCCTGGCAATCCATTTTCTTATCGCGCACTGTCATGGTTTTACGCAGATACGGTATGTCGATAGGGTTCGTTAAACGGAAATTTAAATCTGTACCGGAAAAATAGCCATATATATTAGACCAGATACGAACCTTCACACTTAGTCAGCCAATTAATCTATAGACCTAAACAATGTCCTGTCATAATTATAATGGGCGTCGCGCCAGAGGGATTTCCACATGGAAGCAGTCAGCGAAACGCCGATAAAGATCAACACTAAGTCATATACAATGTAGTGTTGAACAAGGTTTCCGTGACACCTGATATACATGTATGTTACTCAATTGAGTAAACATGTCACTAACTGATGTTAATAGCTGGGCCGACTTCGTACGGGGCCGAATTCGGGGCCGACTTCTCTGGGGCCGACTTCGTAGCGGGGCCGACTTCTCCTGTATTCCGCCTTGGTGTGTGCACATTAAAGAACGCTACTGCAGTCGCCACAGGGTTATAAAGTTACTAGTACTCGGCCGTGGTAGCACCTGGACCCGACAGTAATGATTAACAGCCCGAGGGCCTATTTATAGACCCGAGACGGAGTTAATCATTCCTGGAGTGCTGTAAAGAAACCAAGGTGCCCGACAAAATCATGCTATTACTATTATTACCACACCGTCCTGGTGTGAGCATGCTTTAATGAAAACAAAGCTTAGCGCTCGCTTCTGTTCAACTTCACCTTAAAATCATGGAATCATGACGTGTGGGTAAAATAATGTTCATCTAATAAAGAACGCCCTCTAAAGTGGTAAAAATATTAAGTAATATTGTTAACGTTGGAATCAACAGAAAGATCAGACTTTAATTTTTGAGGCGCGCGATCGCTCTTGCGCACCATCGCGCGGCTAAAATTGAAAACCAGTGAGCGATCAATATTTCGTCAGCATTGAATCGGAGTATTAAATTAATTCCTTATTAATAATTATGAATTACAATTAATATACCGGGGTAGGAGCATGTACAATATGAAAACACAGTGTGTAACATTCACTTGTGCTAATGGATAGTGGATTAAGCAGTGTTAAACCATCAAAGAGTTTCAATGGACATCCATCGTGAGTAAACTACTAGTAATTCAATTTACGCAACATTTATGAATGTATTTCCACTGTTTATTTTATCTTGATAGAAACCGCGCGGCTGGCCAAAACCCAGCGAGCGGGACTATGCGCGCCTACATTTTGTAAACATGAAAGTCTGAAAGATATCTGTATGAATTTGAACTGAATACACATGTACTACCCTGCTGGGCAAAACAAGTGTCCACTTAACCACGGTGCGCTTAGCATTGCCACTGCGGCTGAAATGCAACTGCACAGCGGCTCCACCAGCTAACTACAGTTGGGCCGCGGTGTATTTGCCATTCGACCATGGTGTATAGTTGCCGCTGTGTGCATTTATTAAACTGAAAAAAGACAATATAAACCAGAAATCTAACCACGGTGTAATGCCATTCGGCCCCATTGTAGTTGCTTTTCGGCCATGGTGTACATGTGTACTTGACGGTCGGCCATGGTGTACTTGCCGCTTGGCCGCGGTGCTCAACTGCAGTTACAAACTCTGACACCGCCGCCGAACGCCAAACACACAGCGGTGCCAATGGACACTTGTTTTGTCCAGCAGGGCAGTACGATTGATCTTTTCAATTTGAAAACAGAAAAAAAATTCTTTTTCAGTCCTAAATCAAATGATTAAATTAATGATAAGCAAATACCTGTGCAACCTTTGATGATTACTAGATTTGAGAACAAATTCAACAATGCCTCCAAGCTCCTGTCGAAAGTAAAAGTGCAATAATCATGTCACAAACACAGTTTACACATGATGTCATGAAATTGAATACACCTAACATTGAATTGCCTAGTCTTCGTGTATCTGTGGTACACAATAATCCATACAATCCTCAAAACAACATTCATTGTTGCAAATTACATGAAACACAGATCAATCACTCGTTGATTTTTCAATTTCGTGCCATGTGGGGCCTTGACCTTGTAGTGGAGAAATCGGTGTATATAAAGTGTTTGTCGACGCCGATGCCGGCTCTAAATAAAAGTGTAATGTCTAGCTTCTTCGTTGTTTCTCAGTGGATGTGACTGCGATTTGGTATGTGTGTCCGGGTTGGGTCATGGATGATTTTGATTATCGCACATGCACATTTAAATTTGATTTGTTTTTTTAATTTACAAATTTCGAGTAGAAGATTTGTTTACAATCGAGATGGCTAATCACAAACTGTGCCACGGTAATATTTTACCGAATGCCATGTTATCAGACTAGAAAGGCTGTGATTAATCCTCGATTAATCTATTATTTGATTGAGTCTCTGAATGACTCAGTGACTGAGTGAGGACAATTAAAAAGTGATCATCGGCAATCGTTGTTGTTGTACTTGTATGTAAATTCCTCCGTCGCGGTTGTCTTCGGGGCACGCTGCTCTCCTAACTCAGTACCGTTACTAACAGTCGATTGTGTTGAAGTTGAAGTGAAGAAAACGTAATTCTTCGATCAGTTTCTGCTGGAGTCTGCGCAGTAACCTCCCGGAAGTCACGTGTGAAATTTACAAAAAAGCATACACGCTATTTTCGCTCTTTGTATAGAAATATAGAAAAATTATATGACGTCATAATTCACACGCATTTAGGTATAAACACCCACTGGGGTGGTTGCTATAACTCATCAGTTTAACGCACCAAAACCAGTCCATAATATGTCTTTAACTTATGAGATAGAAAAGAGTCATCTTCACAGATTACTATAGTCGACGTCATTTTGCCTCCCTTGTCACACATAATTGGAAAAGCGTGGCGACTTGTAACTGGCAACCATAAATTACTGCACGTCGGGGCCCTATATATAGGTGGATTGTCGACTATTGAACATTCGAACTACTGAACCCTCGGACTATTGAACCCTCGGACTATTGAACACTCGGACTACTGAACCCTCTGACTATTGAACCCGTGTACTATTGAACCCTCGGAATATTGAACACTCGGACTACTGAATCCTCGGAATATTGAACCCTCGTACTATTGAACCCTCGGACGAACAAACTGTACCCAAATTTGGGAACGATCGGATAAACGATGCAAGCGGTAGTGAGTGCCAAATGGTTTATTTATGCAAAGAGAAAAAATCCAAGATGGCCGCTGGCAGCCATGTTTTTCAACGGAATTCCGAACTATTTGATAAATCGCATACAGAATAAATCACAAACATATTCCGAACTATCCGCTCATACATCACTACTGCAGTTAAATATTTACCAAAAGTCGACTTTTTAATTTGTTTTAAATATCACACCATATACAGGTTGTAGAATGTCACTATCGGTAACAAATACAACTTACATGTACGCTTAATCTGTGTCAAACATCTTTGCCAAAGCGTGGACGGTGGTGGTTAGGCAACCCACTCCCCATCGACATACATATGCTATACAGATGTGTGTACTACGCATTAAACAAAACTTCAGTATACAATCATTCACAAATAGGCTGGAATGACAAACCTGTAACACCAATCACCTCTTTGTCACGACTTATATAAATCCCATTTTACGGGAGTATACAGTGAGTATCCCCAGTCAAAATAGACAACCCCAATTAATGTATAGGATATACATTTACTATAGTTAAGTTATTTGTACTGAGCGTTGCTACAGGTAGGGCCATACTGTAGCCTAAATCGTAGGCAAATCCGACACAAATAACAGCAACACAAACATTACTGTTAGTGCCGGGGGAGCGAAAATATTCTACCAAAATTTTGTATAAATAGGCATGATTTTAACAATGGTTTTATGTGTACACTTTTTACCATTTTTATTATTTTTATTTTTATTTTTATAATTTTTAATGTGTTAAGCCAATGCATTCTCTTATATATGCGAGGCGACCTATGGTCGACTCGCATATATAAGAGAATGCATTGGCACAGGGCCGTTCTGTACACATTGACATATCTGGGATATTCGTTAAAATGCTCCATTCTTTGAAGCAAATAAATGCGATTGAGAAAATTTGTCCTTTATAAAACGTTTCTACAACCATGCAAGTGACCTCCATTGGCACGAGACAAACAGCTCCTTATCAAGTAAATCATACTACAAAATTCAAAAACATGTCATCTGATTTGAATATGGTTTGCCTCATGTGTCATTACAGCACGAGACGAGACGGATTTTGGGTACATCTCGTTCCGAAAACGAAGTAGTCGCCCTTTAGACATCGCTTCGGACACATATGCAGGCGACATGTACTTTAGTTGTAAATAGACGGGAATTCTACATCTTAGATGGTTGATCACAAAGAAGCATTGCCGTGTATTTTTAGATATACCCAGTTCCAAAATCGACTGAATTTATGGAAATTGGCGAAATGACGAATATTCATTTCAACGCAACGTGGTTGCTGGAAGGTTTGACTATAGGAATCCGAAAAAAATCGACAAGGAAATACTAAATAGTGTTGCTAAATTCCGATACATTTGTGAACAAATCTATTTCAAAGGTAGGACCCCGAGATGTTCCTGCAGCCTATTTCTACCCCAATGCTTTGAAGAAATACACCAAATTGTATCGAATTAAACCCGGCAAATGTCGAGGTATGTCGAGCGAATATAACTGCTGCTATACCAACCGTTCAATTCTGTCAAAATAAATTAAAACACTCCATTTCTGTCGATTTCGTAGTACAGACTGCAACATAGAAATAGGAGATGCGCGGTTGTATCGTCGTAGAAGCTCGGTTGACAACATAGATGCGCGTTTTCGAATGGTCGGTGTGATTTCTGGGCAGACGGGAGATGTACTGTCTTATATATACGTACATACACGTGTATATGTATATTTCTGTCAACATAGCGGTCGGCAGTGATATATCGATACATCTATGTATTCTTTAGTTTCCATTGTACGGTAATACATTCTTTTTGTCTATATCAATCTGTCATCAAACATGTAATCAACCGTGGCTAAAGAATGACAGTCAGACAACAATAGATATTCTGTAAATTTGTCATTGAGGCTTGTATAATTCGAACCTGCCTTTGCTCTGAAACATCAATTCATGGAGAATACATCAACCTCCACAGAAAGAGCGTCTCATGGATTTGATGCAAATGTGAGAGCATGGACGTGGATAGCTTCACCTCCCACTCTTATGAGGCCGATACCAATATATATGAACATCTTAACCTAGACTCCTAGACTCCACGGTCGACTCAGTATCATCAGACTCGGCCCCCAATCCAATGGAGGAAGTGAAATACTACGCTTGACACACCTGAAGATATATGTCATGGATGGAGTGTGTACTTCCAACAACTGGTGATACCGATACTTGATGACAAGTTTGATGAGGCATACATGGAAGAAGTGGAGGAAGATATAAAGGCGATTACATCTATATGTGAGAAACAAGGGCAAATTATCGAGGAAGTATCCTGTGAGAAGATCACTGAAATTATCCAAAATATGAAATCGGGAAATCTGAAGACTGCACAGGAATTCAAGCGGAGAATCTAAAGATTGGATGAAAACTAGTTGCTGAGTTTATTACCATCTTCGTTAATAAATGCCTGAAGTTGAAGACTGTTCCAGAATGTTTGAAGTTAGAAATAATAACACCGATTCACAAAAAGGACGAGTAAAATAATCCATCGAAATATCGTGGGATTACAGTTACACCAATACTACTGAAGTCCCTTGAGAAAGTTCTCATCGGTATGTCAAACGAACAACTGTCGGCAACCCAGTCTTAGCGTCAAACAGGATTTACTGAAGGAATGTCAGCATCGAATGCCGCTTTAATGATATCTGAAGCAATTAGTGAATCCAAAGAAATGAAGATGCCACTATATCTAGCAACACTTGATGCTCAAAAAGCCTTTGATGTTGTACGGTAACTTGTACCACACTCTACCTTGATGCGAAAGTTATTTTGTGACAATATCCAGGGTGACGAATGGTTGATGCTGAACCATCTCTATAAAGACATGAGATCGAGAGTTAAATGAAAAGACACATGTCAGAAGATATCAGTATTAAACAGGGTGTTCGACAAGGAATTGTGCTATCTGCTTCTCATTATAAACGGTTCAATAATCCACCACTACTGAACTTGGAGAAAAGACACACTGGTGCCAAGATTGGACATATTAGAATTCCACATGTTACTTGCTTTGACGATGTTGCTCTTCTTGCTCATAATAACCTCGATCTTCAATTGATGTTACTTGAAGTTGAAGACTATTCCCACAGAGAGAGATATCATATCAATCCTTCAAAAAGCACGATATCGGTATTTAACAACAAACACACCAGCGACACGAGGAAGCCTCTTGGATTTGAGTCGAAGAGAATTGATGAAGTACACTCGATGATACATCTGGGGATTGAACGAAGAACCGATGGAAAATGTGACGTCGAAAGTAGAAATCAGAAAGGCAGAAGAACGACGTATGCGCTAATGGGAGCTGGGCTGCATGTGAATGGTGGTCTTAATCCACTGGTATCAACAAAGATATGGAACATCTATGTAATTCCAAGAGTTTTATATGGAATCGAGGCTTTAACTCCGTCTCCATCTGACGTCAACTGTATAGACATGTTCCAGAGGAAAATGCTGAAGCAGATCCAATCCTTACCACCACGCACAGCAAACTTTGCAGCCTTCGGACTTCTTGGGGTACCCACAATTGAAGCAATTTTCCACGAAAAAATCCTTTGCTTCTTTGTAAATATCTGCAGAAGAGAGGGGTCCATCGAGAAAGAAATTGCTTGTATGCAACTGGCAATGAAAGATCTAAAACCTCGCAGCTGTTTCTCTGGAGTGAGGAAGATGTTGTGTAAACGACATCCTAAAGTCGCTACCTGAAAAAATGGCTTTGGTAAAAAACTGGTTGTCGACAGTGTTGACAGTTTCTGGAATCGTGAAACTAGATCCGAATTTGCCAAAAAATCAGAACTACATTATATCAACCCTAATGCGATAAAGATCGGACACACTCATCATGCATGGTCAACTGTAAGAAACAACATCCATGACATTAAAAGAGCTGCCGTCAAAGTCAGAATGTTGGCTGGAGTTTACACACTTCATGATAACCGAGCTATATACTATAACGAGTCACCAGACTGCCAGATGTGCAAGACAGCGAATCAATTCAGCATCTTTTGACCTTGTGTACTTATCCGGCAATTCAGAAGTTTAGAGATGCAGCACTGAAACAACTGAAGACCATCATCCCACTTCCTGTTTATACGTCAATCACAGATCACCCTGCCATCCTTGCTCAATTCATCCTGGACTGTTCATGTGACATTATCTCTGATATTCTTCAATTGGACTACTCACTTTTGGAGAAGATCGAATATTGGAGCAGAATTTATATCATGGACCTTCATCAACAAAGATCCTAAATTTATCTTTGAGGAAGGATCACAGCAGACTGAGTTAATTTTTTCTACTAATCATTTTTATACACTCAATCATGTCAATCGAAAATTCGAAATTAATATCACTCCAACACCGAGGTTCAGCGAAAAATTACCTCAGGCGTAATTTTGGAAAAAATTGGGTGTGATCAAATTATTCTCACTGACTACAGTTGCGATCAAAATTTAATATTGAACATATGGGGAATATTTCGTTATTTACTCAAACGTTGATAGTAGTATCACGAAACGGCCATCGAGTGCTACTATGGGAAGACAAGATATTCGCATCTGACCCGCTGCTTCAATATACATAAATTTTGTAAAGTTACCGACAATATGTAGCCTGTTGCATATGTGACACGCAGTCTGTTAAGCTGTTGTAATGAAATATTATCACAAGACTACAGTTTCACAATCTGACTATATAAATAGTAAATTTTTGTATTGGTACTTATCAACAGCCATGTGCTTGATGCCAAATTGTATATCATAACGAGTTGTAAAATGACAAATGCACCGATAAATGTTACTGAAGGTTTATCAGCTCTACGCAGACGACACCCAGATATACATATACATGAGTTCGGACGAACCCGCCCTTGAAAACAGAGGTGCCCTCGTTGCCTGACTTCCCGGGTTCGACCGGTCGTTGGCTTGGGCAACTTCGGTGGTTCGTTAAGTTAATGCATGATCCCCCGAAGTTGCCCGAGTGAACGAACCGTCGAACCATTGAAGTCAGGCGACGCGGGCACAGTCAGGAAAAGCATGATCGGCCTATACTAGATTATTTCACATTAAATTGAGGTCCGTATAATGTTTCAGTGAAATCCACATATACGCAGGTCGACAATTTGATTGTAATGTGAATCAAATCAATAGTCCCATGGCATGTCGGCATATGACGTTGCTAGTCTAAAGTGGACAGCATTGTGTTCAGTTTCTTTAAAGTGACGCTGTATGAATGTGTGCATGCATGTCAAACTTGTCAATCATTGCCAATTATGAACGAACAGACACAGTGTATGCAACACTACATGTACATGTATATATAGGGTGGTCACGTGGTATATCGAGGACGATGCTTGCATTGCGAGGGTTCGAACATAGTTTCTTGACATGAAGTCCCCCCAATACAGGGTTGTAGTCGAAGTCCCACTCCTATCAACCCATAAGGAGCGCATTACTATTGGAGGATGGGATGTTAATTAAAACATTGTTGTGTCGGACTGTATATACCCAGTAACTTTTCGATAGATCCGATATAGCGCCAGGGTGGGAACAGATGGTTCGATTGCAGGCCATACAGCGCTAGACCGATCCACTCCCAGAGTTCAATGGTCAAAGGGTTCAGTGGTCCGAGGATTCAATAGTCCGATGGTTCAAGGGTACGATACTCCGATGTGGGACAGTCCGAGGGTTCAGTACCCTGAGTGTCCATTAGCGGGACGTGGCGATGGGGATTTGTCTCCCCAACTTTGATAAAAATTCTAGTTGGCTTGTTATAGGTCGCGGGTTATTGATTACATTTATGTAGAATAAGTCAAATACAGTTTATTCATGTATATATTATTGGAAAATAAATACGCAGGACATTCCAAGCTTTACATATCATGTTCTACAAGAGTATAGATCTAACGATAATGGGCTATATGCAATGAGTGATTGACTGTCGTTCAATTCCATATATAATATAAACATATTTACTCAAAATATGGGACAACCTGGGTCGTGTGGTCACGCTTCCCGAGAACAACCAAGAACAAACGAGCATAAGGGTACGTTCATACACTCGCAAATTTGCCAGGCATTCATTTGCAGGAATTTCGGTGCAGAAAGCTATACAATGTTCCAGAAACAGAATGTATAAATGCTTATACAATGCATCTATACCACAGCTAGTAAGAGAAGTAAAAACTATATAGTTCCACTGGTAGTAAATATCATGCACTTATCTCGAAAGAATAAATCATAGTTATTTTAAAGCAATGTGTTAACAGCACCGTTACATGTGGAACTTGCACTTGATCATACATCAACATTACTAGTAACTCATTTATTGTGACTTACCACGAGTTAACAGGGAGACGTGGTGCCAAACGTCTCGACCTTAGACGCATAACCAAAGAACTTGTGTCTCCATTCCTCAGTTGCAGAATATAACTCAGTAAATATAATCGAAACAACAAACTTGTCAGGCTTGGCTGATCAGGCGATGACTTCCAACTTATATCCATGCAGTCTCATCCTCATATTAGAAATATTAAGAATGTAAACAAGATAAAACATTTCATTCGTCCTTACATCTGGACATCAGCGAAACATTTTGTAAAAGCATCTTTGTATGCGAAATATCGGTCAATGCATCAAAAACAACTGCATGGCAGGACGTTGTCTTCGTGTCCCGAGGTGTGACCTACCGCCCCATTTACAAAAAAATGCACGTGCTCGGTGATTTGTTGATACCGTGACGCTGTTATAGTCAACTGGGCATGTTATTGTACGGTTATAACCGAAACGAACTGTCTCATCGATACTTGGTGTCTCATCGATAGTTGGTTTATATATAGTTTAACTAACTAATATGTCATGTATAAATGAGTTTCATATGGTTTGCGTATGCTACTGTCATTTTTTTGTTCTCTTTATTTTCGATATATTTTACATCATAATCTCTGCTTAACTATCAATTATTATTTAATGCTTATCTCTGTTCCTAATATGGCAACTACTTTATCCAGGACAAAATTTAACATACGAGCTCATAGGCAGGATTCGTGTATATGGTAGAAAATATGTTACACTCCTATCTATAGGGTTCTATAAATTATACACATGGGGCACGCATGTACATGCGCATAAGAAAAATACCCCATGCGATAAATTAAATGGCACAGTAATTAATGTCTCGCAGATATCTGCGTGATATCGCACGCACCACTGGTTACTATATACATAGACTCTTTTAACCTATTAGTTATTTTGGTTTTTATATGCGCGAATCCTGCCTAGCGAGCTCACAACAAGGACTTACAGGCCGCCAAATATATCACCTTATAATGCTTAGATGAAACAAACCTATTGTTATATATGCACGTACGACCAGGGTGGCTGTGTACATATTTTGTATATTCCTATGAATAATTCCTTCTCACTAAAGGGCACGACTTTCATAATTCACACAATCCAATTCAATGTCATCAAGTAATGTGGTTACTCTGGATGAGGTCAGGGACTCGGACGCTTATGATTTCGCCGCAAAATGGGCCAATATAGAAGAAAATAACGCGGATACGTATTTGGAGCCTAGCATTCTACCCGATAATGATTGTCAGTATTTCTCCCCAACACATGCCCATGACTACTTGAATAAGAAAACAAAATTTTCCATTTTTAACTTGAATTGTAGAAGCTTAAATGCAAATTTCGAATCGATGTGTAACGTACTATGCGACTTGAAACCCACCGATGCATTTGACATAATTGCCCTAACAGAAACTTTAAAAATTAATCAATCATCCGATCACCAAATTCCGGGTTATCATCCTATGGAATTTAGATGTCGGTTAGACGACGACGATGGCGGGGGAGGTGTATGCTTATTTGTTAAAGACAACATTCCATACAAATTAGACCTGATCTTACTGAATTCATTCCGCATGTAATCGAAACTGTATTTATAGAAATAAACCCAGGAAAGCATAACTCCCATATTGTCGGTTGTGTTTACAGGCCGAATACAGCACCAAAAGCTGATATCGATAAATTCATGGCGAAATTTGATGCCATTTTAGAAAAAATCAAAAATCACAAGTCCTACATAGCAGGAAACTTCAACATAGACTTACTTAATTTTAAAACGCATTCCAAAACAAATGAATTTATTAACAACATTTTCACCAGAGGATTCGTGCCCACGATCACCAAGCCAACTCGAATGACAGACCACTCAGCTACTCTGATCGACAACATTTACACAAACAATATTCACAATGAACATAGCGCAGGCATAATTACATGTGACGTATCTGACCATTTTGGCATATTCTATAGCGAACCGCATAAACAAATACACGCATCTCACACCCTCGACACAGGCCCAAATACCAAACAAAGATCTTTTAGCGCTGAAAATATCAGTAAATTCAAATCTGTTTTACAATAATGCAAATTTGAATCTGTACTACAATGTAATTCAATTGATCGTGCATACGATAATTTCCTTGAAATATATTTGAATGCCTACGAATTGGCATTTCCACCCAAGAATCGTAAAATACCCAAGAAATTTATAAAACGCGAGCCCTGGATGACACGAGGTCTGATTAAATCAAGTATCGTAAAGCAAGAATTATACACCAAGAAACTTAAATCAGCATCCGATCGAGCTACAAATACATATTTAAATTATCGTCAATTATATAATAAACTTCTCAGAAAGAGCAAACAATTATATTACTCACGAATTCTTGATGAAAACAAGAACGATCTGAAGAAAACTTGGACAATATTGAAGGGTGCACTAAAGATGGAAGGGGGCACTGTTAATCACCCTAAGGTCCTTTTCGATAACGGGACTGAAATCACTTGTCCCAGCCTTATGGCTGATAAATTTAATGCGTACTTCTCGAGCATTGGGCGTAAAACCAGTCAACTTGTTGCGAATGAACACAACGCAGATTTTTCTGAGTATCTCCGCAATAGAATAGACGACCTTGACATCTTTGATGTTACCCCAACCACAATCCAAGAAATTATTTTAACCTGCTTATCAATGAAAGGTAAATCTAGTATGGATTTTAAAGGGATAACCACTAAACTCATGAAAGAAACAATTGAAACCATAGCTCCGGCATTGAAACATATATTTAACCTCTCATTTGAACAAGGAATTGTCCCAGAAAAGATGAAAATAGCAAAGGTTGTTCCAATACCAAAAAATAACAATGCACACGAAATTTCCAACTACAGACCAATCAGCATCCTACCTACTTTTTCCAAGCTGTTAGAACGAATAAAACACCTAATAAATTTTTTAACTGAGCACGATATTTTGTACAAGCACCAATATGGCTTCCGTTCAAACCACTCTACGTTTCATCCAATCGTACATCTTCTCGACCAAATAGCCAATAACAATGATAAAACAACCAGGGATTCAACAATAGCACTATTCCTAGACCTCTCTAAAGCATTTGACACTATAAATCATGATATATTAATTTCAAAATTATATCATTACGGGATAAGGGGTACTGCCCTATCTTGGTTCCAAAGCTATATAGACAACAGACGACAATATGTTGAACTACAGGGAAATAAATCCAAACTAATGAACATAACGTGCGGGGTCCCTCAAGGCTCCATACTCGGCCCCATAATATTTTTAATCTACGCTAACGATATGCCAAACGCGACAAGCATGAATATATTGTCTTACGCAGATGATACCACCTTAATGACTAGCGGGAATAACGGTACTCAAATTGAAAGCTATGTGAACAATGAACTACGTAATATATACACCTGGTGTTGCTGCAATAAGCTTTCTATAAACTCAGAAAAGAGCAATTATATGCTCATACACCCGGAAAATAACGACACCAAATGGAGCACTATGAAAATTCTCTTAAATAACACAGAATTGAAACGTATTGGAAATCGTGAGCACGAAACCTCAACGAAATTTTTAGGCATTCACATAGATGAACATCTATCATTTAAGAAGCACATATCATCAGTCTGCTCCAAATTAGCGCACGCCATATATCATATAAACAAAGTCAAAAACTTTTTCCCAGGCAGCGCCCTTAAAACGTTATATTATGCCCTAATCCAAAGTCACTTGGTATATGGAATCCATATATGGGGCCATGTTCCCGAGGTAAAACGAGTTTTTTTACTACAAAAACGAGCAATACGAATTGTGTGTAATAAAAAATACAGGAGCCATACCGAACCTTTGTTTAAAAAAGAGAATATCTTGAAAGTATACGACCTTCACAAAGTCCATACTACCCTATTCATGCATGACTGGTATTACAACCGCCTGCCTGAATCCTTTTCCCAATTGTTCACTAAACGTATTGACGGACCAGATACTAGACAACAGTGCCCATTATTCCTCAAAACCCCGAGAACCTCCTTTTCTGAACAGCTACCATTTCATGCATTCCCAACCTCATGGAACAACTTAGATAACACTATGACTAAAAATCAAAGTAGGCATGTATTCAAAAAACACATCACAGGGAAAATAATAAGCGCATATTCTAACGATATCAAATGCAAGAATCGAGGATGCCCAGACTGCCCCCAGAACGTACCCCGTTAAGTATACAATACATATAACACGTTCAACGTCAATCTATACGAATCAGTAGTCCCTGTAACCTCATCCACCAAACATACTACCCGATCGTCTGAATTTGAACCATATACATAGTATTGAACATCCCTCGGGTAGTATCCATTTTCACACACTCTTAAACTAAGCCCTAAACTCAAAAATTACATATACACAATATGTGCACGGCTCACCCAAGGCCATCTTACTATTAGTTATTACTTTCTATATTTACCATACTGGGGATGGCAGGAAGACAGTCTTGCCAGATTATGCCATCCCCCACAATATACGACAGAATTATCTATAATTGTTATCATTATTATGTAATATGTATGTGTATTGAAATAAAATATCCTATCCTATCCTAACTACCAAACTTTACTCCACATGTCGTTAGCTTTGGTAAACATGCTATTGATACGTATGTTACCGTTCATATTCTGGCATATTCCGAGAAAATGCATGAAAACAATTCCATGCAAACTTGCCAACGTAATGAACGAAACCTAATTGAGAAGCTCTTTATCGTCCACTGCTTTTGGGAAACGAAATCATGGACAATTTTTATTAGGTACGATCATTGTAATTTTGACTTGCCTGACAAACATCAAGACCATGTTAAAACTGCACCTTCATCTGCGTTGAGCTTTGTTCACTATTATTATAATGGCAGTATAATTACACTGACATTTATTAGAAAATTTGCATTAATAGATTTCACATGCTTGGAGCACTCATACTAATTAAAAGATGTCGAAGCATGTTCTTTAGAAATATACACACTCAAACGCATATTAATTCACTAGGTAAAACTATTATATTTATTTTTAACAGAAACTGGGCGGCATGAAGTAATTCCATTAAAAACGTATTATAATTCATTAGTCGTAGTCAAATGAGTAAGTGCAATTTGTCCAATTTCGTACATTTTATCACCGAGATTATCAGATTCGGTGTATAATATTTTGGAATTAAACTTACGGGGAATTATATACCGATAGCAGTCTACAGCGCAAATAAAGGTTTTGAATTTTATCTCGAGTTTATGTTGTTGCTTGTGGACACATGCACTAATTCGGTGTTTTTATAAACGAGACACTGGTAAGTGCGTATATATATATATATATATAGAAGCCAAACTTAAAGATGCAATGTCAAATTTGACACCATAAAACCATCCTCTGTTTGTTTTCCATACCACAACAAACATTAAACCGGACACAAGATCCCATGGATGAGAGGTTTTGATAACCATATGCCGACTTTCGAAAGATGAAGTTTTAACTCGTTTGGATTTAATTGTCGCCTGGCAAAAAAAAATCAATGATCCCCTCTTATAAAGAGCGTACAATTTTCGCCGACCAAATATGTTAGGTTCTCAGTTGGATTTTTTTGTACCTATTTTCAGTGTAAAACTTATACCTTAAACGTATTTAAATTCGCGCAGTGCTATTTTTCACGCACTCATCGGTGTGCGAATTTTAAACTGAGCGAAAAATAGTACAACTCCTGAGCTTATAGCGAACCACAGGGGAAAGCAGATGTATTATGTTGATGAGTTACATACATTACGGAAGGCTGGACTGAATATAGGCAACTAGACCTGTTTTATACGGATATATATTACATGCGGGTGACCAACATAAAAATCATTACTCATAATTATGCAAATCAACAAATTATTGTAACATCGACGGTGTTGAAATACTTGTAAGAAATATACATGTGCTAGGCCGAAGGCGCACGAAAGTAGGTCGGCCCCCTGTTGTCAACGCTGCATGTAGTGACACCATGACCAAACAGACTAAATTATTTATGCCAACACAACCCTCAGCCGCAAGTTTTTTCTTTCGAGTTTATTCCAATGCTGTCTTTAACTATTTCAATTGAGTATCTCTGATAATAAATCCAAATCTTTCAGGAAAATGTTGTTGTCAGTTTTGAATTCGCGCAGCTAGGTGCGCGAATTCAAACTGCTCGAATTCAAAACCAAGCGAAATATAGTACCGCGAATTTAAATAGGAGTAAGGTAGATGTTTTTGTTTATCGAGATGCTGTGCCGTGCGAATGGTGGTATGTGGTGATTGGCTGTTTGCAGGTTTTCTTTTCAGTTTTCGTATGGTACAATTCTCGAATAGAAATTGTATGGTATTAAGCAGATAGTATGAAGATAACTAAACATTGGTTTTAAAATAATTATTCGAATTTAGAGAGCGTATATTGTTTAAGCATGTGCCCACTATTTGCAACTGCACGCTACTCTGGATCATAAATGCGTAATTTCACAGAAAGTATATATAGAAGGTCGGGGGTTATAGATTACATGTATATATAATAAGTCAAATACAGTTTGTTAATGTATATAGTATAGGAAATTAAATACGCAGAACATTCCAAGCTTTACATATCATGTTCTACATGCATATATATCTAACGATAATGGTGGCAATTAGTGATTGACTATCGTTCAATTCCATATATTATATGGCCCACTTAAGCCAACAACATAACAATTTTGAGTGTAGGCCTTCATAAAATAACTTCATAATATCGCAAAGGGATATAATATGGGGATGGTTGGGTTTTGTCATCGTTCATTATTACCCGAGTCGATACTACACGCGGTCACGGTCCCATACATGGATACAACATTAGTACATAAAACTTGATCATGCATGAAGACTAACACAGCTATGTCATATGTTCTCAAATAATCGGTATATCAAATCCAAAACAGTATTACCTCTCTAATATACGTGCAGATATTACACAAATAATCGTCAAATATGCTCCAGATTCGCACTCGATAGGTTCAATTTTAAAAAAACATTCCGGGGGAGGCCCCTCGGACACACACCTGTGGGAAAATGACACCCCTCCTGCACCTTCACACGCGCCGCGGTCGGAGCTTTTGACCTCGGTCCTGTGCCCCACAAGTTAATATTCGAACCCGCCTTTTAAAAATGCTGGCTACGCCCATGTACATATACATGTCTTTCAAACCGCCGCAATCTGATACAACCAATGCACTTGCGGATATGGGCACATGTTTCACTTCAGTTAGGAACTGGACGAGAAGCTTCGCTCTCAAAATGAATGCATTGAGATCAAGCGATGTCATACACACTATTACACAACCTTTCAGTGGATCGAAACTGGCTTGTAAAAGAGCTTTCTCGATTGCTAGTCCGATTCTTTGGAATTGCCTTCCATCTGGAACAGATTGACAAATTAAAATCGGACCGTAAGACATTCCTTTTTACAGACGATTACATCTCCAAACGCCTTATTCTACCACACACAGGGGGGTGGAAAAAAATTACAGGATACAAGGACCGGTTGGGTGGGTGTCCCCGAGTCCGGAATGCAGATTTGTTCTGATGTCATTCATTTTTTTCCCAAAATGATTTATAAGACAAATTATAGCTTCAAAATGAATTGAAACAATCAGATTCATATAGTAGTGCATGCTATAGCCTTATACAAGTGAGGGGGGCTCTATATTTAAATGTTTTGTCCACTATTTCTCCCTTTAACAGTTGAAACCATGGGGTGGGTCCGGTTTTGGTCGAGGAAAAAAATTGCAATGAAAACAAAATCCATTCTCATCTTTTCTCATAGTTTATCATGGCTTTTAACTTATTATGAATAGATGATACATTTGTACCTGCGTGTTTTGAGTGAATACCGGAATTATCTCATGAGTGGTCACAGTGAGATACTGGAATCATCACGAGTTAGGCCACGAGTGATGATTCCAGTATCTCACTGTGACCACGAATGAGGTGATTCTGGTATTCACACAAAACACGAAGGTTTTCTTTTTGTTATATGCGCTATTTACTAAAATAGATCGAGGAATTAATTTAAAATCGAACTGATTCCGATGTTATATAAAGATGGATAAATACCAGCACTCCGTCCGATCTATGCACAGACATTCCATGTATAGCACTCTACGCTGCCAATTTGTTAAGTGTTTCGACCATTTTGTTACACCATGTTAACGAACTGGTGATTTGCGCAATAATAACGTGTTGTTCACTGATTGGAGCATTAAAAGGCTCCAGATTCAATCTCAGCATCTAATTTTCAAAACAATTCGGGGGACACCCCCCCCCCCCACTGACCCCCTCCCGTAATCCCCCCCTCAGGACTTCGGGAGATGCTTTCGGCATCTCCTGCTGGGATACTACTCGCCTCGACATTGTGTAGGAGAGCTATTCGCCTAGAATGATTTTAAGGGGAGCTCCTCATTGCTCACCAGTGATTTCCCACATGGAGATAACTGGAACTGTGTTTATTTAATCAAATTGATGGTGTTTTTACTTTACACATGCACATATTTTAACCTATTGCTAATAAGGGTCACAACTATCCTGTTAAAGTGGGTATTTTACCTTTATAACCATAATTATTTGGGTTTTCAAAGGTTTTGTTGGCATATTTTGCAGCCATGTGCTTTGTTTATTTTGTGTGGGTGTACTTGATAAGCGTTTCTCAGTTCCGGTGTAGATACAATGAGAGACCCTTACCCTGCCAACAACACATTATTTAGTAGAATTTACAAGATTTTCGTCAATTTGGGGGGGGGGGGGTATCCCAGACCTGGGTGGAAAAAATCTTACGGTCCAGGGTGGGTGCCCCAGACCTGGGTGGAAAAAAACTTACGCTCCCGGGGTGGTGGGTCCCCAAAACTGAAAAACACAAAATTTCCACCTTGTATCCGTATTGTTTTTCCTGACCCCCCCCCCCCGGGCCCCTGCCACACACACACATATTAAGTGTATTATATTTATACTGGTATGTAGTGATTTACGGCTGAGTTTATTGGGAAACTTGCTCATTACTCTCATACACACAGCTTACTTACATTTTATTTGATACATTTGTTTATTGTCCTTTTCACATTTTAGTAATATGTTACACCCGCGTGGTCGAGCTCATTGCCTGGTTTTATGAGTAACAGGAATTTGCTCTCTCTTTGATTTTAATGTCCATATCGATGCACTCTAAATTTGGTTGAGTAAGATTTTACTCAACAGCTGCGCAGTTAGGGTAGTTTACATTGCTGTAGATCTGTATACATATATGTGTGAAGCCACGTGTCGCAGATTGCTGTGATCACAACATGATTACTGATAGTGAACGCGCGCTCATCAGTACTCTGGTAATTGACAATTCACTATGAGTCGTGTCAGTTTAGGCCAGACAAACAAATTAATCAACTCTCAGCAGACCAAAGCAGTTTATTCTTACACCAATTGATAATGGTTATGCTATGCTTTTGCGGTCGCCCCGTTGTTGACTGAGTGTACTGAAGTATTACCAAACTCCAAGAAGAACAAATATTAATAAGATATACTGTATAGTAAACACTTTACTTTAAGTACTTTGTCACCAAACACACCAGCACACAGGTTCTCGCTCACACAGTGTGAAATACATGAGTTGAAATGACAAAGAAAGATTAAGCACATTTGCCAAGCCCGAGTAACAATTAATCAAATCAGATTTGCCTGTCACAATGCCTCGGTGATGACCGTGACTTATAACGGATATGATTTTTGCTCACACGAATGAATACCGTTTTCTTTTTGTGTGCATTTCTATATCAACCTGTTTACACTAGTATGTGTGTAGAACTGTATACAGATCTACAGCAATGTAAACACTCCCTTATGGCCCAAGCAACGTAAAGTAAAACGTAGAGTAAACTATGTCTACACAACGACAACACTGAAAGTGAAATCGATCAACAACCGATTTATTTTGCTAAACAGTTGACGGAAAAATGTAGATTTAACAGTTAACAAATCATATATCCAAGATCAGCGACCAAATCAGATTTTGAAATATCGGGAAATTTATGAAATTCCCGATATAGTATCCGAAAATAGTCTGTTGGAATATATTAAATTATTCAGTAATATATTTGATTCATATGTACTTTGTGTAAATGTAAACAAATTGAAACATCACCATTTTATATTAGAATGTACAGCCTACAAAAGTATGCGTGATACATATTTTAGGGACATTATCAGAGTTCCCACATTTTTCAGATATGAAGAATTATGAGAAATTTAGATTTATTATGAAGAATGAACACAAAGCAACCATTAATGTTATAATTATGTGACATGATCCGGTCTTTCTTCACCGCTCGGGATTCCAATAAAAGCTAGTCAATTAATAATTTATAACACATGAATTCAATGTTACGATAAAAAGAGAAAAAAAAGAAATTCATTAGGAAACTACATTGTACGTGTATATGCATATATGGTACTCATCTAATATATAGAGGATCTCAAACGAGTTACTATTTTATACGGAATTTATCAACCGAGTTCACTAAATTCGATTTGAGCGGAGGATTACCGAGGCTCAAATAGAATTTAGTGGACGAGGTTGATAAATTACGTATAAAATAGAACGAGTTTGAGATACTTTTTATCACATGATCATATAATCTCTAAAATTTTATCGAAAAGAACAATAATTAACAGCCAGCGAACTTTGTCACAAAGAGCAGCGTGACGTCATTGCACGCGACGATATTACACGTGTCTATTACGCTCGAATATTACATTGGAAAATAGTGCTAATCATGTGTCAAATTATATGTATTTTATTCATGTTTGCAACTGCCCATTTGGGTGTATTTTGCATTAAATCTTATCTTATCATATGTTTTGCCACAACCTCCAACCTGGATTCGATGGAAGATTTTCGCAACCACTTAAAGGTATGTCGGGAAGATCGAATGAAAGCGAGAAGATCGGAGGTATCGGAAAGCACAACTTTACTCTAGCGAAGCATATTTACAACTCCAAGTCAATTACACACAATACATGGTCATACACAGTTCACTCACTCAATTGCCTCGCGCATTACCCAGCGTCACAGTCATTAACGTGATTAGCAGCTCAGTCAGGTAGACACACTAGTCAGGGGCGGAATCGATCCCCGACATCCTCCGGGGGACAGGACGGAAGTCCAGTGTCACAGCCAGTACCCTGCTTTGTCCAGAATAAGACTGCAAGAGAAACCCAATACAACATGACAGGCGTTGGTCAGTATAATCTGGTCTCGGACATCCGAATAACATCATATGTCCAAACACGTGTGTATGTATTGGTCTATCATCAAACGAAGACTGTCCAAAGCCAGGAAGTGTTTGACTGATAAATGACGAGCTGGCAATCACAATATTAAGGTCATATGCGACGAGAGTCGAGATCAATTGATGCGATGTTCGAATTCCTGGCAATGCGTGCGTAGCATGTAGTGGTGAGTTAGTCTGTTGAAACACACCAGGCATTGGCGACTGTTCACATGGTATAGAAGAATCTGTCGTAGACATGATATCACAGGCCGCAGAGTTAACAGACGTTGAATCGACACTTAATTCCAGGCTAATAAATGTAACCGGAAGTCCTTTGACATGAGCAGGATACTCCGGACGTGCAGAAGGAGCCTTTAAATTGGAGATGGCATCGGTATCTGTCGGAATGAGGACATCAAGTGACATCGGAGAGACATTAGATATCGGAACGCCAGTAGAACTTTCATCCGTGGTTACGAGGTTGGTATCAGACAGAGGTTCATGTGATCTTGGAGCAGCAGGCAAATCACTACAAGCGTCTGTTATCAAATGAATCTTTGGCAAACTGGAACCAACATCAGGCGTCGGAATATACTTCACCAATCGGGAAACACAGCTGCCTTTGACATTTAGAAGACCGTCCAGGTGTTGTCGGATCATGCGACACCTATCTCTCAGAGGGTACATAGCGTCTTCAATCAGGTCAGCTTCTTGAAGATATACGTCATCTTCCTCTATGTGACTGATTAATTCCCATGATGATTTGCCCAGAGTTGCTACATTTTCTACAATCTCGGAATGTAGACTTCGAAGGTTGTCAGAAGTATCAGAGACATAGGTAGGTCCATCAGTGCATGGGTCCGCTTTGCATAGCAGTTCCAGAGTTATGTCGAATAGCTGTGTCCAGTGTTCTGTGTCGGTAGTTGTCATATTGAGATTAATCCGGTTCGAGGGACCAAATGTCGGGAAGATCGAATGAAAGCGAGAAGATCGGAGGTATCGGAGAGCACAACTTTACTCTAGCGAAGCATATTTACAACTCCAAGTCAATTACAAACAATACATGGTCATACACAGTTCACTCACTCAATTGCCTCACGCATTACCCAGCGTCAGAGTCATTAACGTGATTAGCAGCTCAGTCCGGTAGACACACTGGTATGCGGCTTATACGGACCCTGGCTCTTACGGACCCGGGCTCTTACGGACCCTGGCTTTTACGGACCACCGGCTGATACGGACCCTGGCTTATACGGACCCCGGCTCATACGGACCTCAATTAAATTATGCAATTTGCAAACTTATATTTATGAATTTAATATATTATTATGATTGTCTTTTCACACATGTATCTGTATTAATTGAGAATTATGTGATTTTTTTGGTGATTTTCAAACTTATATTTATGAATTTAACCGATTTTTTCGGTGATTTTCAAACTTATATTTATGAATTTAATATATAATTATGATTGTCTTTTCACACATATATCTGTATTAATTGAGAATTTATGTGATGTTCTGACTTGAAAAAGCATTTATTGAATCGTGTTAATTAATCTCTTCGCCGTTGTATAAACACGCGTGTGTGATCCCTTTATGTCGTTGTATAAACAGACATGCGGTGATAAATGGTCAGTGAATGGTAATCAGGATGAATCCACTGAGTTTGATTTGTTACGAAAACATGTTAGTAAAAACACATCTTGTTTCAACTGATTCATTGTCCGTTATATAAACACTCGTATGTGATCCATTTATATTGTTTTATAAACAGACATGCGAGGATGAATGGTCAGTGAATGGTGATCAGGATGAATCCACTGAGTTTGATTTGCTATGAAAACATGTTAGTAAAAACACAACTGGTATATATTCAACTGATTTATTGTTGACTGGCATAATTCCACAATGTCTAACTGTGCTTCATGTGGAGATACCATTCGGCATCGTCAGGAGGTTATTGGCTGCAAACTAGAAGCCGCCAAGCTGTACGCCCCAGTTTAAATAATGTTCGTCTGATGTAACTTTGTTCCATTTTTGTTATCATCATATTTTTGTTAACTCTGTATGTATGTTGTCATAATTTAAATTTATTTAAATAAACATAAAAAATAAAATTGTGTATTTTAATTGAGGTCCGTATGAGCCAAGGTCCGTATAAGCCGGGGGTCCGTATAAGCCAGGGTCCGTATCAGCCGGAGGTCCGTATGAGCCAGGGTCCGTATGAGCCAGGGTCCGTAAGAGCCAGGGTCCGTATCAGCCGGCATTCGACACACTAGTCAGGGGCGGAATCGATCCCCGACAAGGTACTCAATCCGATCAGAGGGTCTCCATGTGATCAAGATACAACAACAACAACCTTTCTTCAAAATACGCTCTAGTTATCAGAATCGATTAATTGCAACAAAATAATTCTAACCACTGTCAATTATGGTATCAAATTTTCCAAAACGTGTTATTTATCAACATTTTGCTCAACAAAATATCGCCGTATTATCACTTGAGTATTCACGAGATTTGACCGTATTACACTTGTTTTTAGAGTTATCCATCTTCAACCGCAATTTTATGGCGTGTTTCTGGGCCACAAATAATTGAAATAACAAACTTCAAAAATCGATATGTGATCGCTCTAAGCTTTGATGTGTGGGTTCCTCGACTCGAATCAAATATGTTTTACCTCCGAAGCCAACGAAATAGTAACTTCGGAGCGTTAAATCGGATTGAGTACCTTTAAATGCGGTAACGTGGTGTTGGAGGTTCGGTTTCAAAAATGTAAGAAAAAATTAAAACAAAATAATACATTTTTTTAAAGATTGTAAGAATAATGATAAAAAATGTTAATGAATTAATGAAATTTTTTTAAAAAATGATAAAAAATGTTAAACATTGTAAGAACAAATTATAACAAATGACAAAACATTGTTAGGCCAATGCATCCTCTTATATTTGCGAGCCTATGGTCGACTCGCATATATAAGAGCATGCACTGGCACCGGGTTTTCGCAAACAAATCAGGAAGCTCCCGTCAGATTGATAAGGAACGAAACGTTATAACAGAATGAATACCGTTTAATTACAATGTTCCATAAATTGTGACCCTGTATTGTCAAGGGGTGTGGAAGGGATATTTCCGGAACACAAAATCCCGTTCACTGCATGATCCAGCAGGAAATGAAGGCTTTCATTCGGTGGCTATATATAGACATGACCACAGCATAGCATTCCTTGATAGCTACGGAAATAGTTCAGGCACTTATAATATAGGAAGTTATCTCGATCGTTTGAAATAGCCTATCGTTAATAGTATCGTTTGTGGACAGTACTGCCTTCTATTTTATGATAGAAATTCCGTGGACGTACCATTGTGAGATAACTACCCATTATAATCTCACAACTTGATTCAAACTATACGAATGTCCCAATATATAAAACCACAAACTCAGATATTCGTGTTCGGTTCTTAACGAAACCTCACACGTCTTACTCCCAGCGAAGACATAAACACAATGAAGATGGCTCCCAAATATGGTCAAGGGAGATGACCATAACGGAGGAACCAATCCCGATGTGTATTGTCAAACGCCTCATCTAATATGCATCCCAAATAGTATATAAGAAACAACCACATCCCATCACCTCATGCTTTCACTAGACTCATCTCATCTCGAGGTTATCTCCAGGCATCACCCACACCAGGCATCACCCATTCGGGGACCTCACTTCGCGGCGACTCTTGATCATCCTATTTGTACACACTGCATATCTTATTCACAACATAATAAAGACTTGTACCTACTATATCTATGTGTGCATTACCTCACATAGTATTAATGGTACCGTGAACAGTTCTACGTCTCACCACACAACTTGAAGTGTCGGCCACTAAACGATCACTACAGAGCAGAAACAATCTCAAACCGCTACTCAACCACGGGGATACAGCCTTACACACCAGCCACGGAGAGACAGCCTCACACACTGGACCACTGCATCGGTCAACCATAACTCAACCCTTCGGACACACAGGAACCCTTCGGACACACAGGACCGCATACCAACCATTCGGACACACAGGACCGCATACCATACTCATCTGATATAGACGAATCAACCTTTTGTTCTCATACAACCAGCTCACATCGTGTATCCAGCTAAAAACATTACTCACGCCTCTTGCAGCCCAGATCCAGCTATATATAAACATTAACATCTGATTTCGACACCCATCTGTTTCCAACAAACACTACAAGAACATTCTGTACATCATTCATCATCACAGACTCGTGCACATTATTCTCCTCGGAAATTGGTGAGTGACCATCTTTTCTTTCCCATTTGCTGTCAAATTGCACACTCCCTATTTTTTAGTATTTTTGTTTACTCATAATGGAGTCACCACCTCCGCAGAGCAGCGTTTATTTTCATCCAAGCCAATGTTACCGGGAAACGGACCGAACAACCGCAACCCCCCCCCCCCCCACACAGACATTACTAATGAAATCGGCAAAGATACTCAAAACTTGCTATTGTCACGGCTTACCCATGAAATTAGCCATTTCACTAGTTCTATCCACGATCAGACAAATAGTTTAAAAACACAAACAACAATAACGGCACTGTTGGGTATGAATTCCATTATTGAACCCTTCGATGGCAAACCTGACGCTTTTCCCCAATGGGTCCATTCGGTGGAAAAATACTCCCGCACAATTTCAGCACAAGATGAAACTATTATTAAAATTGCCGCTCAAACATGTAAATATGAAGTTTCGGAATTTATTCAACGCTTCATAAATGAAAATAACACGGACGGAAATTTCACGTTCACCTAGGCCGATCGGAAATCACAATTACGTTCATTATTCAGTTCCATAACCGATTCGCCTCAAGCCCTTTCCTCATTACAAGCCATCAGGCAGAGACATACGGAAACAATTGCCATGTTTGCAGAACGCATACGTACCCTTGCTAAACACGCGTTTACTGATGAAATTAACACAAGATCAGTACAAACACAATTAGTAGCATTTTTTCCGACGGTATTCGCGACTCTAGTATTAAATTCAGGATTCTCAAAGTCGACTCCGTAACGCTTGATAGAGCTACTGATATAGCCCTACACGAAATGAACCTTCAGCAACGCTATCGCTTACGTTACGGTGAACATCATAATGCTTATAACCAATTCCCACAGTTACAATCCCCTCAACCAATGGATATCGACAATAACCACCGCCACATTCCAAGAGGGCCATCACAATCCACTTACAACCCCCGCCAATCCAAAGACAGACGCCGAATCTATGATCACCCCCACAGGCGCCAACCTTCAACTTCTCACCACCCCTACTCTGCACCAAGGGTCTCCCATCAAAACCGCATCCAAACCATGGATGCAAGATATGCTACAACACCTCAACGACCCCTCTTCTGTACATACTGCAGATTAAACAACCATACAACAGACCAATGCAGACTTCGGGCTCAAAATAATAACCAATTTTTAAACAGATAAGGACTCATTCCTACACAAATTTGACCCCAAGTAGACGCAAGGCAATGAGTCCAATTACACATCAAATTAGCACCATAGGCGGCCACAATCATAGATATGCTCAAGCTCATCGAACATACGAATCTCAAAAGCATAGGGTCTATAATTCACAGCTGCAGCCCATTAATCATTACCCCACGCTACCATCAAAGTGTCAAAACCAACGATATATTAATAACCGCACGCGGCGCCCACTTAATCTTCCTCGCCGCAGTCAGGTCACACATACCACCAACTGCAATAACAGGTGTCCCTCTATGAAATCCATATTTCATAATATTTCCAATAAGCATATATTACCTCTTCTTGATTTAATCTTTCCTTCCCAATTTAAAACCGTGAATCGCCTTGAAAAACCAAGGCACCAACAAATTACTAATTCTCAGTCATCATCCAAAATAAAGTCAACATGCGCCAATTCTCGCGAATCACATTCCAATACTGCAATTAACCCTGTAATACCACCATTAAAACCCATACAACACACTATACCAGTACTTAAATATCCAAGCGATATGACAGATGGTGCTCTAAACCAAACACCATGCGCAACTATCATTAAAATACACAAACAACGCATTCGCTCACTATTAGATTAGGGAGCAACCACCAGTTGCTTGAAATACGACATTTATAGATCCATACCAAATCGACCACATTTAATTAAAGAACATGTGTTACTCACATCAGCCGATGGAACACCAATGAAAGTTTTTGGATCCACACATCTCACATTTAGAATCGGAAAACTCATTCTTACTCACAAATTTGTCATATGTGCAACCTTGTCCCGTCCCTGCATTTTATGGCGCGACTTTATGAAACAACACAGTATTAGACTTTACTTTGATCTAGAAAAATTCAGAATACATAATCAATTATACCCAATGTTAAGGGACGGTCACATTGCATCACTCATCCGATCAACAAATAACGTTTCATTATCACCCCACTCATGCGCGATCATAACAGGCAGACTCATAGGGCCAAATGATATGTTTAACACACCTATAATCCGAATAGGCAAAGGTAACATGTCCATTTTCGAACAGGAACCAAATGTACATGTAACCGACACGATAGCAGATGCAAATAATCCAAATATTTGCGTCATGATAGAAAATCAATCGGCGTCACATATGTCCATTAGGAAAGGTCGTGTAATAGCACAAGCATTTGGCACTCAAGAGCAAATCATATGCAGGACATCCGATGAGGAAAACATTAACTCATCTCCGCCAATCAAACACAGTATAAACACCATAGCTGACCGGCAAGACATTAACCCTCCAGTCACCAAGACTCAACCTATATATATCGATGATATCGTGGCACCTCAACACCTTAAACAGCAAATATTGAAACTAGTATCACAATACCCTGATGTTTTTACAAATGACATAAACAAGATAGGATATTGTCCAAAAATTAAAATGAAAATCGACCTCAAACCAAATACTTTACCTATTTTTTGCAAAATATATCCAACACCACTGAACAAACAACGAATTATGGCTGCTGAGATAACAAATTATTAGATGCAGACATTATTAAACCCACTGCCCATTCATCATGGGGATTTCCCAGTCTCCTCATACGCAAATCCACACCCAACCCCGATGGCACCCCCAATTACCGATTGCTAATCGATCTGAGAAAACTCAATGATGTTTCCATTCCATTAAAATGGTCTATGCCTAGTTTTACAGAAATATCGTCCAAGTTACTCGGCTCAACTATTTTCAGTATCTGTGATTTATCAAATGCTTACCATGTTATAGGAGTCGAACCCGAACTTGTACCCATATTAACTATGAATACGTCGGAAGGACAATACAGTTATCAAAGAGCCCCGATGGGATATGTCTCGAGCTCAGGGTATTTTTTAAAACTCATGAACATGGCCCTACATGTTCTATCGTTCGTAGAAGGATTTGTCGATGACCTGATCTGGCATAGCTCCGATCCTCAAACGCATATACAGCAGCTCACAAAATTATTTGACAGACTCAGGGAATACGGCTTAATAGTTAAACTATCAAAATCTAAATTTTGCCAACCACAAGTCAAATTTTTAGGACATATTATTATATTAAGGGCACATCCCCTGACCCTGAAAAAATTTCAATTATCAAGTCTCTACCACCTCCGAAATCAATTAAAGAAGTCCGCAGATTACTTGGAATTCTTAATTTTTACAGATCATATTCTACTACTTTCGCATCAACGGCATTGCCTTTAATCAAACTCACAGCCAAATATGCCAAATTTGTGTGGGATGCGCCATGCCAAACAGCGTTTGACACGCTTAAAGAAAGCTTAGCAACCGCCCCCATCTTAGCTTACCCAAATCCCGACAAACTGTTCATTCTTATCGGGGCGATACTATCACAATATGCTAATAGCCAAGATGATAAACACGTCGAACTACCAATCGCGTTCGCCAGTAAAAAACTTAACAAATCACAAAGGAATTATTCTGTCACGGAAAAAGAAGCATTCGCTTTATATACGTTTGCAAGGCAATTTAAATTTTACTTACAGGGATCCCAAGTAGAGATTAAAACAGATCACTTACCCCTCATCCACATGTTTAAAAAACAGGATCTGATAAACACAAAAATTCAAAAATGGTTTTTGGAAATATCAGCATTTAACCCAAAAATTACTTATATTAAAGGCACGAATAATGTTACGGCCGATTTTTGCAGTCGGATAAAACCCGACACACACCCGTGCATCAATTCTTGCGCAGATAGCGACCCAAATCCACCCACCAATCCCCTTGTACAGGATGTTAATATACTTGACATGAAAGATATTCAGGAATTTTCAAAACGAAATAAACAACCAAAAAAGAAAACGGATACTGAATCATCAGTTGATCTTGACGACAGCCCGGTCCTTCCTCCTATAACTAATATAAGAGATGAACAATCAGCAGACCACACAATCACCGAGATTATCAAACAAATGCAATCAACAAATATACCCGAAAAATTAGCAAAATCCTTTATTCTCAAAGATGGTATCCTACACTATATATCAATATATAATGACATACCTAAATTACGAATATATATAACGGACAAAATAGCGCAAGAAGTTATATCCCAATATCACAGTCTAGGCCATAGAGCGGTACAATCGCTATACGCGGCCATACGAAACAGATATTACACACCTCAGTTGTTTGCAAAAATTGTCACATACATAAACAATTGTCATACATGCCGACAACGAAATGCTTACAATCCAAAAATCCCGCTTCAACCAGTCACTGTCCCATCGAGACCAGGACAACTAATTGCCATCGATCTTATGGGACCATTTTCCCCCAAAACACAATCAGGAAATAGATTTATCTTAACTATTATTGATCAATTTTCATTACATACTTTAGCATACGCATTACCTAACAAAATGGTGGATACAATTTTCGAAAGATTGAATTCAGAGTATTTCACTTTATTTGGATATGTCCAGTCTATATTGACTGATAACGTACATGAACGCCCTTCCACAAAAAAAAATATCCAAATATAACGTACATGTTAACGGCCAATAAAGTCCTAATTAAATTAACATGTGACATACAAAACACGACAAACGTGTCACACAATTACCTATAACCCATCGTACACCCCACCCATAATAACCAGAGCCGCACGATAACGCGTGCTAACACATATACATGTGCAAGCCTAAACTTAACCTGACTAGCATGTATGTGTAAATCACAATATGTCACACCAACACTACTACATCGTATAACCCCCCCCCCCACCGCCAAGATAACCAACGCCACATGATAATGCGCGCTCAACATATTATCATTGCGAGGTAGATATAACTACTATTTCATGCGTCAATTGCACTCCACTCATACTATACAATCACCCATGTATTTATTTACAGTAAACTGTCATCACAATCTTCTAAGAAAACGACCGTATACAATCACAATATTACCTCCTGTCGCCATGATAACTTTACCACCAAGGTGCATAGCAACACAGCCAGCTTCAAATTAATTACATTCACAACTTTTAACTCATCAAACATCACCATCAAGACACAAATAACTCAATTACAATCGACTATTGAATTACACAAATCATTTTATATACCAACCCATATATGCTTTTCCCACCATTTATTTCATAATCTCATAATATTGCGTATCATCATTTTAAGACAACTTAATATTGCGTATCATCATTTTAAGACAACTTTGTTCCACATGTATTAATCATAACTTCACCACAATCAATGTTATTATACTTCATTTCAGCCTCATCCACATTACATGATCACAATTACCCCAGTTAGGTCCATAATTTTGATGTTACATAAGATTTTCCGCTGCGCTAAAAATATTACACGGGTGGGGGGACATATGTGAGATAACTACCCATTATAATCTCACAACTTGATTCAAACTATACGAATGTCCCAATATATAAAACAACAAACTCAGATATTCGTGTTCGGTTCTTAACGAAACCTCACACGTCTTACTCCCAGCGAAGACATACACACAATGAAGATGGCTCCCAAATATGGTCAAGGGAGATGACCATAACGGAGGAACCAATCCCGATGTGTATTGCCAAACGCCTCATCTAATATGCATCCCAAATAGTATATAAGAAACAACCACATCCCATCAACTCATGCTTTCACTAGACTCATCTCATCTAGAGGTTATCTCCAGGCATCACCCACACCAGGCATCACCCATTCGGGGACCTCACTTCGCGGCGACTCTTGATCATCCTATTTGTACACACTGCATATCTTATTCACAACATAATAAAGACTTGTACCTACTATATCTATGTGTTCATTACCTCACACCATGTCAGCATTGAAGCTCTATTCGGAGCGCATTTCAATGCAAAAGATTTATTTGGATATAAGTATACAGGACATATTTATCCAAAGTCTATTAATAAACGGGGGTGACACCCTCCAATATCCCTCTGCCACAACCCTGAATACTTTGGTGATGTTGGACATCACTAGACCACATCTGGAATAGGCTGGCCCTCGACACGTTTCACGGGATACACGAACAACATGCAATCAACCGATTTTCAGTCCGTTGTCGCATTGCTGTTTCGAGGAGATAGCGCGATTTAGTGATGCATGTCATCAAACAACATTGTGATGCCCTATAATATAAATATTGAATAGCTCCCCCCTCACACTGAAAACCCATTTTCCATTGTTGCACACCATGTATTGTATTGTATAATTATGTATTATCTTCTCATAATATCATGTAACATGATTTACTTGATAAATAAAACATTTGAACTTTGAACTTGCACACATGTATTTAGAACAATGGACCACACCACCCTAAATACATGTGTTATATATATGTTTTTGGGGTGGTGGGGTCTATTGTGATTTCATGGTCGGTTGATTCCGCCTCGATCCACGCAGACTGAACCGCGACGTGCCCCTCCTCACATGGAAGCGTAACCACGGTAACGGGGATGTTCATGTAACCATCATGTGTTTTTTTGCCCGATGAACTCGTTCTAGCCACTCCTCTTTATATTTCAGTAGACTCTTATCGTGATATCGCTCATGAAATGCTTTTACGCACCTCGATTCGTGCACACATATCCGGTAATGATGAAAAGTTGCTAATTCATCGGGTACTTCCTGCCTGGAATGAATGAGAAAGAGAAAAACTATAAAAAATGACTAGAGCCGTGCCAGATTTATAAAACATACATGAACATACATGAACATACATGAACATACATGAACATACATGGACATACATGGACATACATGGACATACATGGACATACACGAACATTCATGCACATACATGAACATACACGAACATACATTAACATACATGTAGTTGCAAATCGGGAATTTGTTGACATACATTGTTTATTTGGCGATGTTGACACTGCGTAATCAAACAGCATGATTGCGCCCACAACTCTGATCTGGAACTACTGATCTGGGTAAGAATTACATTTTGTGTACATATATATATATAGCAGAAACGGCACAGTAGCATGTTATGTGTACGTCTCCGAGACATGCCGATCGTTGCTCTTTGAACATATATGGGACTATACAAGGCGCCTATTTTTTTTAGAAGTCTAATTTTGAGACATTGATTTTTTTGTTAGGGATTCGGTTGGATTCGAACACCGGCCCATGACGATGAGCGAGCCTTGCGACTCCAAGTCCGACGTCCGACGGCCACCGAAGCGACCCCATTTTTGTTTGTTAGCGATGTCATACGCGAGGGTGTACATTCACGTTCATGTAATGGCTCAAGCTCCATGCAGAGTTCAGTCCACTGCTACACAGGGCGTATACTTACCGCTACCAGCACCTACACATACTGTGAAGAAATCACTAATATAGTTAGAGTGATATTAACGTGAGTTTCTGCCCATATGTATGCCCTTGATCGACAATACGCCTTGTCACTAACTCGCGGCCATATTGGATCCACCAGGTCCGGTTCCGTGGTTTTAGTGCTACGGGTCAAAGTTTTGGAGTAGCATTCCATGTATGGAAGTCATGAATAATTCAAAAGCTCCATATATGGAAATGCTACTCCAGTAGACTAAAACCACGGAACCGGGTCTTGGGGAATCTTTGAAACGACGGAACGATGATGACGGAGCTGGATTAATCCAATATGGCCGCGACCCAGTAATCTCGCTTATTGTAAGTGTATAAAAAGTGTCAGACAAATCAGGTGAACGTCATTTTTTATACGACCGCCCTCGGCTTTTGGCTAATTTCCAAGAAATGCCCAGCGTCGACGAATGAAAATAAATTATAAAAGGCGTGACTATTGGAACTATTGGAACGTCGATATGAACATAAATAATTATTCAGCACTCAGATCAAACTTGAGAATGCTGTTTGATTACTGTAATTTACGGAGTGTGCAGCCATTGTGTTAATAATATATCCTATTATATGATCATAAGTTTCTTTCTCCAATTCCTATGTTACAACGTAACGAAAAAATCGAGATATCTAACGATGTTCACCTCATTAACGAAACAACATGTTAAAAATAACGGATCTGAGAGACGTCGGATACTTTAGGGGTTAACATGACTAATTATCAGATCTGAAAATAAATCAGGTTTTCCAAGCGACGTTCAACGTCACAACGTCTTGTCCAATCAAAGAGCGTTTCATATAATGCAACAGTTATCGTATTGTTTCATGGTTGACACGAGAATTGTCAGCCATTTGAAGATAATGTCGCATATAAACATTAGATACTCTAATATTGTGGTATCTCTCCCTTGTTTTCTTTAAATAATAACATATATGTCGTATATAAACATTAGATACTCTAATAATGTGGTATTTCCCCCTTGTTATTTAAAAAAATAACATATATGTCGTATATAAACATTAGATACTCTAATAATTTGGTATCTCTCCCTTGTTTTCTTTAAATAATAATATATATGTCGTATATAAACATTAGATACTCAAATAATTTGGTATCTCTCCCTTGTTATTCTAAAATAATAATATATATATCGTATATAAACATTAGATACTCTAATAATGTGGTATCTCTCCCTTGTTATCTTTAATTCTAATGCACTTATGCGAATATACCTCCTGAAACATCACATATTTGCGGGGGGGTTAATTATCGATAAACTGTCACAATGTACATGTATATAGTCCGGCTCACCCCTTCAATTATGGGATAACGTTGTGGTGTTTTGTGATTTCGGAAAGGTACAGGGCGAATATATTGTGGCAAATTTAGTTAATGGGCGAAGGCGGAGCCACAGTATATTCGCCCTGTACCTTTCCGAAAACACAAAACACCACACTGTTATCCCCATTCTAATTCTCTTCGAACTTAAAACGTTATCTCGAAACACACATGCCTTTCGTGAAATATGCAGACATAAAAAAACACTCAGCCAATTCACGACTGTTTGTTTTGAATTTAATGCGCTGGATAAGATATACTGTAGTCCCTCAATTAGAATCGCTCTTATCGTTAAAAATGCTGATAAATATGAAAAATTGCCACCTCGAATATAAATAAATATGCACAACAGTTAGTTTTTGCATGTACCTGATGTCTTCTTCAGATGTTTATCACTTACAAATTGCGGTTTTTATTTTACCGCGAACCGCGAAGTTGAATTGAAACAATGGAAAATTGTGTACTCATTGAGATGTACTTCGCGCCGTATCTGGCATAAGTGCATTATAATGTTGGATATTCTGCCGGCATAGGACAAATTATATTGCTGAATCTGATTAAACTATTATGACGCACATGCATTAACTTATGATGGTTCATGAATCTACGATACTGGTTCGCATACGCTTGGCAAATAGCATGCTCTTATTTCCTAAATTTGACCCCTGTATTCTGCCCCCTGGATCTCTATACCTACAAAAAATACAAAAGATGATCGTATCGGTTGCCTTGTGTTCATACATGTACATATACTCACCCTGCAAACCAAAACTGTGAATAGGCACTGTGAACATTGATACTCTCGGTGCGGTTGGGTATATGGATCGACTTGGGTGCTTCTGTGCTGGAGGCAGTTCGTATCTGATATTTCAAGAAAAATAACTCTTCATCTTCCGTCGCAATTCCTGGCCAATCGAATGGGAACATCTCCATTCGGAATAAGAAACTGCCTGCATATGGGTACGTTATGGAGAGGTGCTGGAAAAGAAATCAACAGTGAATGCAAGTAATAGACGGTTTGATTTACGGAAACCTACACGCAGTGTTGTTTCTATTATATCGAATTGTTGTCGGCGTGATGCGCCACAATATAGGTTACAAGCAACTAATTATATAGGAATCAGGGAGCTAAATGTGTTCCAGAGTCGGGGAGCGAGTACACCGTGGAATGCTAAAGGTGGAGGTAACTGAAGAATGACCTTCACCTGATACATGCGACAAGTTATTAAAGCATGACATCGCGTTTATTTGATTTGTACATAATATATAAATAATTTAAACTGGAGAATGAATGGGGGAATGGATTTTTGTGAGCGTGAAATTTATTTAACTGGCTGCTGTAGTTCAGGGATTTTCCAGATCAAATTTGGCTGTGAGATAGCCCTGTCGTAGACTTGGGGATTTATTTTAAAAAGTAAACACATGACCTATGATTTTTCTTGCATTTTCGTGATCAACTGGTGTCAATCCAGCTGGGTAAACATCACTGGTATGGCCTGCAGGCTTCAATTCAGTGAATTTGACCGAAACGTTAACACTGTCGCCTATGGGAAACCATTTAGTTCAGTGATTCAAATAGAGTTGCGCTTCTTGTATTTGATTCGAGTCAGCATAAAACAAAATTCTGGCTGCTGATTGGTTGATTATCTTTGAAGGAAAATTCCCGGAGCGGGAACAGAAAATCATAGCCTACGTAAATATGGCGATCATTTGTTTTTAGGTGGTCATCGAGAGTCTGGTGGGGTCCCGAAGTCATGGAAAGGAGGGGGGGTATGCTGCTGCTGATTTGTGTGCAGTAAATGCGGTAGTTATGGAAATGCAAGATTATCGTTTGAAAACAATAAAAAACCGAAATGGTCGCGTTTGTTGTCACCGACTGGTGTATCGGATGACGTTCTAAGGAAAAATTGGAACACTTGAAGATCAAATGGGCTTAAGTTTTGAACCGCGGGACTCATAGTTAACACTGTCGCCTATGGGGAATAATTAGTTGTTTAGTGACAAATTAGTGCAGCGAAGCCGACGATGGCCGCGATAATGGTGATGGCGATGATGATGATGGTGATGATTGATGATGGTGATGATGGCGATGATTGATGATGATGATGATGGCGATGACGATGATGGTGATGATTGATGATGATTAAGATGGCGAAGATTGATGATTGATGAGTGGTGATGATGGCGATGGTTGATGATGTTGATGATGATGGCGATGATTGATGATTGATGCTGATAATGATGGCGATGATTGATGATTGATGGCGATGATTGATGGTTGAAGGTGATTATGATGATGGCGATGATTGAAGGTGATGATGGCGATGATTGATGATGGAGATGATTGATGAAGATGATGATGGTGATGATTGCGATGATGGCGATGATTGGTGATGATAATGGTGATGATGAGGGCGATGATTGATGATTATGATCGTGACGGTGGCGATGATTGATGATGGTGATGATGCGATGATTGATGATGATGGCGATGATTGATGATGATGGAGATGATTGATAATGATGATGATGATGATGATGGCGATGATTGATGATGATGATGATGAGGGCGATTATTGATGATTATGATGATGGCGATGATTGATGATGGTGATGATGACGATGATTGATGATGATGATGATGGCGATGATTGATGATGATGATGGCGATTATTGATGAGTATGATGCTGGCGATGATTAATGATGGTGATGATGGCGACAATTGATGATGGTGATGATAACGATGATTGATGATGATGATGACGATGGCAATTACTGATAATGGTGGCGATGATTGATGATTATGATTATGGCGAAGATTGATGATTGATGATGGAGATAATTGATGATTTTGATGATGGCGAGATTGATGATGGTGATGATGACGATGATTGATGATGACGGTGATGATTGATAATGATGACGACGGCAATGATTGGTGATGGTGGCGATGATCGATGATTTTGATGATGGCGATGATTGATGCTTTTGATGATGGCGATGATCGATGATGATGCTGATGAAGGAAATGATAATGATGGCGATGATTGATGACTATGATGGTGATGATGATGACGATGATTGATGATGATGATTGATGATGATGGCGATGATTGATGATGATGATGATGGCGATGGTTGATGATGATAATGGCGATGATGAAGGCAATGGTTGATGACGATGATGATGATGATTGATGATGATGATGATGATGAACAATGATGATGGCGATGATTGCTGACGATGATCGTGATGATGATGACGATTATTGATGATGATGATGGCGATGATTGATGGTGGCGATGATTGATGATGATGGCGATGATTGATGATGGTGATGATGACGATAATTGATGATGATGATGATGAAGGCGATGATTGATGATGATGATGATGAGGGCGATGACTGATGATTGATGGTTATAATGATGGTGATGATTGGTGATAATGGCGATGATTGATGATGATGATGATTGATGATGATGATGGCGATGATTGATGATGATGATGATGGCGATGATTGATGATGATGATGATGATTGATGACGATGATGGCGATGATTGATGACGATGATGGTGGTGATGATGATGATGATTGATGATTGATGATGATGGCGATGATTGATGATGATGATGATGATGATGGCGATGATTGATGATGATGGCGATGATTGATGATGATGATGGCGATGATTGATGATGGCGATGATCGATGATGGTGATGATGAAGGCAATGATTGACGATGGTGGCGATGATTGATGATGATGATGATGATGATGGCGATGATTGATGATGGCGATGATAGATGATGATGATGATGATGGCGATGATCGATGATGATGATGGCGATGATTGATGATGATTATGATGATGAAGGCAATGATTGACGATGGTGGCGATGATTGATGATAATGATGATGGCAATGATTAATGATGATGATGATGATGAATGCAATGATTGACGGTGATGGCGATGATTGATGTTGATGATGGCGATGACTGATGATGATGATGATGGCGATGATTGGTGATGATGATGAATGCAATGATAGATGATGATGATTGCGATGATTGATGACGAAGATGGTGATAATGATGATGACGATGATTGATGGTGATGGTGATGATGATGATGATGATGATGATGATGGTGATGATGATGATGATGGCGATAATAGATGACGATGATGGTGATGATGATGACGATGATTGATGATGATGGTGATGATGATGATGATTATTGATGATGGCGATGATTGATGATGATGGCGATGATTGATGACGATGATGGTGATAATGAAGGCAATGATTGATGATTGATGATGATTGATGGCGATGATTGATGATGGTGATGATGATTGATGATGATGATGCTGATGGTGATGATGATTGATTGACGATGATGATGATGATGATATTGATGATGATTGATGATGATGATGCTGATGATGAAGGCAATGATTGATGATGGTAATGATGATGACGATGATTGATGATGATGGCGATGATTGATGACGATGACGATGATTGATGCTGATGGCGATGATTGATGATGATGATGACGATGATGGATGCTGATGGCGATGATTGATGATGATGATGATGATGATGATGATGGTGGCGAGGATTGATGATGACGGTGATAAGTGATGATGATGAAGGCAATGATTGATGACGATGATGGTGATGATGAAGGCAATGATTGATGACGATGATGGTGATGATGAAGGCAATGATTGATGATGATGATTGATGATGATGATGATGACGATGATTGATGATGCTGATGATTGATGATGATGATGATGATGACGATGAATGATTGCTGATGCTGATGATTGATGATGATGATTGATGATGATGATGACGATGATTGATGATGATTGATGACGATGATTGATGATGATTGATGATGACGATGATTGATGACGATGATTGATGATGATGATGATGATGATGATGATGATGATGGTGATGATTGATGATGATTGATGATGATTGATGATGATTGATGATGATGATGATTGATGATGATGATGATGATGATGGTGATGATTGATGATGATTGATGATGATTGATGATGATTGATGATTGATGATGATGGATATGATATATGATGGCAATGATTGATGATGACGATGATTGATGATGATGATGATTGATGACGATGATTGATGATTGACGATTGATGATGACGATGATTGATGATGATGATGATGATGGTGATGATTGATGATGATTGTTGATGATTGATGATGATTGATGACGATGATTGATTATGATTGATGATGGTGATGATTAATGATGATGGATATGATATATGATGATGATGATGGCGATGATTGATGATGATGATGATGATGATGATGACGATGATTGATGATTGATAATGATGATGATTGATGATGATTGATGATGATGATTGATGATGATGATGATGGTGATGATTGATGATGATTGATGATGATTGATGATGATGAATGATGATGATGATTGATGATGATTGATGACGATGGTTGATGATGCCGATGATTGATGATGATGATGACGATGATTGATGATGATGATGATTGATGGTGATGATGATGACGATGATTCATGATGATGATGATTGATGATGATTGATGACGATGATTGATGGTGGTGATGATTGATGATGGTGGATATGATATATGATGGCAATGATTGATGATGACGATGATTGATGATAATGATGATGGTGATGATTGATGATGATGATGATGTTGATGGTGATGATTGATGATGACTGATGATGATTGATGATGATGATGACGATGATTGATGATGATGACGATGATTGATGATGATGATGATGATGATGATGATGGTGATGATTGATGATGATTGATGACGATGATTGATGATGATGATGATGATGATGATGGTGATGATTGATGATGATTGATGATGATTGATGATGATTGATGACGAAGCATAATTAAATTATTCGTATTGCGATTAAACGCATTTATATATTCCATATTGCGCTTAAAGACATATTTTGTACTTGCCCGGGTGCGTGAAACTGACTAGTTAGTATTCATGCGCTATGATAACTGATGAATGTAACATTCTATTAAAATTGCCGAACATTTGAAGCAAATCGACGTACCACTCCATAGAAAACATCGTCAGAACTACGCTCAATTGTAAATATTTACTACTCGATTCGAAACGCATCTATCGCCATAAAATAGCGAAAATGATTTCGCCACCGGAAGTCACTGCATTTAATTAATATATAAGAATACCGATGTGTGTTGTCAATTTGAGTGTACTATTTGTAAAAAATACTACTTTGAACAAGATTATTCTCCATTTGTATTTGATCACCACACCGGAGTGTTTTACATCACTTTAAGCGCAATTAGATATTCCGTATTGCACTTAAGCGCTATAAGATTCGAGGCTAAATATGATGATGACCATACAAGGTCCCAATTTCTCACAGACAAATTGCTCCTGGTTCTAATGACACGAATTTTAGGTGGAAGCTGGATCCTGGAGCAGTTTAATGGAATTTTGAAAATAGTATTAGAACGTACACCACAAAACCAAGATTTTATTTTATGCCCAAAATAGAATTTAGACATTTTTGGAAATTGCTCCAAATGAGTTAAAAAGATAACAAATATTTTGATAAGATCATCATCAGTTGCAGGTTGCTGACTATGTGACATGCTAAGCGCATGTCACATTACGTTTCGACTCGTTACCTGCAATAAGTCCTTATAACGACGTCCACCTTTGGGGAGAAGTAGTTCATCCATGTCGAATACACCACCATACGAATATCCCGCCATTTTTACCTGGCAATGTGTCGACATTAGTTGTATATCGGCGCTGAATTGATCGTATGGAACACTTTTGTTGTCGTAGTTTAAATGTCGATCTTCATATCCTGGGGAAATGTTTAAAATTTAAAGATACATAATCCGAATTAACGCTCCTAAATTACTATTTGTTTGGTTTGGGGGTAACGAAATATTTGATTCGAGTCGAGGAACCCACCCATCAACGTTCAGAGTTATCATATATCGATTTTTGAATTTGTCATTTTTCACCACCTGGAATATAATTATGGCGGCCTAGCAAATATTCAGACGAGCCGACCAACAAAATCTCGAAACCAAATTGCGTTGAATATGTAGATATATAACACGTTGTGGAACATTTTATACTAGAGTTGACAGCGGTTACCATTAATTTTGGTGATTAATTGATTCTGATAACAAAAGCGTCTTTTGAAGAAATTGTGTTGTTATTGTTGTTGGAATCTGATGATACGGAGACCATCGGATCGGATTGTGTACCTCTAACTAACTTTCCACCATGCTAGGAAGCTCCGGTTATAGTCCGGTTTTGGTGATACCTTCCGGGTTGATGATACCAGATACATGGGGATGATTAAAGGATTAACCAGCCTTCCACCATACCAGGAAGCTCCGGTCATGGTCCGGTTTGGTGATACCTTCCGGGTTGGTAATACCATATACACGGGGTGATTAAAGGATTAACCAGCCTTCCACCATGCCAGGAAGCTCCGGTCATGGTCCGATTTGGTGATACCCCCCGGGTTGAATAAAGATATATTATGTACTTGTTCGGGTGCGTGATACTGATAATCAGTTAGTATTCAGGCGCTATGATAACTGCAGGAATGTAACATTCTACCAACATCGCCGGAAATCAAGCGAATCGACCGTACCACTCCATAGAAAACATCGTCAGAACTACGCTCAATTGTAAATAATTACTACTCGATTCAGGACGCATCTGTGGCGATAACCTAGCGAAAACGATTTCGCCATCGAGAGTCACTTCATTTATTTAATATATAAGAATGACGATGAATGTTGTCAATTTTAATATATAAACTATTTGTAAAACAAATACTACTTTGAACAAAATTGTTCTCCATTTGCATTTGATCAACATACCGGAGTGTTTCACGTCACTTTAAAGGATTAACTAATCCTCCACCATGCCATGAAGCTCCGGCCATGGTCCGGTTTGGTGATACCTTCCGGGTTGATGATACCAGATACATGGGGTGATTACTGGAGTAACTAACCTTCCACCATACCAGGAAGCTCGAACATCATGATCTCGACGAAACCAATCTCTTGATAATAAGACAAAATGTTCATCGCTTTGTGCTTTGGGTCGAGGACGAACACTAACACCTTATCTGCTCCCATCATTCTCTGATACTCCAACCACTCAAGCAGCATATCCGTATTGGGGTTACCATGTAAAGCGTGTAAGCATAGAGCGAGCTTCCCTAGCTCAAGTTTTGGGTACTGAACAACCAAGTAGTCGTTGACATCAGCTGAGCAAGTGGTATCTTTAACCAACGATATGTATTTCGGGTAATATCCGCCGCCGAACGAACACATGAACTTCACTGCATAGTACCGTGCCCATAGCTTGAAATCGTATCTAATGATAACAGATTTCTCTCCTACCATCACACCCACAATCTCATCATACACACAACACTGGTATGCGTAGTTTGCGTGGTTTCCATCATATACTACCACCACTATCTCTGTTTTATCTGAAGAGAGTTTCCTCATTTTTCGTAATGCTGAGTACATCATGGCATCTTGCCCTTTAATTTTCCTGAAGTATCTTATGAATTGATTGTCGATGGTAGAATACTGTTCCCTCATCTGAGCAGACGATAGTGGTTCCCCTCCTATTATGTTGCTAAATACAGCGACCCTCTGAAAATATGGCGTGGAATGCGGATATGAGATTGTTGTTTATCCATAATTATTCTGATTTAATAACCTTTTTTTTTCTGGAGCTGTTTATTGTAAAGTTGTTTAAGTTTAAAGGCACGGATGGCCTTCACTTCACGGTGGGCATGCTGTTAAAAATAGTCGAACCCATTAAAACTGCTATAAACAGAAAGAATATTAAATTATGGACATATTGTTTTCTTATTCCGACAATATATATCGTGTAAATATTGTTTTATTGTCAAGTTTATATGCTTTGTTATGTACAACAAAAGCCATGTTCTGTAACGTTTTTGGCTTTTGTTTACATAACAAAGCATACTAACTTCATACTGTATACGCGCGCGATATTTATGATTGGTATAAGAATAAAGTCTGTTAATATTTTAGTATTCCTTCTATATATGCCGGTTTTAACGGATGTGACTATTTAAACAGCAATATCCATAAGTAGCTTATGAATGGATTGTTGATTGCTTGTGGTAGAATACTGTTCCCTAATCTGAGCATTCGATGAGAGTGGTTTCCTTCTTATGAATGGATTGTTGATTGCTTGTGGTAGAATACTGTTCCCTAATCTGAGCATTCGATGAGAGTGGTTTCCTTCCTAGTATGTTGCTAAATTGATATGAGATTGTTGTTTAACCATATTCTGATTAATGATACACAATCCGATTAAGCGCCCCTCAATTACTATTTATTTGGTTTCGGGGGTTACAAATATTTGACTAGAGTCGAGGAACCCACCTATCAGACCTCAGAGTTATTAGATATCGTTTTTTGTTAATCTGTTATTTTTTGACAATCGAGACGTATTAGTGGCCCAGTAAAAAGTCGACGACACAACGGTCTTGGACCAAATTGCGGATGAAGATGGATAACTCTAAAACCAAGAGACTTTGTGTTGATAATAAGGCCAAATTTCATCGAACAACATGTTGATAAATAACAGGTTTTTGGCAATTTTATACCATAGTTGACAGTGGTTAGCATTATTGTTGGGCACTTAATTGATTCTGATTACTGAAGCGGCATTTAAATAAATGTTGTTGTTGGAATCTGGTTATATGGGGACCATCGAATCGGATTGAGTACCTTTAAGTTTCAAATATGTTTCTCTGGCGCTGTTTTATTGCAAAGTTATTTGATTTTAAAACTTAGGAAAATGCTATACATGTCTATGATATATGTCAGCAATATATCCACAACTAATCACAACTAAACATACCTCGACGTTTATTGTGTAAAGCAGACTAAGTTAACTACAGACCCATATATAATAGTAAATAGACCCACATATACATAGTGTTGTGTTAAATAGACCCACATAAACATAGTGGGTCTGCTTACTTGACCTATACTTTCTATTTTGCTTAAACAATATTTATTCCTTCCTAAATCATTTGACATATTAATTTATATATTTCACAAAAATATTAAGAAAACATGATGTAGCAGATAATAGGGAAGCAACAGCAAACCAAATTCGGAAACAACTAAATGTATAACAAAAGCTCTGTTAGACCTAATTTACTGGGCCCTGTTTCATGAAAGCAACTTATGACATAGTTGGGACTTAAGATGGTCATAAGTTCAAACTTCAGTCATAAGTGCGTTTCACGAACAAGGTCTTAACTTAAAATGGTCTTAACTTCGGTCTTAACTTTAAGACTGCTGTGAGGTGTCATAAGATAATCTTAAAGTTAAGGCCCACGTGATAAGTGGCATATCGACCACAAGTATGGCGGCCTATGTTATTTTGCAATTACGGAGATATCTGTACATTGTCTGGGTGGGCAATTCGTCGTCTGGTATACAGGGTCGTGCCTACAGGGTGAGAGGGGGTGATCGCCTCGAAATGTCCAACTACACCCCCTTAAACAACACCAAATTCTCTTTGGGTTTAAACATTCCAACAGGTACCTCAAACTTTCCAAAACCAAAGTTTGGAGAGGGCAACCCCCACCGTATAACCCATAGGGTTAGCTTGGTAAAAACAATTCAGAGCACAGGCTTATCATCAGGGACGTGGCGAATGGGGTTTGTGTGTTGTCTACCCCCCCCCCCCCCCCCCCCCCCCTCCACACACACACACACACCCTCACACCCTCACACACACTTTGGTCAAAATGTTTAGCAATTGGAAATTTCATGCCTGACAACAACATTAATAGTACACTATATATAGGTTTCGATTGTTTGAATTTCTAACTAGTAAAGGAATGTGTTGTTTTAGACAAACAGCAGCAACCGAAAATCACCAACTTTAGGGGCGTCAGGTTAGAAATTTCGAACTGTTGGAATCTTTGAGATACCAATTGGAAAGTTTAAATCCAACGGGTGGGGTGGACATGGCATTTCGCGAACATGGAAGTTTGGCCCGTTTCAATTAAGGGGCGGGTGCAGTTGGAAATTGCACGATGTACCCCCCCCCACAGAGACCAACTAGCCACCCGAGCCTCGTCGAATGTAGGATATAGTCAATTATCAGCTGTGTATGTGACCTATAGATAATATATATTATAAAATTGTATTACCCACGAATTAAACTTTTGATAAGAATTATGGCCTAGCTCAAAGCTCACAATCTCTCCTCTATGTTATTCCATATGTGTGTGGGGAGATGGGGTAAAATGAGATCAATTAATGTATTGATTCTTTCCTCTTTCCAAATTTCCGTCGGCTGTTTACAAAGCAGATATGTCATATAGGAAAGGTAACACAAACGCTCTTTATCAAAATAGGTTTTAGAAATTATTTTTATTGAGTTTATGCCCACGCCCATATGTCGTGATTTTCAAGGCTGTCCAAATTTTTTCATGTTATTTTTTTGTGCAGGGGTGGGATGACCGTTGTACAGCATACTGTATATATGATATACACACCCGTAACGATGACACCCCTCAATACGAGTGTGCTAATGAAAAAGTAGTTATATATATATATCCATGGTATGACAACCGCATAAAACATCTGCATACAAATAATAAAAAAGTTACTCTAACAAATATTTTTCATTTCCCTTTGAATCGAAAAACATGTACTCGTGTTCGAATTCACATCGTGGAACTCATACAAGTCTAAGATCCATATGCGAATATAAGGCCACTGACTATAGACACTAAGGTACATGCGCTGATTCGCCCACCCCACCCCAGCCGCTATCCAGCATCCCCGTCACACAATGATGTCAACTCGGACTCGGCTCTTTCTCGATAACCTCTCAATGCCGTACATAAAGATTACACAAGCCCACATTTTTTTGTTCCGGACTGTAGAAATTGTCGATAACCAGTCTAAATGAGCGGGAACTTAACTTACTACTTAAGTAGGACTTCATCTTGTTTTGTGAAACGCGTTCTTGAAACGGAAAAGTTACATCATAAGATCCACCTTAGATCTTAGATTAAGTCCATCTTAAGATAATCTTATGACCTTGCTTCATGAAACAGGCCCCTGGACTTGATCGATCGTTTTTTAAATTTCGCTGTAAATCGGGAAACTCGTTCACAAAGAACAAAAGTTAGTTAATATGACTTAGGTTAGTCAACTGTTTGTCCACAGGATAAACTTAGTCATAATGACTAAAGCAGAAATTGGTCAATATGACTAGGGTGTTGTTAGTCACAACGTCTAAGGATTGGCTAGTAAAAACTATTAAATCGTCCATTAGACTCCAATTGTGTTAGTCAAAATGACTGAGAAGGTGAACAATGTAATTTGGTGGAAATTGTTTGCAAATAATTTCAATACTCAACCTGATGATATATTATCGAGAATCAGAGACCCAATTGAAAGCAGAACAAACTTTCGGTGATTCTCTAAAACACAGATTTCAGTCCTGGTCTATTGAGATGGCTCAGAGAGGTATAGCAATAGTTTGTGGTATAGGGTCTGTTTAACTAGTTCATTTTTCCGATATGTCTGGTGTCATGGAATAAGAACAATTTGTCCTAATAGTGTAGACTTTGATGTGGGAGGGAAGTTATGATATATATGGCATTATATCACATGAAATCCGTATTATATCTTTAGAAAAGTCATTTCATATTTCCTTATCTAACTAGTGACGAATAAGCGCGTGCTTCCCGCCAACTTGACATCGCGCCAACAAGATGACTTTACATTGAATCAGGCGTATTAATACTATTTCGTAAAGACCCACATTACAACAACACCAGACAATGCAAAATGATTGCTTTGTTCATTCAAGTTAAATTATTGTCCAACTTCGTTGCACTAACGAAATAGACACAAAAACAAAGAGGCAAATTGGGGGACTATATTTTCCGTCGGCAGCTCCAGCATCAAATACTGTCTATAAGTACTATTAACAAAGTACGTCATTGTGTAGATTCATGATACAATTTGCCTTGTATATAACTTGTATTTAATGACAAGGGTGAGGGTAGCATTTGACTGTGGTGTCGTAGTACGTGATCGCACAGTGTCATCCAGGTCGAAGGGAATAACATCACCTTAATGTCCATGGTACACTGCGATAAGTTGGTGCTAGCCTTATTACCACCAGATAGCCACCGAACATACACAGTAGTCAAAGACACCCCTCTCTCCTATTTTATTCGATATATCTCTCCAGTGTTTTTTAACTTCCAGTGGAATACTTGCAGTTTAGCTCACTGTCACCTATCGTGACTTCAATTTCAACTGACAGTATGCATTTCATTGTTAAATCAAACATAATATATTTTTATTCCAGTGATTTGTGATAATAGGAAGCGTATGGGTGTGTTCCGGTCTCTCGTGTGGCTTGAATCTTTTGAGGACCATAATGGAAATAAATGGTCTTAGGACTGTTTTCTTATGCTATCCCCGATGGTTTGTGGTCACCTGTTAGTGCCGGACAACTCCTATACAGTCTCATACCCTGTACAAAACCCGTACTCATGCTGGGCATTGGTCGACCGCGGAAGTGGTAATGTGCCATATGGTACATCACATCCTTCCGCATGTGACCTATGTCCAGTAATAAATAACTTGATATTCTACATCTTCACAATTTCTGTTAATCTGTTACTTGTTACATGTATATCACATATATACCATGTATTCCTGTTTATTTTTATCTATACATGTAGGTTGTGCTACACAAATGTGCGCATTAAAGACCATTAAAACGTAACGTATCTTATCTTATCTTATCTCCCTCAACTGAAACCCCCAAATGATATACTTCAGCTATTGTGTCAACCAATCTAAATGGAATTACGAAGCCAATTGCTGAAACAAGGTAATATTGATGGATCATAACTCGAGTGCGTGAACGTTTACTAGCGTATCCCTTATAGATTATTTAACGGATACTGATGACAACCAATCAAGGTGATCACATTTCACCCACAGGCGATAACATACCAGTGCACTGCCTCCATCGGATATTTTCCTGTATTATTTTTTTCATTGGTCAAGTAAGTCACATGGGGCATACCTGATACGCCACAAGTTAGTCACATTGACCCGAATTGTTTCTCATTGTAGATCCTCTGTATATATGATACTGCAATGAAAGGCCCGCTTAATTTTCAAGTCACTGATTATTACGTGCGCTCGCGCAACAGTATGGCGATCAGACAGATTCGTAGGTTGGTGTCACTCTACTCCGTTTCACTCCATGACGTCACCAAAAACGACGTAAAACCTCGTGGCGTTCTGACATTTTTACTGTGCCGCGTTTTTGCTATGTTTATTTTATGTGTTGTTTTCGATTATTTGTTTGTCGCCGATATCGCCATTTGTCGGGATTCCCTGTTTCTATATTTAAAACTGGCATGCTCGTAGTGAGCCTCGATTTCGATTTTTTCTCCCAGGTCAAAATACATCAGAGTTATGACAAAAATAGATCGACCTACATTTTCTCCATCAGAACTCTACATCAAAGAGTCTATAGACTCCTTCGGGACCTACATAGACTCTTTCATTTGGGTATTTTTACATATAATTGGGAAGTTTTATCATTTTTGGTTCGTGCGAAGACCTCTTTTCATCGTGCGGGAAAAAAGAGACATTCAAAACGCGATTTCGTAATTCGACGCAATAGGCTGAATAGCCTAACCTTCAGCCGAGTTCCGGATCAAATACGACGAATGACGTAACACAAAACAAAACGCATTTGTTGACACAAACACTGTTTTAAGAGTTTATTATTACATAAAATTATCGTTATTGATTAATTATTGATTAATTATTGATATTTATTGTTGCATATTGGCTGCTATCAATATTTACACAAATGGTATTAATTATTTCTTATAATTGCTCCTTTGGTCAACTTTGACTATCGGAAAATGAAAATCAAAATATGCCGCTGAAAAAAATGTAATCTATATTAAAGGTACGGTTGGCCTTGGCGGTGGGTATCCTGTGAAAATATTTCCAACCGTCAAAAACCGCCACAAACGGAAAGAACATCAAAATGTAGACAGACTTTGTCTGTATACAAATAACAAATATCGCATAAACAGTATGTTATTGTCATATGGTTGACCATTGTTATGTAAACAAAAGCATAACAAGTTACTTTTCTGATGTTTGTTTATATTATGATGGTAAACATAAAGAGCGTTCTTTGTGGGTGAATTCCTGATATGGAACTAATAAAGAGCGGTTATGCCATTTGTGTGTGATTAGTCAGTAGCATTGTGCTGTCTTCTGTAACACAATCAGGCTCTTGCTTAGGTAAAATATAGTAGGTCTTTATGATAACATGCTGTTTACGCGATGGTCGCGGTCTATATGAACGAAACTGTATGCGTTTTACTGTTTTTTCTGTTTACGGTGATTGGAACAAATATGAATATTTTCGACAACTAAGGCCTCACGTGCCTTTACAGTCTCATCCTTTCGGCAACATGGAATTGGTTTTAATTACTTAATGATTAATATAGTAATTTGCCTTTTATCTGTGATGAAATGAGAAATGGTAATTGTATTTATTTGCTAACATTAAATTAAATTAAATAAATTAAGTAAAATACAGTGAAATTATTTTTTTAATTATTTTTTATTACATTTTTGCGCACGTTGGCATCTCTCTGAGTGCATTCTAGTTTATTTTAAAGTTCCTTGATATACGGGTTTAATAACAACTATTACATAACATATGATTAAAATACTATAATGAATCACCAGTTGGAACGTCTCTGTCTCAGAAAATACCTGAAATCATAGATACATTTCCCCCGTTTGGCTACCAGAATACAACGTAATTCAAACTAAGATATAGGGTTATTCCCCTTCCATTGAAAATAATATACATTGCAGTACAGAAAACACGTCGGTACCTCAACAGAAACAACATGTTCACAGTTTATTACACCGGACTAATTGAGAACACAATGTTTTGGAGCTTCCTCTTTCATATGGTATATAATATGGCATATATTTTATATAATGTGATCTGGGGGTTCGAAAACTAAGTGGGCCTTTAATATATGAATTATCGATAACTTACGTTCCTGCAAACATTCGACTCTGAAAATAATTAACTAGAATTATTGAAAATGTGAATTATTTGTCGTAGAATGACCAACATGGGATTGTCGTTAAACAAACTGTTAAAATGCAACCCCACTTTAAAAAAAAGTATTAAAATTACCCTCAATATATTATATTACTAGATATAATATAGGTCGACCAAAATCTATCACACATTGGAATCAAAGTCTGCACCAAATTCCAATATAAATACATGCATGATACATGAATAAATAACATGAATGATACATGAATAAATACATGAATGATATCTGAATAAATACATGAATGATATATGAATAAATACATGAATGATACATGTAGTTTGTTTTAATTAACTATTATAATTCGGTTATTGTATACATATAGATTCAGGTGTATGTTGTATAGATAATGCATGGGTTGCAGCTAGTTGAATATTCCCTCACAGCGACGTAACGACAGGGGGTGTAAGAATTTTCAATAGTTGGAAATTTCATGAATCCAATTCCAATAGTTGTACTTATTCTTATACATTTTAGCTCCTCTCATAGCAGTATTAATCAGTTTATTTAAATTTGGCCTGCGAGGTTGCAATTTAATGTAAATATTACAAGTTAATACACAGTCATTTGAGTAAATAAATTCCAGTAATGCTCATTACATGAACACATATACGAAATTGAAAGTAAAGCATTTCCTTCAAGTTCAGACTGGTATGTTTACCAACAATAAATTCATGATGACTGTCTATTAATGTCAAACCTCCATATCTTTCTGATGACAGCTTTAACAATATAACAATCATTCAGCATACATACTTTTTTACCATTGTGTGAATTCAAAATTGTGACTCCTTGGAATTTGAATACATGTGTATAAACTCATACTAGTTCCTCAACCTAATCTGATTAATATCATGTATTCAAATTCACAGTGTACTCAATACATAACATATGGAACAATGCAATGTCATTCTTGTTACTGGTGTCAGCGTCTTTATTTACACAGTCCATACTCTTAAAAGAACATATAGAAGCACACATTATTAAGCCAGTAAGCCAATATTGGAATTTTGCATTGCTCAAAACCAAATCCTATATAGTTGGAAATTTTATGATCTCACCCCTTCCAGTTGGAACCCCTTAGCAACGTCCCGGATTCCTCATCAAGGATCACTATTCTGACATAGTCAATGACAACATATGCATTATTTATTATGTTATAGCGCACACTGGTGTGAATTGTCACACAATTTCTGTTTCTGATTTTGTCACATTTTATTTGCCCCGAATTTTGGAAATCGGTTTGAAATTTTACAATCTACGCCAAAATATTGGCGATGGCAGGAGAGTGAACCTGTGTAATCAGTTACAACTAAGATCATCTCTTCGTGTTTCATGTATTTATTTCTATAAATCCATTTGTTAACAAAGACAGTTCAGCAAAATTTGAGAAATTACATTTTCTATTTTCGATGCAAAAATGGTAAGGAAGTTATACGATGCATTCACACAACTGTCCGCTTGCCAAACTAAACAAACACAAATTATTTAAATACATTGGATAATTAGTATCGGACACAAGATCATTAAAATACATTACTAAGTATAATGATATACCGACATTGCAACAAGTCACATACAATATAGTTTCAGATTGGCCGTGAGTTCAGGTGATAATCCGGTTGCGTAAAGTGTGTTTGTTACTATAAATAGAAATAGAATAGTTACTATTCATCGATATTTCACCTCACCCTGAAATGGCTCATTCTGATTGGTCGAGAGCAGTGTCCTATATGATATAATGTTGTGCTAAATTGATCACACTATATTTAGCACACTACTATGCTATTTATAGGATAATACTATAGCAAAAAATCATGTCAAAAGCGATGAACAGACACAACAATCTCGATAAAATATATACGGAAATGTATCCACCAATTTACTAAGGCGTGACCCAAATTAAGGGAGAGGTCAAGTGACAAATTTTGAATGGGCATTTCCATGCAAATCTCCACAGCAAAAGTTACAGAGTTGCAAATATTTCTGGGTGTGACTTTTTGCGCTATTGAAAACGATACATATTTATCTGGCGGGTCGGCTTAGAATACATTCCATTAGAAAGTTGATGAATTTTTTTTTTATTTTTTATTGATTTTTCACAACTAGTTCAAGTGTAATTCCAGTAAAACAATTCTCAAAAATAAATTTATAGCAAATATTGCCTATTTACCAAACCCAGCCGCCAGTTAAATGTTATGACTGTTTAATCACATGGCTGCTTTAGTTTCCAGACAACTGCTTCATATATAACTTTTGCTGGGGAGATCTGCATGGAAATGACTATTCAAAATTGGTCACTTGACCTCCTCCTTAAGTAATTACTGGGTAACTTGACCTCCATCTTGAGTAATTACTGGGTCACTTGACCTCCTCCTTAAGTAATTACTGGGTCACTTGGCCTCCTCCTTAAGTAATTACTGGGTCACTTGACCTCCTCCTTAAGTAATTACTGGGTCACTTGACCTCCTCCTTAAGTAATTACTGGGTCACTTGACCTCCTTCTTACGTAATTACTGTGGACACATGTTCACACGAACGACGTTAACTTGCGAAGTGGAAACATTTAGCGTCAATCCCCGAGCCGTGTATACATGTTCGTTTTTTCGTGCATTTTCGTGCATTCTAAATAAAACTTATATATTATCCATCCCTCAACTAACACTTTTTCTGATTGAGCAAAAGCCGCCACGTGATAATCCGGCAAAAAGTCATATTGGATTCCCGAATGTCATATTGGACTCCCAAGTGTGCAATTTAACATTTTTTATCGGGGCTCTATTGCGAAATGAATCGGTGAAATTGTGATGCGCGCGAATACTGGTGGATTTAGCAGACGTTTCACTTCCGCGTTGAGTTTGTTTTTCATTCCGTGTTTACTTTTCCAAATCATGCTTTCTGATGATCAATTACAGGCTTTTATGGAGAATTAAGTGCCGACAAATACCAAAAATAACCACTAAAGTTTTATTCCCAAAATTGGGATGCACACCCCCGTTTACGTGGTATCGCCAACCCGAGAGTATCACCAAACCAGACCATGGGGTTTTGATAAATGAACATATCTTCCCCAAGATGAAGCTATATATCTCCCAGTTAAATGGTGATATCCACTACTGAAAACATAATTTCGCAAAGCGGAATGTTCCCTCAATGGGATAGCGACCATAGCTTGCTCTCACCCCGATAAATTTAATAGAAATTCCGACTCATTGCCGATATTACCATAAATAGTAGACACTTTTTGACGTTAGGTAGTTAGTTTGAAACATAATTATCAGTCATATATGGCGGATAATGCGTATATCAATAGAACAGTATACGTTTAATTAACCATAAAATTGTCTAGCCAGCAGAGCGGTTCGCAAAAATACTATCTGCGTCCAAGTGTGGGTACCCACCATAATTTCGGGTATAGGGTTTGGCGATACCACGTACACGGGGTGATGAACATACAGATGTATAATACAAATGTCATTTCGCGCTCCGCGTGCATAATGCGTCGCTGATTCTTGGATACAGTGGGCGCATGGGCGTTTTATTTATAGAAATGGGAATTCTTGGGACGGATTTAAAAGTCGGACTGCGAGCCGGAGGCCGAGTCCGGTAAAAGGTGTAGTTGGGAATTTCGTTTATTGGTGATTCGTGAAACCAATATATGTTATATTTTATAATTACAATAATGGGTATACAATAGATGATATTGAGCGCGTTACCATTTCTGACATTCGTTCTCTTGTTATACAATGTTGTGTACAGTATGAGTTTTTCTTGTACTCGTCCAGGTTGTGGTAAAAAGTCATATTGGACTCGTGCAAGAAAAACACATACTATACACAACATTGTATAATAACTTTATAATATCACGCGTTTCGGTTTATTTAACTAGAGTTCAATTTGCGAAGTGGCAACATTCGGTTGAATTCAAATTGTGGTACAGTTTCCAGTTTTCGTGCAACCATTCAATACTAAACTGCGCATTTCGATTTATTGAACTAGATTTCAAAACATTCTTGCGATGACTATATTTCTCTTAAACGTTTTATTGGTAAGTGGTTACTCATATTTGTTCTCAGTATAAAACTAGTTGTCCTTGATGCTATAAACGTGTTATGAAGGGTATTTGAACAGTCCATCAGTTGGTGTTGGTAGCGTGTATGTAGTATGCATGATAACAGTTTGAATTATTCGGTGAAATATAATATAGAGCATGTATTGTCGTTGACTATGTGGGTATAGTACAGTGGTGTGTGTATAGTTCACTCACTGCATGGGCACTGTACTCGCGTATATAGTCAAATCCCAGCCATGCTCTATTTAATAAATAGTAGTGTATTAGGATTCTATCGGAAATAGTACAGCAGTGTGTAGCCAATCAGAACGCAAGATAGTAACTTGAGATGTAATCTTATTATAATAATACGCCCGAACCAATAATGGCGATCTGAATATGCGTATTTTGAGATAAATATTTTCCTATATATACCTGATCTATGCGAATACCGGACTTTTATTATTTACCAGTATGCCATTACCAGGCAAAAAAAAATAATGCACTTATATATAGCGAGCATAAATAGTATTTGCGCTATATACGACTACCAATGCACTGTTTAATATTTTCAAATTGAGAAAATAATTTACGACACAAAAGTACCATGGACATACATATAATTGCGACCTTTATACTCACTTGTTAACATAATGAGTCCGATGATTAAAGCACATATAACACATAGCAGCAGGAATCTCTTCCAGCGACGATATATGTTCAATGCCCGGCTACCAAACATGCCTTGAGAGAATCTGAAGCAAATATGACACATCATGTTTTAGGCCGCTATTGGAAGGCAAACTCCATGCAGCGCCCTCTCCGTTACCACTGCGATGGATCATTACTGGAAGGATGCTACTTTGCGGACCGATACATCTATTTTTACTTATCGTCGGAACTATATTTAGCCACCTATAATCTTATTTTGAGCACCAACAGTTTAAAATAATGGTAATTCTTTCGGTATTGGTAAGAACAATATGAACTGAGCCAGACATAGACAATTTTAATCCTAAAAAATAATAACTAAGGTCATGTCAGAAATCCTTACCAAATGTCTTGTAGAATCAGGAATCTAAATGTGTTCCCGAGTCGGGTAACGAGTGCACCGTGGAATGCTAGAGGTGAAGGTAACTGAAGAATGGCCGGTATATCGCGGCACGCTATATTTTCTTCTTTTAGTCGGTTTTACGACAGCAAATGTCAACAAATTTAATATATTCCGAGGCAATAACGCGTGCTTGTAATATAAGTAATGAAAGAGAACCAGCGAGACGAAACGAGAACCAGCGATACGAGAAGATATAACCAGCCCGACAAGACGTCCAGAGCAAAACTGAAGAAAGTGCTAAAAGCATTCACAACAAAGGGAGTGTCAACGCGTTGTATAATGAAGGGTGTGTGTTTATAGTCGTCTCATATATACAGCTCAAATTAGTTATGATCACAATACATTGTGTTATCCTATTTGCGTGTGTCGGCGTGACACTACATTCACACTCAAATATTAAATTGCGTACTGCATATTCCAAAGGATCTTGACCAGCAAAATGTTTGGAAATTATTCTTGACGGTATTTAGTCATACCGCGGTATTTCATCAAATATCGTAGTCGGTATTGTGAAGGTGGATACCGTGAAGCCCTACTTCACCTGATACATGTGACACGTTATTACAGCATGAAATGATAGAAATTCTTTTTATTTGATTTGTACATCATATCTAAATAATTTAAACTGGTGAATTAATGGGGGAATGGATTTTTGTGAGTGGAAACTTTATTAACTGTAGTTCTGGGTTTTTCCAGATAAAATATGCTGTGGGGTAGCACTGTCGTACACTTGGGGATTTATTTTTAAAAAGTAAACACATGAACTATGCTTTTTCTTGCATTTTCGTGATCAACTGGTGTCAATCTAGCGGAGTAAACATCACCATAGTGGCCTGCAGGCTTCAATTCAGTGACTTTGGCCGAATCGTTAACACTGTATGGGAAACCATTTAGATCAGTGATTCCTATAAGACAAATTTGAATTTTACGAAATTTCACGTCTCGCCATGATAATTTGTTAATTTCATATTTTCATGTTTTCAAATGATAATGTTGGACAGAATTAACGAAGAAACTCGTGGATCCGTCTGTAGATAGTAAGAGAGAAAGTGATAAATCTGGGAGTTATGCATCGACAGTAGGTACAATAAGGGGATCAGGGAGGGGGGTCTAAAGTCCCCATACCAATTTCGAGCAGTGTTATCACCCCCCCCCCTTGGTGAAAGCTGACAGTGGTTAACATGATAGCTTCCGAATCATTTCGTTTGTATTCCACTTTATCGTCAAACTACAGTGTTCACCGATTTAAAGACGAAACATGTGGGTTTTCTCCCCCATGCAACTCTCAGCTTTCATACCATAAACAGGTAAAACAAAAAATGCACCTCCGTGTACGTGGTATCGCCAACCCGGAAGGTATCACCGAACCAGACCATGCGGTTTTGATAAACGAACATATCTCCCCTCAGAAGAATCTATATATCTCCCAGTTGAAATGTGATATCCACTATTCAAAACATTATTTCGCAAAGCGGAATTTTCCCTCAACGTGATAGTGACCATAGCTTGCTCTCACCCAGATCTATTCCGATTGTATCATAAATAGTAGACACTTTTTGACGTTAGGTAGTTCGTTTGAAACATAATTATCAGTCGGCGAAATCGTGTGTTTGTTCGTGTTTTATGTTCCTATGTCATATTAATAGTATAGGCTATTCTGTGTTATTCGATATTATAGGCCCGGAACTTTACATCGAATGGAAACATTAAATCCGTGTAAATCATGACTTAGCAGGGACGTGGCTAGAGGGTTCATGTCGGGGTGTTTACCAAGAATTTCTTAATGCACTCCCTTTCGTGAACTTCTATTTGGACCCCCTTGTTAGGTTCGAGTTTTCATCGAGTTTACAACTGGTTCTTCCAACTGTTGGATATGGCAACCATAGGTTTAGATTTGTTCATCTGGTGTCCATTTCAGGTCACAAACTTGGCGGAAATTATGTAAATTATCTAAATATGCGGGTTTTTGTCTGAAAACAATTTACACACCAAATACAAACAAAATGTGAATCAATTTACGAACGAATACCCCAGGCTGACGCCCCATCCAACATACATATGCGTCCATACAGCGAAATACATGAGGGAAAAGTCACATGCACACAACCTATACCCCAGCACAACAAAGGAAACCCATAACACACACCCACCCCACGTGCACGTGTACACGATTTATGATCTATAATGTTTGCATGTACCTCGTTTATATATGTATGTACATATTGTGTATGTATGGACGTATAGGGTTAAAATAGAATCGTCACAATATTATCTGACGACTCTTGAAAAAAAGCAGACATTGTATAATTTGAAGTTGTACGATATCTGTATATTACTCGATAAGATGAATCGGTTTCATTGTCGTGTAACGGTCTACTCGAGTGGGGACGAGTCATAAAGTCTGCAAAAATAACATGATTATAAAAAATCGTTGATACCTCGTAACGTTTCGTCCAGCACGTGGGGTCTATATACAAACCCCAAGTATGTTAATACTAAACGAATATCCGGTTAGCTGCATGAATACGAACGACAGCATTCACGTGCGTGTGATGAAGGCATCACGTTATCATTCATTCACCTTTTTGAAATCGCAAATTTTAATGCTGAAATGGATGTTCAATTAATTTCAATTAAAATCCATTTATAATAGATATGTGACAATAGTGCGAACATGTTATGGATTCACATTTCAATTGATCAGTCTCAGATACACATAAAAACACGCGAAAACTCATCAGAACTCCTTAATTATTTACTGAACAGAAGATCCGGTATTAGTGACATCTTGACATCTATCTGGACCGATAGTGGTACCTCCATATCGCGCGCATATTGAGAATGACACTGATTTGTTAAACTCTGTTCAATCCTATGCTTCATTGACAGATTCAGCTATACACCGGCATTTGTTCTGGCAGCGTGGACGGCCAGGAACTACACTAGACAATAATAATTTATTATTATAGTGGATGGATGTTTTCGAAAATTTGAATGAGCAAAAACAAAAATACTATTGAACAAATTCTCAAAAACTTGGTGTGATCTGGGATAACTGACTGGGTAGATACTCCTGCTTCGTGTGGACGTACACATACGTTGTTCGTTGTCTGTTTTACGATTAGAAACAAACATATTCCCATATCATATACGTGAAAATGACTTTCCCATTCAGTCTGGTTTGTCGATACCTTCCGGGTTGGCGATACCACGTACACGATACCCCCGGTCATCACGGCCTATTGTCACATTGAACGTGATACACTACATATAAACTCAAAGGGGGCTACTTAAATTCAACTACAAGCTATCAAAATACTCACGTTTGTTGTTTTAGGAATAATTATCCCACAGAATCAGATGTGAACAAAATAAAATGCATTAAACAACTATGTGTGGTGTGCGCTATTCAGGATGCGTATCGAAGTGAATTGTAGGTGTCTTCCAGCTTCAGTGCATGGGTGATTTTGAGCAAATGTTTTAAATACTATATATAGTATGTGTGGCGTGTACTATTTCCAATTGCAGTGCATGTGTGATTTCGATCAAATGCTCTCCGCTACTATATTATATGTGGACAATTATTGTCTGTTCTGGGTGATCACGTGACATTATTTCTTCAGAAGAAAACCTATTTTGGGTACTTTTTTACGAAAAAGATAATGGTGCGGGTTAGAATTTTCTAAAGAGACGCTGTTGTTGTCAGGGGCACAAAGGGGGAGGGGCAGAAAAACATTGTCGCCGATTGCCACCAAACTTATACATAATCATCTCCATGATATGAGGAATCTAATGGTGTGGTTTATAGATGTCAAAAGTGGCGCCATTTGAGTCAGATGTGCACGGAAGGAGAGAGGGGCCCAATAATTGATAAACCTGTTTAGCGCCGATTTCCACAAAATTGATACACATTCTTCTTCGTGATAAGAGAGATATAATCGTGTGATGCAAGACGCCAAGTTGGTGCCATTTGGATGAAAGATGGAGGTGCACTTAATTTGATAAGAATGTATTTGGTCGCCGATTATCACCAATCTTATACATTATCATCTTCATCACACCAGGAACGTGACGGTGTCTTAAAGCGGTCAAAAGTGGCGTGTGATTTAAATATGTCAAAAGTGGCATTTAAAGTGTGATTTAAAGATGGCAAAAGTGGTGCCATTTGAGTCAGGGGTGCAATGAAGGGGAGAGGGGCGCCAAAATTGATAAAACTGTTTTCAGCGCCGATTTCCACCAGATGGATACAAATTCTTCTCCACCAAACTTATACATAATCATCTCCATTATATTAGGAGTCTAATCATGTGGTTAAATACGCCAAATTGGTGACGTTTGTTTGAGAGATGGGGCCACTATATTTGATACGAATTTGTTTGTCGCCGATTTCCACCAATTTTATATAGATTCATCTCCATAATGAGTAGAGATGTCATAGTAGCGCCACTTGTGTCAAGGATAGGACGGGGAGGGACAACATCTATATAAATATGTTTAGCGCAAATTTCCACCAAATTCGTACACATTATTCTCCAATAATACGAGGAATCAAATTGTGTGGACCCGTTAAAGACGCCAAGGTTGGTGCCGACATTTGCGAATGTGGGGTCTGCCAGTGTCACATATAGCTTCACGTGGACCATCTATATGGCACCAAAGGGACTAACACGTGTAAGTTATTACGAGACAGATAATGGAGTGGGTTAATTTTTTTTCTAAAAAGACGCTGTTTGTGTCAGGTGCAAAAAATGGGGATTTTCCCCAAACTGATACAATATAATCTCCATGATATGGTGTAATCATATTTTTATTTCCAAATCCAAACAGATAACATAATGATAATATACAGATGACACATATAAGCAAAATCACCAACTTGGTTTATAATTCAAAGGCCCATCTTTCTATTCCTACTGTGTTTCTGACCAGGAATGACGTTTTCTCCTCTTTGGCGACATGCACCTTCCCCAATTTTAAAGTGAGGGAGGGGTATCGATCAGACGTGAAAACTTTCCAATTATTAAATTGTGTGCAATGCCAGGCCATGAATGAAATTTCCAATTGTTGAAAAGGTTTTTCAGTTGAAATTAAAATGATACACAACATATAGCTTGAATTTGTTCTAATTGCTTGATATTCCAGACAGCAGTCAAATAAATGGGGACACAAAATTAGTGTAATCATGTATGAAATTTCCAACTGTTAAAATTCTTTATAAAAGTTGTGACTCACACCCCTTCAAAATACCCCCATCACACCACGTCCCCATCACCCACCCCCGCACCACCCCCAAAAATGTTCAGCCTGCAGAAAAAATAAATGTTGGAACCATTTAAAAAAACAATTGGGTCAAAAGTAGAAAATTATGCTATTGTTGACCTAAAAAAAACAATGAATGATAACAATTTCAACCTTATTTGTCGTTCAAAATTTCAAATCATTAATTGTTTTGGAATTCCAGGCCATGAGTGAAATTTCCAACTGTTGATAATGTTTTTCATTTGAAGTTAAAATTATTTGAAAATGTTACACCACATATAGCTTGATTTTTTTCTAATTGCTTGATATTCCAAACAGTAATTATATTAATGGGGACAATAATTACTAGTTGTGATATCAGGCAATGAGAACCATCCATTTTAACCTATATGTAGTGTAATAATGTATGAAATTTCCAACTATTAACTTTTTTTTTTACAAAAGTTGTGACTCATACCCCCTCAAATTCCGCCCTCCATCCCACCACACTACACTGCCCCTTCCACTTCAAAACATTCGGAGATAAAGCTCGCCACAAGTGTCAGGTGTTCAGAGTTATTATACTGCACGTGTCTTGGACTGATGCCAAATTCACAATTCTCCCTGCACAGAGCCTTATGTTATTGGCGACAGTCCTAATATGATAATACGCTGGCGTAATTAACGAACCATGCACAGATAAAACACGGGTATAAGGTATGATATATTTGTGCCTTTTTAATCTTATAAAAATAGCTTCATTGGTGAGTATTCCCATCAAATAAGATTCAATTAGGCCTTATATCGCGATGTGGTTATGAAAAAATTTCACTCCAGCCATGCACAAGGGTTCATCCAAAGAGTTGGTTCTAAGCTAGAAATTCGTGTATAAATTATGTCAATCATACATAGCGGCATGTGATAAATCAGAGATTCACAATGCAAACAAACTACGAGCTCTCCATCTCAGACTTAAAACCTAAAAACATCTTTTAAAAGCCGTTCCTTTTGTACATATTATTAGCTCAACTTTACTTTGTAATGTTTGAGCTATATTGATTGCCATGGCCTGGTATGCTTCGTCCGCGTGTGTTCGCCTGTGTGCGTGATTCGTCAACAATTTCCTTTAGCACGGACTAGAGGTCGTACCTTTGTTTGGATCATTATGAAATGTGTCATATTTGTTAACATTGACATGTAGATGGGAGCGAGTTATTTTGGGGTCATTCTGTAAAGAAACATGGCCGCCAGCGGGCCGCGGCCATCTTGGATTTCAAAATTCAACCCATTAGCACTGGCTACATGTCGTACTGTTCATCTGATCATCATGAAATTTGTCATGGATGTTAATATTGATATGTAGCTGGGAACGAGTAATTTTGGTGTCGTTTGACTAAAAAACATGGGCGCTGGTAGCCATCTTGGATTTTACTCTTTGCATGAATAAATCCCTTGACACGGGCTACAGGTCGTACCTGTGGTCGGATCATCATGAAATGTGTCATGGATGTTAACAATGATATGTAGATGGGAACGAGTTATTTTGAGGTCATTCAGCCAAAACACATGGCCGCCAGCAGCCATCTTGGATTTTACTCTTGGCATGACTAAATTCTTTGGTACGGGCAACAGGTCGTACCTTTCGTCGGATCATCATGCAATTTGTCATGGCTGTTGACATTGACATGCAGATGGGAAACGAGTCAATTTGGGTTTTATTCAGCCAAAAAAATATGGCAACCAGCAGCCATCTTGGATTTCAAAATTCAATCCATTAGCACGGGCTACAGGCTGTACTGTTTGTCTGATCATCGTGAAATTTGTCATGGATGTTAATATTGACATGTAGATGGAAACGAGTTATTTTGGGGTCATTCTGCCCAAAAAACATGGCCGTTGGCAGCCACCTTGGATTTTACTCTTTAAATGACTACAGGTCGTACCTTTGGTCGGATTATCGTGAAATTTGTCATGGGTGTTAACAATGACATGTCGATGGGAACAAGCCATTTTGAGGTATTCGGCCAAAAAGCATGGCCACCAGCAGCCATCTTAGATTTTACTCTTTGCATGACTAAATCCTTTGGAACGGGCTACATGTCGTACCTTATGTCGGATCATCATGAAATTTGTCATGGCTATTGACATGTAGATGAGAACGTGTCAGTTTGTGGTGATTCAGCATGGCCGCCAGTGGCTATGTTGGATGTCAAAATTCAATTCATTAGCATGGTCTACAGGCTATACTATTTGTCTGATAATTATTATTATTTATTATTATTATAGATACATTTAGAGCGCATTATACAATAAATTAGTTTCAATGCGCTTACAATACAAACGTGGCACACATCCTAAAATAATAGTAAATAGCGAATGGATAAAATTATATACTAAGAACCTAACTAGAAAATACGCAAACTTAACATAATTCTCAACCGCAAAAAAAGGTGGTAAAATGGCGAACGGGTAACAAGCTAAAAATAACATGTATTATTATAGATACATTTAGAGCGCATTATACAATAAATTAGTTTCAATGCGCTTACAATACAAACGTGGCACACATCCTAAAATAATAGTAAATAGCGAATGGATAAAATTATATACTAAGGACCTAACTAGAAAATACGCAAACTTAACATAATTCTCAACCGCAGTAAAGGCAATGTAAATAAATAAATAAATAACAGTTTTGTTTAGCGTAAAATCCACCGAAGTGCTCTAAAACGCTTGACATGTTAAACATAAAATACAATTGCAAATATAAGACATAATTATGGACATCAACAAAAAAGTAGAACTATAAGTGAGACGTTACTAAGAAATACAAAAGCGCATAAAATTACAAATCGAAAAAATATTAAAAAGTCACTGGTAAATTGGGGGTGGTAACATGCTTAAAAAAAAGGTGGTAAAACAAGCTAAAAATAACATGAAAAGGGGGTAAAATGGGGAAAGATCGGGAACGAGTAAAATTGAAACGAAAAATATTGATGAGACTAAGGTGCTTAATTAGTGATCCAAACAGTATAAAAGATAGATTATTATCAACAAAGAGTATTTGCATTAGTATTTTTTTTTTTTGTGTGTGGGTATTTTAAGATAAAAATAAAAACAGTTATCAAACACATATGTACACGAGTTAAGTTCAGCTGGTATTTTCCTTGGTTGATGCGCATGACGTTAGCTTGCACCTGGTATAGCCTGGAACACCCTAGCTGACCAAGGCTACTCACTAACGTGGTTACGGGACTTCTTCTTCGGTTGTGATTCCAGGTCATTTAATGCTTCTTGGAATAAGAGTGCGCATGACATTAGCTTTCACCTGGTATAGCCTGGAAGTTGGAACACACTAGCTGACCAAGGCTACTCGCTAACGCTACTGTTTTTTATTTGTCTGTTGTAATTTGAAGCACATACGGAAAAGGTGTGTTTTCAGATCTCGCTTGAAAGCTGACAAAGAGTCACAACATCGAATTTTTAGCGGCAGTCTGTTCCAAACAGATGTAGCTACCTCCTGGAAGATCGGCGTCCATAGTTGTTATGAAGCTATGAAAAATTGGTCATGGATGTTAAAATTGACATGTAAATTGGAACGAGTAATTTTGGAGTCGTTTGGCTAAAAAAAACATGGCCGCTGACAGCACTGGATTTAACATATTTTTCAAGAAACTGATTCCAAATTTCAATGTTGCTAATGGGGTAGGTGAAATCTTGTCTCCATTTTCTAGTCATTGGAGAGAAAGGGTTGTTTTGTTCTATTTTGTTTAGATTATTCTTGCATCATACAAAGTTTATTAGTAGGATTATAGTGGAGGTTTATTTATAACTTTATAGGCATGTTACATGTATATACTAGTAGAACAACCCAGAAATAATGATTCGCCATTTTGCCATCCAGTTGCAACAAAAATTATCTTACTAGTATCTCTAAATATGAACATTATAACAGGAAGTTGGAAACTGTATCAACCCTTTGATGACCGGAGTTCTGATTTTTTGTGAAAACTCTGTGCCAATACTTTCTTTTATATATGTGAGTTGCCCATAGAGCCAAACAATATTTACATTGATCTTGTGAGTCAGTGAGTCATATATATGCTATTTTTGTGAATATGGTTTCCCTAGCCCATTTTCCTGATATTTGGAGTCAAGTCTCCAGAGAAATGCATTACGTACTGGCTCCATTAAAAAAGAAGTCAGTGTGACAGGCTAATTACCTTACGCCATGTTAAAAATAGCTTTTCCAGTTTTTAGCTAATAATTATATCAGCCCAGTCTGTCGGCGGTAGATCAAAGGTTTTATAGCCGCGGTCTGCCATGGTAGTATGCGGGTAAATTACGTAATCATGTGACACATCGGAATATAAGCTAATACTGTTCACGCTTTTTTTTACTTTATTAAACTTCAGCTTTTGACAAAAACGAAATGTACCAAGTGAATAATTGGAATCCGCGGTTGGGGTTTGAGACTTCAGTGGCCCGAATCCGTTGATAAATACGGAAATTAGCCACGCGCATGTATAAATAAAAATATAATCTATACCCGAAATTGGAAAGAACTTAATCCATACCATCGACTAACATGTTCACGCACATATTGCGCTTTGTTTCTAGAAAATGGTATCACTCGTATCACTCACTACCAACAAAAACATCAAACCGCAATGGCCTTAGGTCACATTTGCATTCAATGAATGAATGTGTTCAAGTAACGTTGTGGAAACTAAATAATTTATTTTGCTGATTTTCTAAAGATAAAACTCGTTTGTTGCTCTGTTTTGCTATGTCTTAGTTGTTGTTTTTTCGTTTTATTGGCTTCATTTTGTTGCTGATGTGGGGTATGTTATATCGGTATAGCTGTCGACTTAAAATTTTGGATTTTTCGGATAACTAAATTGAACAATTTAAGGGCGCCGTTTATTTTATTTTCGTCTAGATTGATATTTCCCAAACACAAATATGTATCCCATGATAGAATTATTATCACGGTTAGTATTGACATTATAGCTAGAAGTTACTGAGGTCTATAATTCTAGATACCTGAGTTGCGAGAATTTGTATGAGAAAGGCGTAAATTTAGCGACATAACTTAACAATTATCGATTTTCGGGCTTGCTTTTCGAATAAATAAATTGAACAAGCGCGCCGATTGTTTCATTTTCGTTTAGATTGATATTTCCCTACATATACTAATATATATCACATGATGTGATTTTTACTACGCGATGAAGCCCACAGCCAGGACCGCCCATGGGCAGCATGCATGGGGTGATTTTAGTGGCCAAATCATTGGGATGGGTTAATGTGAAAACCCAACCACGCACGGTGAACACTTCACGTGCATGCTCTCAAGACCTGTCGCGTGTAGGGACGCGGTGATAGAGGGTTGGGATATACGTACTTATATTGCATCGCACAATGTCGGTCTATTTGGAAATTTCATGTGTACGTTATCAAGGCGGGTCGGGACGCGGCGATCGGGGGTTGAGGTGCACGTATACTCATATTATCAGGGACAATGTCGATTCTGTTTGAAAATTTCATGTGCATGCTCTCAAACTGGTCACAAGTTGGGACGTGGCGACATGGGTTGGGTGCATGTACTTATATTGCATGTGACACATCCGAGTCCATTTTATAAAGTCATGTGTATGTTCCAAAGCATGTTACATGGACCTGCCAGTGAGGGTGCTTTACTGCATCTTGGATTTCTACATTTGATTTCATTGAAACTGCAGACGTCAATTTTATGAGCGGATTATTCGGAATATTTACAGGCATCAAAACATTGCCACGGGGAACCATCTCTTATTTTGTATCAATAATTCCTTTGTCGTTCTCTACAATCAAAATCTTTCATAAGAAACAAAAAAAATCAAGATAAACAAAATGGCTGCTGTCGGCCATGTGTTTAATACATTCGGGGGAGGGGAATTGACATCTCCCATCTAGAGGCCACCCCAAAAACCTATATGAAGTTCGGTGGCGATCGGATTAGGGATGTGTTATGTAGGGTGTGCCAACAAATTTAGTCATGCACAGTCCCTTTACGCAATAAGGACAGTAACTCTGAGAACAAATTATGGACATACCGAAGATCAGTAAAATCCGGATGAAGATGACCAAGACAGAGAGCTTCAAACTTGTTACGGACGGAGTTCAGACTCACGGACGGGCGGACGGAGCCCATTTATATATCCCCGCCAAACTTCGTATGCCGGGAATAATAAATAATTTTTAGTTGGCGATTGACACAAAGGCCCGCCAGTCATTTCGAAATTGGACTAAGGTCACAAATTTTAACAACGCGTCGATGGCCATTCTTAGACCAATGCCTTCAAAGCACGTCACATACATGTATATAACATATTCAAATACGTAATATGCAACAATTTTCTCCTCTATATTCTGACAGGCACTCTGGTGACTTCCTTTTTGTTGCTGTCGCAAGAAAACATCGTCAGATATGCAGCAACATATTCTGCTCCAATGTGTTCCAAACGGACAGACACACAAGGGCACTATCTGATCAGCTGCAGACCGGGACTTCTGCACAAGAATACTGGACCAACGGCGGTGTCGACAAGTCCGCGCACTTTACATCAGATTCCATCGAACCCGGAGCACCGTTTCAGATGAAATGACGACGACAATGTCGCAAGACTGGATTACCGATCGAGCAGTAAACACGACTCCTCAACAAACAGAGACTTGCGAATACGACTGGTCAATTGATCACAACAGGACGTCTGAAAAAATCATAATCATTTTGTAAATATGTTGATTGTTAATGATCAAATGAGTTACCAATGTAAATTATGTTCATTGCATTACCAATTATTGATTGTAGATATGATAATTTCATGATCAGTTGTAAATATGTTGGTTCTTAATTCAAAAATAAAAGTTATGTTGTTGGAAAACAGTGTCTGTTTTTAATGATCGTCTTCGGCATTGTCCATGAAGATCTTAATTCACAAAAAAGAAACATATTTGAAATGACGTTCGGGAAAATTGGTAGAAAATCACAACAACGTCGTCAGCAGCGTCCTCGCGTTTCATATAATATGGAGCGCAGTGTAGCGTTTTTTTTTTATCTTCAAAATGTTCTCTAAACTAAAAGAGAAAATTTTGCTAAAATTCTCTGCCGACGCTCGGGAAAATTGGTAGAAAATCACAACAACGTCGTCAGCAGCGTCCTCGCGTTTCATATAATATGGAGCGCAGTGTAGCGTTTTTTGTTTTATTTTCAAAATGTTCTCTAAACTAAAAGAGAAAATTTTGCTAAAATTCTCTGCCGACGCTCGATTAAGAATACGAGCGTCGGCAGAGAATTTTAGCAAAATTTTCTCTTTTAGTTTAGAGAACATTTTGAAGATAAAAAAAAAACGCTACACTGCGCTCCATATTATATGAAACGCGAGGACGCTGCTGACGACGTTGTTGTGATTTTCTACCAATTTTCCCGAACGTCGGCAGAGAATTTTAGCAAAATTTTCTCTTTTAGTTTAGAGAACATTTTGAAGATAAAAAAAAAACGACAGAAGAATGTTAGAGATTCGGAGAGACACAAGTTAGAGATTAGAGCTGGAGTTCAAGAATTCCTGCAAAGACGGAGACCTAGTCCTCCCAATGTGTATGTGGAAACTCCAGAGTGGAAACAGAAATTGAAGGATTTGCGAAAGCAGTTAACCCAAAAGCCGGCTGAATGTACAATCAACTTGAAACCTCACACGATTGACATACCAATTGAGGTACATGGTTTCCAGAAAGAGTCAACGAAGCGATCGACATTTGGATCACTCGGGAAAGATTTAACAGTGATGAAGAAACAAAAGAAATGATTTTTATATTATTTTAAACGACCCTTTTCAGGGCCACCTAAAATTCATGAAAGATACTCTGTATTATTATGCTACATAATGATTGGATTATCGATATGAAGGGTGGTAGTGGGTTTTTTATTGTTATGGAAGTATTCTTTGATAAATTTTGTGAACAATTTCTCCAATTTCATGATGAATGAACAAGTATTTTTGAGAAATTTTGTGAACATTCTCTCCAAGTTCAGGAAGAATGAACAAATCGTACAGTAGCAATTTCAGAGCATATCTTTTGAAAAATTTGGGTAACCCTCAAAAGAAACCGCACAATGTGTTTGGGTTTGAATAAAGCTGAAAGTGGTCTTGGGAACGTCGCAACCAAATGGCACAATTGCACGGCTGGCCTGTCTGTATCCCCCAGAGCGGCAAGAATTCGTAAACTCTGTGCCCTGAGAAGATTACGATAGACCGCTGCAGTGATGTAGCCGTGAGTCGCACCATAAATCTTGAAGTTCCCAGCAATCTGGTGTGTCGGAACCACTGTGGTGGCAATCCAAAGACCCGGTCTCTGTGGTCCGTCATCAGCATAACGGTATACCTGTAGATATCGAAGAAGTTATCTACAGTACCCGTTTTTGCTAAACTCAAAGCCTTCCATATCATCTGTGCTTCATCCCCAAACACACCTCTCACCAGCATCCCATCCTCCAAATAGCTCCGATACAGATCTCGGTAATCCACTTCGGTGTGAATGAAGAATGGGCATATCTGTTTATTTTTTATTGAAAACGCGCGGAAGTCGCCGACGACGTCATGCGTTTTTCTACCAAATTTTTCCGAACGTCAAATCAAGTGTGTTTCTTTTTTGTCAAAAAACATCATATTTCTATGAATAAAACACCCATTTGACTCGGGAAAATTTTATCTGTACCGTTTTACCATTATCTCATAACATATTTCACTGAAAGGTAACTTCTACGAGCACATTTTACAACGCTAGCGTCTTCGAATTTATTCGAAGACTTTCGCTTTTGTTAAAAATGAACTGGTAAAGTAGCACAATTTACCAATGCATCTATTTTGCTCGGATTCTAATGGCAGTGTGTACAGCGAAGGGGAACGCCCTTCGCTTACGACATTGCCATTAGGATCCGAGAAAAAATGGATACATTAGTACATTATGCTCTTTTCTGTCAAAACCCCTTCGAAGCACTCACCTTACTCTTTGGAATCTAACACAACCTCTGGATCGACGAACCCGGCCCTGGGCTGCCACTCTGACCCACCCCTCGCTCGTCGACACTCTGGCCCATGGGCCAGAGTGCCGACGAGCCCGGCCCTGGGCCAGCACTCACCCACCCCTCGCCGGCACTCTGGTCCATTGATAAAGATACGCTCTACTATTGCTACTGTACTAATTTCTCAAAAACACTTATTCATTCATGGAGCCGGCTTTTGAGTTAACTGCTTTCGCAAATCCTTCATTTACTGTTTCCACTCTGGAGCTTCCACATACACCTTGGGAGGAATAGGTCTCCGTCTTTGCAGGAATTCTTGAACTCCAGCTCTAATCTCTAACTTGTGTCTCTCCGAATCTCTAACATTCTTCTGTCAATGCTTTAATCGAGCGTCGGCAGAGAATTTTAGCAAAATTTTCTCTTTTCGTTTAGAAAACATTTTGAAGATAACAAAAAAACGCTACACTGCGCTCCATATTATATTGCTACCGTACGATTTGTTCATTCTTCCTGAACTGGGAGAGAATGTTCACATAATTTCTCCAAACCAAAATCATTCATCATGAACTTGGAGAAAATGTTCACATAATTTATCAAAGAATACTTCCCTAACAATAAAAAACCCACTACCACCCTTCCTATCTATAATACGATCATCATATAGCATAATAATACAGAGTATCTTTCGTGAATTTTAAGTGGCCCTGAAAAGGGCTGTTTAAAATAATATAAAAATAATCTCTTTTGTTTCTTCATCACTGTTAAATCTTTTCCGAGTTATCCAAATGTTGATCACTTCGTTGACTCTTTCTGGAAACCATGTACCTCAATTGGTATGTCAATCGTGTGAGGTTTCAATTGATTGTACATTCAGCCGGCTTTTGAGTTAACTTCTTTCGGAAATCCTTCATTTCCTGACAAATATTCCGTAACAATTTTGTCTGTTCTTCCCATTGTGAACTGTTGATAACTTGGTATATAACAGGTTGAATCGTTTGTTGTGTATACACCGCCGGTGAAAACACAACAAACGATTCAACATGTTGCTGCTCTACCCGTGGTGTCACATTGCCTGCATACAGTGGAGTCGACATTTGCGTTGTTGCAGGAACATGGTCGTACTGCACATCAATAGTCTTGAGAAATTCCGATACTGGATCCATGTTTCAAAATAACACTAACGTTACAATTTACGCATGTAATAACGTTAACTTCTTCGAGGATCAAATATATGGGATGCTGCTCCAACTAAAGAAAAACAGAAGGACAAAGCACCTGCGTCGAAACGTGCTCGAGAGGAAAGAGACAGTCTTGGGGCCAATTCTTCTTTCATGGAATCCGAGGCCTTTAAGGGACTGACGGAACACCTTACTCGACTAGAAACACATATGGACACACTCCCAACAGTGAAATTCATGGAAGAGTTCCTTTCAAAAGGCATAGAAGAGAAGTTTGAATCATTCAAAACGCAACTGCAGGCTGATATCGACAAGCATATTTCGGTTCACATAAAGGATTTGACTGACAAAATTAATCACTACGAGACGGAAGCAGATTTGTTGCGAGAAGAAGTTGACGTGTATCGTGCTGAAAACGACAATTTAAAGACAGACATAAAATATCTCAGGCAACAATTAAATAAAGCGGAACAATATTCCATGAAAACGTGTGTACGAGCTTTGGATATCCAGGTCACAGAAAATGATGATCACACTTTGGCAGAAAGATTTTGCAACATTGTAAATCAGTCGCAGACCGAAATTAAGATAAGTACGGCTGATATTGTAGCGGCTCATCGACTTCCTTCCAAATCACAGCCTCCCCCGTGTATCGTGAAGTTCCTGCGAGCCGATACACGGAACATGGTGTTCCAAAAGAGAAAAGTTCTGAAGCAGAAGAAGACGGACGGATCGATGGCCCCGGTTAAAGTGCGCGACGACTTAACTAGGGACAATCTGCAGCTGATGAACTCACTGTTTGACCACAGGATGGTCAAATACGGATACCACCGGAACGGGTTTATTTGGGCAAAGCTGCAGAACGACACGAATGTTAAAGTTGACATTTTAGAAAACCTGGACCACTTATTCAAAGACGCTGCGAAAAGATCGACCGCTAGAAAATGACTTGTGATATGACTATTCTCACCTTTGTACATAACTGCTCTATTGACATCGACCTGATACCCCATCCGCCCAACATCATCACCCCGCTAAAATTAACCTGATAAAACCTACTTGCAAACTTCTCCTATAATTCATATTTCGCTGTCAATTTCTTTTTCTTTTTCTCCCCATTTCTGACACATAATTTTACAACGATACTCAAAATCTGTAACCACCCCACTAAAAGCGTCCTGTTTAATTTAATCTGATCTGAATCTCCTGTTATAATTTCTTTTTTCGCTCAATGTCTGCAACCACCCTACTAAAAATGTCCTGTTTAAGCTGATCTGAACCCCCTCTTATAATTCATTTTTCGCTGCCAATATGTTTTCCTATCTGATGCACATATACACATATCGTGTGTCATACTTCTATATTATCTCAATAAGTGAAATAATATTTTTTTAAATACATATGCCGAGATTATAGTTCATAACAATGGCACTATACACTTGCGCATAAACTAATCCAATCACCACCAAGTGAAGTTAGCAGACATACCTTGACAAACTGAACATTATGTTACTCTGGCCTAACTATTAATTTGACCATTCACTGACCGCCTGTTGTCAACCTGAATATCGATTGATTCTATTTATAGACTGTACCTTTCAGCTGCATTGCCCAAACACATATCGATTGATTTTATTTATAGATTGTACTTTTCTCAGCCATGACGTGTCCGATATATGTCACACCTTACATTAATTTGCGAAGCTACATATCAGGCTGAACTTTAATTGTCTTATTGCAATACATCTCGCGTTCTCAAAGATTGTTTAAGTTATATTGACAAATCATTGGCTAATTAATACCAGGTTGTGTATTTTTGTTACCGATTAATGTCGACTTTTAAAATTGTTAAGTATATACACATGTTGCCGTACGTATATACAAACACACTGAATTAAAGCCCATTACTGAATTGACCACACCATTGAATTCTAGTCACGAATTTAGACCTAAAATTAAAATAGTTATCTATTCTGTTTACGGAGTTAATAATGCGCACTACACACCCTTCATACACACATAGACCATATGAACATATGCATGCGGGTGTGTAATAAACACAAAAATAACTGTCTTTAATATTACATTCAAACAATATGCTTTGGAACTGCCTGTCCCGAACTAGGAAGCAATTTTCACACAATCCTCTCTTTAATGTATTTCTGTCCTCTACTAAGGTTTGCACTATGTTTGTTTCTTATTCACATGTATTTTGAAAATGAAATATGGGTTTGCTCTAACAATCTACAATTAATAGATGTCGGTTAAAATTCTTTCAATGAATTGTCAAGGACTTGGGGATAAGAAAAAACGGAGAGATGTCTTCACATACCTTAAAAAGTTGAAGTATGACATTTACTGTTTACAAGACGTTCATTTTACTCGCGATCAAGAGAGATTTATTCAATCGGAGTGGGGTTATACTTGCTGTTTTAATTCTTTCAAATCATCAAGTAGAGGCGTCGCGATTTTATTCAATAATACATTTGGTCTAAAGATTAATGCATTACATACGGACCCAAATGGGAACATGCTCATAGCCGAAATTAATGTAGATGATTTCAAGCTAACATTAGTAAATATATATGGACCCAATGCAGATACCCCGTCTTTTTATGAAAAAATTAACAAAATACTAACCGATGATATCATATCTGATAACGTTGTGATTTGTGGTGATTACAATATTGCCCTTAATCCTTCAAAAGACTGTTTTAATTACGTTGGTGACAATAACCCGAAAGCTCGCAAGGAACTATTTAAACTAATCGGCGAAAAAGACCTCATTGATGTATGGAGATATCAGAACCCAGAACAACTAAGATATACTTGGCGAAGAAAGTCCCCGTTTAAACAAGCACGTTTAGATTATTTTCTCATATCAAACTGTATTTTGCCTTTTACTGAATCATCTTCCGTAATACCTGGTTATCGTACCGATCATTCAATAGTAGCTGTGAACTTCAAATTATGTGATACGAAACCCGGACGTGGCTATTGGAAATTTAATAACTCTCTACTTTCTAATAAAACTTTTGTCGATAAAATAAATGAAACTGTAAAGACGACTGTCGAACAATATAAATCGTCGGACAATGACACGCTATGTGATAACGAAGAGAGTCCAAAGTTTCAAATAAACGACCAATTATTCTTTGAAACATTGCTCATGGAGATGAGAAAAACGACGTTAACTTTTTCAAAAGCACTAGCAAATACTAAACGCCAAGAAGAATCTTTACTTGAAGCAGACATTGAAGTGTTAGAAAATCGGCTTACTGATGATGATGGTATTGAGAAATTACAACAACTTAAACTACGATTAGAAGATATAAGAAAAAAGAAATTAGAAGGCGCAATGATACGTTCAAGAGCTCGATGGGTCAGTGATGGGGAAAAACCAACTAAATATTTTCTTAACTTAGAAAAAAGACATTATATGAATAAAGCACTTCTTCAGGTTGAAAAAGAGGATGGTAAAGTGGTTACAGATCAAAATGATATTCTCGAAGAGGCCAAACTATATTACGAAAAATTATATGAAAATAGACACGAGAACACAAATGTATCGGACATTGAACAATGTGTTCGCGTTCAAAATGATAACACAAATAATTTCCCAAATAAATTATCTCCAGAAATCTCTCACACCCTTGAATCACGTATTTCTGAAAACGAGGCATTAACCTATTTAAAACATATGCGCAATAACAAAAGCCCTGGTTCCAGTGGCTTCTTGTGTGATTTTTATAAAATGTTTTGGAATAAAATTGGTAAATTCCTAGTTAGGTCATTAAACTATGGCTTAGATAAAGGTGAATTATCGGTTACACAGAAACACGGTATTCTTACTCTGATTCCAAAAGAAAACAAACCAAAACAATTCCTAAAAAACTGGCGACCTATTTCACTTCTTAATGTGTCATACAAAATTTTATCCGGTATACTTTCTGAAAGATTGAAAAGTGTAATTCAAGATCTTATTCATCATGACCAGAGTGGGTTTTTAAAAGGTAGATTCATTGGCGAAAATATACGATTAATATCAGACATCCTGTCCACAACAAAATCTGCTGATATCCCTGGACTACTTGTACTCCTTGACTTCGAAAAAGCTTTTGATTCGGTCTCATGGTCATTCTTGTCGTCAGTCTTAAAATACTTCAACTTTGGGGATAATTTTATTAAAATCATTAATTGCTTGTATAACGGTATATCGTCAAATGTCAATATCAACGGGCATATGTCTCGTAGCTTCAGAATCTCGAGGGGCTGTCGCCAAGGTGATCCAATTTCGCCTTACATTTTTTTATTGTGTGTAGAAATATTAGGTATAGGATTCCGGAAACGGAAAAATATCAAGGGTATTAAGATAGGGAATTCAGAATTTAAACTTTCACAATATGCTGACGATACCTCATTATTTCTTGATGGTGACCCCCACAGCCTTGACAATGCATTCGAGCTATTACATGACTTTTATCTTATTTCAGGTTTAAAAATTAATTACGACAAAACAGTTGCGGTATGGATTGGTAAGAAAAGAGATTGTACTGACTCTATATGTGACAGATGGAAAATAAGATGGCTACCAAATGGTTTTAAAGTTCTCGGTGTAAATTTCCAATTAGATGCCGATGATATATTTTCGAATAATTACATCACAGCGTACAACCAGATACGAACAATTTTTTCTGTGTGGTCTAAAAGACACCTGACGGTTATCGGGAGAGTCACAATATTCAAGTCATTGGTACTTTCTAAACTCTCGTTTTTATTTATGACAATTCCAAATCCACCAAAAACATTCTTAACTGACATAAACAAAGACATATATAATTTCATATGGGATAAAAAACCTGACAAAATTGCTAGGAAATATTTTCAACAAGACTATTCCATGGGAGGTTGTAAAATGATTGATATCCAAACATTTATGCATTCAATGAAAATATCATGGGTGAAACGCTACATAACTCAACCGGAGTCTTGGCAAAACCTCGTCCGATATCAAATGGAGTGTACAAACAATGACAAATGGTATCTATCAAATGGATGTGCCCTTAATAGATATAAAAGCAAATATATCAATCAATTCTGGATAGATGTTCTAGATGCATGGAAAATATTAAACTTAAAGATGGCCCCAAAAACGCACAGTGATGTGCTCTCATCGACGATTGTAAATAACGATATTTTCAAAATAAACAAACACGCAATTAATGACAGATCGTTGGCCCTTCGTGGCATATATTTTGTGAACGATCTTATGTGTGATAATAACAAATTAATGTCCTATGACGAAGCAAAGCGGTTATATGGCATTAAAACAGATTTTTGGACATACAACGGTATAATCTCTTCAATAACAAAATACCTAACTAAAATGGAAAACTCTAGTAGATATCAACAAAGTAACAACGAACGACTGAACAACCCAATACTACCGTATCAGATCGAACACTTACTCAAATCGAATTCGAAATATATATACAATTGCATTCAAGACCCAAAAATGAATATGAACCTCATCTCAAAATGGGAGAAGAAACTAAATATGCACCATGAATTAGACTGGTGGTCAGACGTTTTTAAAACTCCCTTTGTTCAGTTTTGTGACACGAAATATGTATGGTTTCAATATCGGATAAACAATAGAATATTAGGGACTAACAATGTACTAAAGAAAATGGGTCGATCTGAAAATGATACATGTTCTTTTTGTAAAATTGAAAAAGAGACCATTAGCCATCTTATGTTTCAATGTCACATTATTGCTTCGCTGTGGAACGAGATTCGTATATGGATATTTAACACGACTTCAAATAAATTAGAAATTAATTCAAACACTATTTTATTTGGCAAAGCTGATACTTTGAAAATTGATCCACTCCTCCAAACGATCTTGGTCATAATTAAGTATAATATATACCGATCAAAGATGAGATCTGAATTACCAAAATTGCAAAATATCCAAACAGAAATACGAATGTACGCAAAAACTGAAAGATGGATTTTTTACAGCAAATCTAGATATACTGAGTTCGAATATCGGTGGGATAAATGGAAAGGTCTGTTACACTAGTACAGTTAAACAGCACATACATAACTATAGATATTTACATGTATGCTGGAAATGTAGTACATAACATTGCACATGCCTGGCACACAAGTATTCCGTAAATATTATTTAGTATTGTAAAAACTGTGTTTAAACACGAATGTGGACCAGACATGTGCCGTGTTGTGTGACTTACCTAATAGTATGCTTACTTATTTGAATCATATAGTGAGTAAAATTAATTGCATACCAGCTATCCATGCCGTACATAATCACGTTACGTAAATATACCAGATTTTAAGACTTTTAGCTCGATGCTAACACTAATTAATAATCCCTCAATGTTAATATTTTGCATTATGTAATTACCATATATATACCTAATAACGTGAGGGACTCAGAAAAAATTACAAATAATACATATACCCAATATTTCATTTTCATTATATTCATTATATTTATTATTATAACTAATGGAAATTTAATATAACTAAACAACACAGCATTCATAGAACCATTCACTCCACACTCTTTTTTCTCTTCTACCTTTCTACAGTCTCAAAAAAAAAAAAAAACGAAAGAGACAAAAACTGTTTAATTACCAACCATTAACTGTAATATAATTCATGTATTATCACAATGTATTTGTCTTTTTTCAAATAAAAATTTATAAAAAAAAATTAAAAAAAATATATGGGATGCGCGGGCCTCGCTGACGACGTCATGCGTTTTTTTACCAAATTTTTCCGAACGTCAAATCAGATGTGTTTCTTTTTTGTCAAAAACATCATATTTCTATGAATAAAACACCGATTTGACTCGGGAAAAATTTATCTGTACCGTTTTACCATTATCTCATAACATATTTCACTGAAAGGTAACTTCTACAAGTACATTTTACAACGCTAGCGTCTTTGAATTTATTCTAAGACTTTCGCTTTTGTTAAATATGCACTGGTAAAGTAGCACAATTTACCAATGCATCTATTTTTGCTCGGTATTATTCTAAGTTCAGTGTGTACAGCGAAGGGGAACGCCCTTCGCTTACCACACTGCCATTAGAATCCGAGAAAAAATCGATACATTAGTAAATTGTGCACTTTTCTGTCAAAACCCTTCGAAGCGCTCACCTTACTCTTTGGAATCTAACACAACATCTGGACCGACCCTGGTCCCACCCCTCGCTCGGGGCCACTCTGGCCCAGAGTGGCCCCGAGCGAGGGGTTTGGATTTGTTCTGGCCCACCCCTCGCTCGGGGCCACTCTGGTCCATGGGCCAGAGTGGCCGACCCAGAAATTTTGGACCGACGAGCCCCCCCCGCCCCCCTTGGGCGGCCTCTCTGACCCACCTCCATCGCTGTCGGCCACTCTGGTCCATGGGCCAGAACTTTTACTGGGGCGTACACTCTAGCCCATGGGCCAGGGTGGCCGACCGCGAGGGGGCTGGCACTCTGGCCCACCCCCTCGCTGCGGGCCACTCTGGCACATGGACCAGAGTGGCCCGCAGCGAACGGGATGGAACAGAGTGCCCGCCAATACTACTAACATCACTTTGAACGAAATAGCAAAAGGTGATTTTAAAATAGTTCTTACAGTTAATCTCCTTCGTATGCATATTACTGGAGACATTGTACACCACGTATTTCTGATATCCGTGTTTTATGACCAGCTAGTATAAGACAATAGGCGAATCAGTCGAATGTGTATGGCAAGCGACGGATTAAATGGTGGCTCGGCTTTGTTGCCAACTGAGATACAGGATGAAATATGATGAATGCTACGGATGCTTCAATGACAGATGCTTGTAGTTTAATAAATGTCTAGCAATTTTAAATGTAATTCCCTGGTGTTGCTTATATATTGATTGCTACTTTGATATATATTATTTTTACTAGCCTGCCTTACTAGTTACCTGTATATGTGGTTAGTTTTTATATTATATAGCAAATATAACAAATAAGAGAATTTCCTTAAATTTCCCCAATTATATACCCTTAGTTAAATTTGGCAATTCATTTTGAAATTTGGGAAAATTTGGAAAGATAAAATATTGGTCCAGCGCCAACCCTGCACCATATATAGTATGGTGTTCCACAAGAATGTGCGTTGGGACATGTCCTGCTCATGTTGTACGCAGAACCACGCACAATAGGATATCATCAGGACAAGTGGCGTAAACTTTCAGTTTAACACTGACGATATTTAACCATTCCGAATGTGCTCTATTACGAAGGTTCCCTATTCCGAAGGTTTTTGTTATTTTAAAGGTTAATTCTATATTTTAAAGCATTGAGAGGGTTCTCTACTTTATTAAGGAAATAACGTAAAACATTGAAACAATAAATGTGATTATTTTGTTTTCGCGGGTTTCCATAAGATTTAATGTCATTACGGATGATTTTATTTCTCAATACATATTTACGTTACGCAATATATTATAAATATATTCAACAAACAAGATAAATAATACAAATAATAAATAAATATATAAATAAACATGTAATACATAATAATGCATCACATGAATAATGTAAACGACACTGATGTATAATTGATTCTAAACATACGTATGTGCGTTGTGTATATACGTTACAAGTATATCATAGAAATAGCTGCTATAAGTTTCTATGAAAGGGAGACTCTACTCAAATATTGTTGTTGGTTTCTATATTCGCTGCTTCGTAGAATAAGGTCACGAGATTTCAAGTATATACAGAGTTCGAAATAACCGGCGAGAATAAAACTATGTTACAGATCGCAGATAAGCCTAAATCCAAAATAGAACGCTCGTAATTGATATATATTTTTGTACAGTATATGTATTTATTTCAGTCATGCAGTCATCGTGAATTCAACTTTCCATAATAAACGATAAACTAATACTGTCTCCCTGACATTAATACCCGACATTTGGGACAATTTGGAAATTACGCTGGGTGTATAAATGTACTGCATGTGAAAACTAGCGTAATAGTATTGTTCATTCCTCGTGTGGTTTTTGTGTGGGAAACTTTTGATTCATTTCTGGCTAAATAAGCCCAGAATTGAAAAACCTTCGGAGTAATTAACCTTCGGAATAGAGAATGCTACCCTATTTAACTCAGTGTGTAAGTATGTACTCGATGATTTGCCTTATTTTCGTTTTATGCTGTGCCTTTCTTCCGATTTGCATCACTGTTGACCATATATGCCGATCACATGTGTACACACTCTGTTAATAAAAGGGGGTACGTGTCGATAGATGAATAAGTAAACATAACCAGGCGACAAACCAATGATCAAAATTTGTTATTCAGACCAAAACAACTATTTCAAAGCATATGCATAAAAATAAACGCAATAGTTTTCAGATTTTGTGTAAATTTTCATTTCGTATAGGCGACAAATTGTACGCCCACTCAAAGTACATTAATAGTACAGCGGCTTCGTGCATAACTTTGGGCGAATTGTGCATTTTGTGATAAAAGCGCCATATTTGACATGTGAACATGAGATGAAAGTAATCAAAACTCAGAAGAGTGCCAAGACAACCACCCGAGTTGATCTTCAACAAAAAAAAAAGAATACTATTCCCAAAAAATCATATTTGTTTACCACTAAACGGTTGTTTACTCTAATCCATTCCACTGTATTCACAAAACACGTTGTTCGTTCCAATTCGTGGAGCGAATCCTATTGCACTGATTCCAAGAAGGCGGCCAAAATGGTCGCCGAAATATGAACATGTTATTTTTTGGCCATAGCAACCATCTGAAGATTCAATGTGCATCCGATGTTCATGTTGTGGGGTTAATGCGTCACACTTACACTAAGTGGATTCCTGATGATTTGACTGTTATGAAAGTACTTAGCAAGAGGGTAGGGGCTAAATTTTACCGGATGAATGGGGTTAAGCAGATTGGGGTGCTATAACTGTTCTATGTCTCATCGATCTCTTGGAGTTCTGATATCAGATTGTAAATTAAGGTACCAACACCTGTTTGAAGCAACTGATGCCTGTGTGTATAACAGTATCAAAAACGTTCTGATAGTCAACAAAGCAGGCATAGAATCTACCATCTCTGGCATCACCCATTGCTCATTCTGAATATGGGTACCATAAAACAGTTCCTCCCCCGTGAACCATCTAAAGATTCAATGTGCATCTGATGTCCATGCTGTGGGGTGAATGCGTCACAATTACATTAAGTGGATTCCTGATGATTTGACTGTTATAAAGCGACTTAATCAAAGGGTAGAGGGTAATTCTGATCGATCTCTTGGAGTTCTGATATTGGAAGATTCAACCACTTTGTGTCTATCGATTGTATGAAAGCATATCATTCTCCATTTTGAAAGGCAATTCACCAGCCGCATTACTTGTGTCGCAGAATTATACTTGTTCACGGTAGTGCTATGTGTGGCATGTTCGCCCTAAGGCGTTTTATGGTTGCGATGGTAGCAAGCGAGCAAAATACCCGGATAAACCAGATTATCTTAACTAGAAAGATACTACTAACGCATATATACGTAAACATTCGGCTTTTTAAATACCCCAAAAAGCTCAACTTAATGCTGACAATTGACCGCCGGATAAAACACAGAAAAACTTCAAATTCCCACTCCAAAATGCTGAGCAATGGCTACCCATAGATTGTCAATCGATTTTGAGTTCATCTGATAGATGGATGATTTTCAGTAAAGTTGACACTTTCTCAAAGATTTTGGACAATTTAAAATTTATCATAAAGATATACTTTTGTTGCTTGAATGTTTTTGGATGGTCTTATTTTGGCAGAGACTACAAATTATATTTTAAAGACAATTTATGAACTAAATCAATATAACAGATGACAACAACCGTTATTTTTAAAATGTTGTTGAAATATCTGTATTTACCAGTTTTTGACAACAAATATAGTGTTCTGTAGATTTTGCTATGCCCCGTTGCGTAGCTATATAAAATTGTGATGTATCGCATGCATTCTTTCGTTGCCCGTTTTCTTTTGGCCGAGACTACAAATTATATTTTAAAGACAATTTATGAACTAAATCAATATAACAGATGACAACAACCGTTATTTTTAAAATGTTGTTGAAATATCTGTATTTACCAGTTTTTGACAACAAATATAGTGTTCTGTAGATTTTGCTATGCCCCGTTGCGTAGCTATATAAAAATGTGATGTATCGCATGCATTCTTTCGTTGCCCGTTTTTTTTAAAGGGAATTCCCACAGTTTCTCATAGGGTGGACAGTGCATGGTATAGAAATCCATATTGTCATGTTATGAATTAGTTACATTAATGCGATTACTCAAGTACATGTACAAATTTATGCAAAGTTTGAGGTTCAAACTTGAACTTAGTTAATCATGGCATCACGATTGCTATGTGAGTCACGGTTAGGTGACCGCGATCGTTGCCACGTTAGCGATTCACTAAATCATTACATCAACTTCTTATGCACTGATAGCTGAGAATGATACTTGAAAATGTAATCTTTCGAAGAATTATATGCGCTCGTATTGGATATAGATCATGTTCCATGGTAAATGTAACTGTTGTCATTGCAATGCCTTATCTGGTGAACAGACAAACTTATTTTGTGTCATTTAATTGTTGGCTTCAGCTTGCGTCCAATGCTCACATTGACAGCAATGACATAGCACCTGTTGACATATCAGTACCAAATGGTACAGGTGGCGACAATAATCAGCATCATCGCATCGTTTCGCCTATAACCATATATTGAGTCGATGTCGGAACTGGGTATATCGAAAAATATACGACAATGCCTCATTAATGAGCAACGACCAACCATCTGGTTGCGGAATTCCCGTCTAATTGAAACTAAAGTAAATATCGCGTGTATGTGTGTCCGAATCGATGTCTAAATGGGGACTATATCGTTTCCGGAACGAGATGTACTCATAATCCATCTCGTCTCTGCCTGTGATTTAGATTACAACATGCACCTGCCTACTATCACGTGTAGCAACACTCAGTACAAATAAAATAACTATAATACATGTACATCACATACATTAATTGGGGTTGTCACTTGTCTGGGGCTAATCATTGAAATGTTTAGTGAAACCCATTTTACAGGAGTCTAAAGTAATTAGCCCCATTCAAAATAGACAACCCAATTAATGAATAGCATATACATGTATTATAGTTATTTGTACTGAGTGTTGCTACATATGGCAGTATATGCAGGTTCATAATGTAATCTAAATCATAGGCAAATTAAACAAATTACAAAAAACACAAAATTACTGCTAGTGGCTGGGGAGCGAAATTATACCACGTACACATAAACATATATGGGTTATTCGCTAAAATGCTAAATTGTTTCACAGAAATAAATTCGACTGAGACAAAGTGTTCGATGATAGCAGAGTCCTTTGCAACACGTTTCTACAACCACACAAGTCATCCCTATCTGCACGGGACAACCAGCTCCTTATCAAGTGTATCATACAACATATCATCTTATTTGAACATGATTTACCTGATCTGTGATTACAGCACGAGACTGTCATGTGTATCAACACTCAGTGCAAATAACATAGATATTGTATATGTTATAAATTAATTGGGGTTGTCTCTTTTGAATGGGGCTAATCACTTTAGGCTACCATTGGCACACATACATGTATTACGGTATTTAATTGTTGCATAAGACGACTGGTCACTTCCGGTTGTCTCTAAGCGTGCTTGAATAACTACCCAATAAGATTTCAATCAACCAGGATTCAGTCATAAGGATACTTTCTGCGTGGCAAAGTAGGGTGGTCTCTCCTGACTTGCACTTGCATATAGATATCGACATCGCGCCGACATATTGAAGGAACAGAGCGAGAACGTTCGGTTTCGATCAGCGCAAACTCACTGATTTCTATACTGGTCTTACGCAGGATTCCAGAAAGAAATGTGAGTATCATCTAATTGTATATGAAGAATGTAGTATTGTGGCATGTTATTTGGTATTCACGGTACTAGATTCGCATAACATTCACTGTTGCAGCCTAACTCCCAACAAATATTATAATCAGAGTGTAGTATACAGATTTGACCCGTGTCGATATAGCAACAAATGCTCCCATAAGAATGCTACATATATGTTGCAACGTGTGGGTCTCCGAGACCATCTAAAAGTGAAATACAACACAATCAGAGACGTCGCGACAGAGGGGGTTTGGGGGTGTATTACCCCCCCCCCCCAACTTTGGTCAAAATTTGCAACAGTTGGAGATTTCATACCTGCTAAAACATTAGTTGGAAATTTCACACCAACAATAGGTTGATAATGTTCTTGTAGTTTGATTTTCAAACAATTTATTGTGGGAATTAATTGTTTTTGGACCAATATTTGCATATTTTCACATTTTTTGTCAAAATTTTGGACTGAAATGGTCATCCGTTGGATATTTTAAGGGGGTGAGAGGTTGGAAATTTCCAACACTTGGAAAGCTTGTGATCTGGTCCCTCCCCCACGGCCAGTCAAAAACTGGTAGTTAATTTAAAGCCAGTCTAGTTGCTAGGATTTGCGATTTTCTCACACCGGGCCGAACAACCATGGTGGGCCCGTTCTCTTGTCCGTAGCCGTTTGTATTTGTCTGGAGTTATACCATTAGATGATAGGATTTATGCAATTTTCAGGTTAAAATATCTGAAATGTTCTCATACCGGGAATATAGAACCATGGTTTATGAATATATAGGATATTAGGCCTGAGCACTGAAGTGCAAGGTGGGGGTGCAAATGGAATTATGCAAAACTTGTGTTTGGTCTGATTCAAGGGGGGTGTAGTTGGAATTTCCCAAGGTGGACAACCCCCCAATGGAGACCCTCTAGCCACGTCCCTGAACACAATACATTTCTGCAAAAGACATAATGGGTAAATACCATGGAGTACAAAACAAAATATGTGCACTACAACTGCTGCAAAATATATAAAGAAGATAACATGTAGATCGTGAGGACCCATTAAGCTTCAGCGATTATCAGGCTACGAGTATCACTAAACATGATATCTAACACCACGAATACGAACGTTTTTGAATAAATTTACTCAACTGAACCACTACATTTGGGTCGTCAGATGACATAAACCATATACATTTATTATTTAGGTCTAACGTCGAAAAATTGTTGAATTTCTGACAGATATATGCAAGCAGGTTACTCCTCTTAGAGTCATAAACTGGACATTTCAATACGAAATGAACTCCATCTTCTACTACATTTGCATTGTATTTGAGGCAACTGGTGTGTTCCAAAGTATCAGTTTGCTTATATGGTGAATTCAGAGTATCCTTTGGATATCTGCTGACTTTGTTTTAACAAATCTACCAGTTTCGACTCTCAATCAATGACCAGATTGAATCTGAATCTTGTCAAATTACACCTGTCTTCAAAAATCTTTATCACAGAAAATATTTTTCATAACCTAAATTTGATTTAAATTTAAAGTCCTTTGCCACCAGATTTATTGACATAGCGGTGTACCAAATATTAAAATAGTAATCTTTGAGCTCCTTTTTTCAGAAATGCGTTAAAGCAACCTTCACTTTTATCCTTGGTGTCCTCGTGAATTCCTAATACTTTCATTAATATTTGCACACAACTATACAATGAGTTCATATTTTTCTTGTAATTTCTTTTGTGTGGTTGAATGCAGCATTTTGTAGAGGAGAGGAAGACCCTAAGTTTTCCAGCCGGTACAAATATTTATTTGTAGAGGAAACTATTTTGTAGTCCAAAGGAAATCGTACTAACTCAGCAGAGCAGCAAAATTTGTTGCATTTCTTCTTATACCAAGAAGTGATTTACAAAACCGAATATGCATTTTTTTCTCCAGAAATTATCTTTATATATATCATCGGTTATAGAGGCTTTCCTCAGTCGTGGTAGAGCAAACCTGGTGACTCCCCAAATTTCACTTCCGTACAGCAATATTGGGGCTACAGTGCGATCAAAAAGAGCTAATCTAGTACTTATGTTGCGATTAAAAGACAAGAAATCAGCCTTTAGTCTAAACAGTGCTTTCGAAGTACGCTCATATAGATTTTGCTGAGCTGGGCCAAAGATACCAGACTCAGATAATTCCGATCCTAGGTACTTATAACGCTGCACACATTCCAGATCAAAACGTCCAATTTTAATGTTGTTACGTGAGCAATCGCCCTGCTATATTGAAGATCAGAACCTCTGGTTTGTTACATTTATATTTAGGCACATTTTTTCACAGTAAACTTGTAACAGGTTCAGCATAGATTGTAGACATGGCGCAGTAGTTAAGAAAAGTAGAAGATCATCAGCAAATAAAATGAACGGAATTGACTTCCCTTTTATAAATACATTGTCCCTCAAGCCCTTGAAAATTGCAGGGTCATCATTGATAAAATCCTTGAACAAATTAGGACTTACCTGACGAACACCAATTTCATGACTGAAGAAATCAGTTCTTTCATTACCAAATCGCACACAGGACTGAGACGTGTTATCATATTGTAAAATAAGGTACCAACACATATTTGTAGCAACTGATGCCTGTGTGTATAACAGTGTCAAAAGCTTTCTGATAGTCAACAAAGCAGGCATTCAATCTACCATCCTTGGCATTACAATATTCATCCGTGACACATTTAATGTCAAACACGTGGTCAGCTGTTCTGGCCTTCTTGAAAACCCCAATCTGACATTCATTAATTATTTTGTGGCTAAGAAGGAAACAATCTAATCTTCTGTTCATAATATAATTAAATTTACCAACCCTAGTTATAAAAATGCCACTATAAGTATTAGGGTCACAAACATATTTACATTTATGGTAGGAACAATATATCCATTGGAGAACAACACTGGATATACTCCATTGCAGGAACATGCATTAAAGAAGTTATGTAAACAAGGCAAGAGAAACAAATGACACTGCTATCAGTATATTATTTGAAATTGCATCTAGTCCTGCAGCTTTGTTAATCTTCAACGTTTTAATGGCATCGCTGATTTATTCGGAGGATATACGAATATCCAGTTCATTAAAAACATTTTGATAACTGGTTCCCTAATTCAGTGATTCGTTCCGTATGACACGTTTGATGAACTCAGGTTCTTGAAGTGACTGAGCTACGTGTCGTGGTCAATGGCATCAGTTAACTTCTTATCTTTACTTTGGAATTTATTTACCTTTTGCCAGTATAATTTGGGGTTGTTTTCATGAAGGGAATCAATGGTATCTATAAGAGAAGCATAATAGGCTTTCCGTTTACATTTGCACAGCTTAGTGTATTGCCTATATACTATATAGTAGTGACTTCTCAACTCGAATGGATCTAAAGGATAGTTGGAGTAAACTTCACCATAGTTAATGAGTAGTTGTTTCCTTTTCCCAAGATCTCCATCAAACCAAAGCTTAATATTGTTCTTTCTCTTCCTTGGTGGCTACTTGAAGCAAATCTTAGCGGCTTTAGATAAACAGCTAATCAATTCTTCGGTAGCCTTTTTAATCCCTACTAAATGTCAATTTCAATTAAGAAATTACTTTCAGTTGAGATTGCAGATTTGGAGTACTCAGCGCACTCACTGTGGAATAAATCACATGAATTATCTAACCATAAGGGTTCAGGGGAAATTTGAAACCTGGAGCTAGGGAAACTGCTACCTTTCGGGTCATACATAGCAGACAGTTTCCATTCCATTGGAGTGAAATTAGACACTTTACATAAGATAATCTCATTGAGTCCTGTGATACAATAACATAGTCAATGACACTGGACCCAAGTTGGGTGTGACTAGTAAATTTAACCAAGGAGTCCCCAAATGCTCGCCCATTCAGAATACGGAGCTGACTCGCAATACATAGATCGATCAAATCTTTTCCACGTGCATATAATTTAATGTCCATATCCAGCCGTGAGTTCACATACCGACCAGCAGATTATAGGAAAGTAGATGGAATAAAGTTGACATTTTCATTGTCAATAAAATCATTGACTTTTGAAACCCTTGCATTGAAATCGCCACATATTGTAATATTCCCGAGTTTCTTATATTTACACATATCTTTCTCCAACTTGTCGAATATGTCATCCTCAAGGGATTTGTTGCCACAAATTGAAATATTGAAACAGAAACAGCGAAAGCCACACAATCACTTATCACAAACAATGGGCCATTATTATTATTATTATTATTATTATACTCTCTCCAAGAACCACGACCTCCTCTGCCGCGGCCTCTTCCACGACCGTGGCGACCCCTGGATATAGATCTTTTATTCTTCTCTGGATCCTTTCATATTCAGAGAGCACCATAAATCGTCTTTCTGATATTGGATGCAAGTGGAGCCGAACCTTTTTGGGACAGGTGGTACCGATCATCCGGGTTTAGCATGTCAGGAATCACAACACCTAAATAGAGCACATTGCTTTTAATAGCACGGAGGAGTTATCCTCTACTTCGTTCCAGATAAGAGCATTGATGATACTGGCATTCATGTCATGCATCATGTCATACATTCGGTGTGGTTGATGAGATTAATACGTTCATGATCGGACAGAGCTTATCACATTCCTTAACACTGCCCATAATCGGGGACATGATCCTTCAGAGAGCTGGTGAATGACTGAAACACAACTAGGTCTGATTGAAGTTTACCTGTTTGGGTTTGGATCATAGTCTCATCCAGAGTGAATTCGAAAACTTTGTAGCATTTGATTTCATCCGAGATTTTAGACTCGTCCAACTTTGCAACGTTAGATGTTCCACATTGGTGACTGTGTGTACGTTCGTTCCTTTTGATGTCTGCCTGTTCGTTTTGTGATGATGGTCCAGATGATGTTAAGAAAATCGAATTGGCAATATGAATTTTGAGGGACATTATTTCTTTGTGAGAATGCTCCACTTTCCTTCTGAGTTCCTCATTCACAGTTCTCTTCTGACAAGTTGTATATGATTTTTCTCATGCTGCAGACATTCCTGTAGAGAGATCTCAAGAGCAGAATTACATTACTCAATTTGAAATTGCTCCTGAAGCCCATTAATTTTAATTACAGCTACGGACAGATCCACATATTGGGATTCATTATATAAGCTTTTTTCAATTAGCTTCACACATTTCACCAGACTTTTAGTCAGCACACCACTTTCAACCTTCAATTCAGCTATATCGCTTGATGCTTCCTTTGACATTTCTTCTTGTGAGATGCACGACTTATTAAAGGCTACACTAATGTTGCTCTCCAACTGCTGTAATGTGTTACTAAGTTGTTTGTCAACTATACAATCCTTATGCCAATTTCCAGTATTGGAGTCACTTGGATTTGCCTGAGTAATTTGTGGTAACATTTTCATTATCACATGCCCCAGCCATTTTGTAAATAGAGTCAACAAGGTCCTTTATTGGATTAAATTTTCCGCCCACTCGATATTGGAGATATCCTGAACCGTAATGACAGATGTTGTTGGGAAAACGTGTACGCTAATCACCTTGTTCTTGGACTGGAATAGTTGAAGCTGGACTTCGTTAATAATATCACCTTCTACAGAATCTGTCTTGTCGGTCCACGAAAAATATTCTCCTCGATGTCCCCAAATTATTTGTGATACCTGAAGGCCATTGCCCACAGCCCACATGAACCTCTTTGTGCAAGAAACTCTAAAACCTACCATCCTTGCACAATCTTCATAGATAGAAAAATCAATGGTCTCAAATGAATTTCAGCCGCTTTACCCGTAGGTAGATGGACCAGATATGCCTCGCTGTATTTTATTTTAGAACTCGTCTACGGGTAGACCGTAGTAATACATTTTTCAAACAATAGAAAAAAGTATGTTCCCGGAACATAATGAAGTAAAACTTCGTCATATTAAATTATAATCTAGTTGATGTGCTCGTGATATCAATATTGATTAAATTGTATCAACATTAAACATTTAAATGAATCAGGACTTTATATATATAGTTAATACGACAAAGTGATCCAATATATTAGAACTGGTGTGATCGGGGTCTAGTTATTATTAACAGCTGCCACCACACACATAATGGGCATCCCCACAATGTCATCATAGTATCGTCATGAAATTTGTCGCTAAACGACGAAAATGTCAACTAGACCAGTGATGTTGGTGAAGAAGGGCCATAGTTTCCATTACCGAATGTATTGAAATTTCGAACCTATGTTCAGACTGATACGCTTCCCAATGTGAACGGGCTTCCTTTTTTATGATGTCCCCGTAACCGATGTGGTTAAGTCGTGGATAAGATAATCGCAGTTTGAGCTAGACGATGTTGGTGTGGTTTCAAACAGATAAATCGATATTGCATTGTCAAATTAACTTCACAATTTGTAGTGATATTTGACATATAATATTGTATATATAGAATACATGACAACACATGGCGATGGTAATGGCGAGAATTGTTCTGTGTTCATTGTATGTCATTTAATTCATCATTTGTAGATATTATTTTCTCATGCATTTTTATCTCATATTTATCTCTAATAAAGTATGTAAATGTACGGTTTATAACATGATATTTTCATTATAATGTCACTTTTGGTTATATTTGATGGATAACGTGATATTTTCATTTTAATATCTCACTCGTTGTTTATATTTGACATCTTGGTACTCGTTATAAACACGCGATCTCGTGTTTTTCCAGATATAATGAGAATTCTGATCCGATTAAAAGTTATCCCCTCTCCATACTGACTGTTAGCTTCGAAAAATATTGCTTATATATAACTATACGTAATTGCAGATCTGTGGAATCTTTTCGCAAGTATTTTGTAAATGTTATATTGTACAGAAATATCAATAAGTTGACCTAAAATATTGTCTGTGGTGCTCGTGAAACTGGAAATTTGACAAAACACGCTGAGGTCATGATCACAAAAAATGGTTAAAATAAAAGAAAACATAAATACTAATTAGAAGTAAAATAGCTATTGTGTCTTTGATTCGAATCCATGCCCGATCGACAGTGTAAGCGTTCCTCGCGGGCAGGGACGTTTGACGACAAATATAACGATATGATTACTACCAGGTGGGTGAATGCAATGTTGACACTTGTTCTCCTCCAAACGGAGTTTGTCCTCCGGACTGGTGGAAGTCGATTGCAGGGCGTGATATTCTCTATAGCTATACGGAGTTAAAGCTTTTGATGCAGCTATTGGTGTCGGGTTTGTCGTTGGAACAAGTCCAGATATCGTCGATGTGTTATCACGATGAAGAACATTTCGTATATCACACGTGAGTAAGATTTATATCACTATGAGATTCCCTCTTGACATTATTATACATGTGCATATATATTTCACCACGATCTCTAATGGAGATTCATTCATATTTCTGGCCCAGGTATAATAATTCAATCGTTTATAGAATACAATTTGGATGACAAGTCTTATTAGTTTGATTCAGATCTTCAGATTTCTTCTCGTGGGGAATTTAGAAATCATGTTGTTGGATAAGGTTGAGTCTACATAGTTTGGAAGTCCATGTTTTCATTTTAATGATGACCCCAATCTGGGATTGTTTTAAATGGCCAGCAAAGATATAATACTAACCTGGTTTTCATATATATATATATATATATATATATATATATATATATATATATATATATATATATATATATATATATATATATATATATATATATATATATATACTCCAATAAATCATAAATGATACTTTTTTATTTGAAATACAACACTGCTTGCGTTTTGTGTACTTGTAACATTGTTACCTGACAAGCAGCTCAAAAATGTCGAAAAAAGCTATCAATATGCTGGGTTTGTCTCAAAATACACCAGCCAAGCGTCACAACAGTCAGCGTGATAGCTCAAATGCATAGCCTATACTAGTTCGGTGGATTAACACACAATCGTAACATGCCGAATTAAAGCATGACACTTGGAACATGTTCTTTGAACCAAGATACATGTAAATCCTTTTTGGTGGGGTTCCTGGACAACCTGACACTGATAAGCCGTCAATCTGGTTTCCATGGCAACGGCATATAGAATAATTTATTGGAGAAAACAGAAATACCTGTTTCTGTTAAATTAATTTGTTTTGTTTGACAGTAGTATGTATGTTGGTAGTGCAAGTTGTTGCCCACTTCATGATCAAAATGCAAGATACAGTATATTCAAGGTCATTTGATGATTTGTCTATCTGTGACAGGCAAAAAAGGTCGGCGTCAGCTATCTTGGATTTCAGTATTAATTAAACCATTTAAATTCATTATTACAAGCTGCAGACCGTATCATAGATTATGCAATTATTCATGCAGGTTGACATTGGCATGTAAATGGGGTTATCGAATCATATATAAGGTCAATCGACAAACAAACAAAGCCACCAATAACCCAATGTGATCACATTTATAATTGGCCATAATAATTAGTGTGTGTATGAGACACTGCATGTTTCAAACAATACACTTTGAAGCGTTACCGGTTTTGACGTAATTTGACACGATTTTACCCGTCATGATACAGTAAATATTAGGACAATATATGGGGATATGTAGGTGGTCATTGGAATGGCAATGTTAAGCATGCACCTGTAGAATCGCTTACGAATTGTCACGCCTATCTCACTTAGGCACCACAATGTAAATAAAAAGTCGGCCGACAACGTGGCAAGTCGATGCCGCTTTGTTAAAGAAATTAAAAAAAATGTTGAAAAGAGTTAATAATTCCATAAAAAAATATTTTTTTCCGTCATCTATATACATGTTGCACATCTCCAATATGTGGGTAACAATACTCTGAAGTTACAAATATCTACGATCAAAACTGTAGGAGGAGATGATTACACCTTGAAGGTACCCTCATACAGAAAATTATAAAAATGTTTTTCAAAGTCGAAAGGCCTATAACTCTGGGAAAAATCATTGGATCAAACTCAAATTCGAACTTGACCTGTATTTTGATATGAACGACCAACAAAAAACCCCAGAATTTTCAATTGAACAGTCCAAACTTGAGTTATCATCCGGAAACCAAAGAAAAAAGAAGGAAAATTGAATTCTCAAAGTCGAAAAAAGTACATAACTCTAGGGAAAATCATCGGATCAAACTCAAATTCGAAATCAACCTGTATCTTGATATGACTGATCCACATAAAAAAGTAATTTGCAATTAAAGGATTCAAACTTGAGATATCATCCGGAAACCGAAAAAGTGAGAAATTTTCTAAGTAAACAAAAAGTTGAAAAAAGGGAAATAACTCCATAAAAGAACTTCGGATCAAACCCAGAATTGCAGAGCACCTGTGTGCTTGGTTGAGACACCTACATACCAAGTTTAAATCATATCGGATTATCATTACTGGGGTTATAACTCCGGACGGACGGCCACACGGACGCACGGGACGGACGGAGCTGATTACAATAGTCCCCCGAAAATAAATTTTACGGGGGACAACAAGCTAGCGGAAAATTGCACCAGCACTGAAACAACACAATAATTCCATATGGTATCATCTAATTGTATAACTGGGTTTTCCACAGCATTGATGTCATCTACTTTACAACGGCGTTTCCACCTTTATGTATTTTTGTGTGACTAGTGGTCCCCTTAGATCGCTGTTTTCTCGACTATTGGTGGCTTTTACGCCAGTTGGCCAATATGGATACGTTCATGAATTATTGTAGCTCACATAAAGCTCATCAGTAGGGTGTTAACGTGCTATCATTGTGTTAAAATCAGACTGTTTTCAGTGGGAGACAATATTCAGATACCATACCTAAGCATTTTGTGTAGCGTTTTCTCAGACATAGAAACTAAGGGAGGGACGAAGAAGTGTGCATCTGTAGGCACTAATATCACCCTACAGGGTTGTAGACCGTTTATTGTAATAAATATGATAATTACCTGTCCATGTAGATATTACTGACTTTTTGCGTCTCGGTCGCTCGAAAACAATCGCGATTTGACCGCCGCAGCACCCGTACACTCCAGCACAGCGGACATACACCCGCCACAGCGCAGAAACGATTGGTCGGCGTGGTTATGGAGCATCATTAGAACGGACCATGCTGGTTTCCGTTGCTAGCGACAGTGTCCTTAGAAACGTCAACATCCACAACGTATTTTCGTGCAATCGATGGCGACACCTTTCTAAAAGATCAAACGATGCGTCAAAACAAAAAGGCACTTAAATATAATTGTTCAATGTTCAGTTGGTGAAGTTTATAACTTGATTCATCAGTTTGCAGTTTGTTACTATAAAGTATACGATATTCTTCCGTGAGCTGGTGAATTTGCACTACCGATCTTTGTTCTGGTGCTGATTTTCAATTCATTAATAAGTTTCAAGCACAAACATTCAAATTCACATGACTGCTACTCCCGTACACTTATAAAGCGGACTATTTCGCAGTGCAGTCGCACGAATACAAAAATGTTTCATAATTAATTAGCCTCTACTATACAGTCGCTAAGTAGGTCATCGCTTCTCAACAAGGAGCCTGTGAATTTTGCGATGTTTTTTAATGAAAACTGAGATAAAATACATTTAAATTTGTTCGGTGGACAAACAGAACATCCGCATAGTGTAGCTGAATAGATAATTTATTTTTGCTGGTATATGGGCATCTATTTGGCTCGCCTAGAGGCTCGCCAAATAGATGACCACATACTCGCAAAAAAAAAAAAAAAATCAGCTACATTATGCGGATATTCTCTATATATTCAACTTTCTAATAATTCCGGTCGGCATGTGTAATATGAAGGTATTATCAGTCGTTGAGTATCCGTTTCCAAACCCAGCGTGATTTCCAAAACAATTTAAATTTGTGATAGATCTCTAGTTTTTTGTGGGTCATTTGAGTTATATTTAGGTAAAATGACCCCTGTGCCTCAAGAATCTGGTACATGACCAGTTTCCATTAATAGGTTAAACCAAATATATTATGTAGGTTCTCTGGGGCCGATTTAAGGTAATCGTTCAGTAATTTGTCTTCTCCTGGCGATTTGTCATACTTCAAAGTGTGTAACGCTCTTACTTCGGCTGTTTAATTTTTTCCAGAATTGTTGAAATTACTATGGTTCAGTTTGGACACGTGTAAAGAGAACTTTTCGCCATGAATACTAATGGTTATTTTTATTTCGGGTAACGCTTCTAATTGTACAATTATTGGCTACACAGACAGTATAAATCAATTGTCGTGACCTGGTAAAATGTTCTGTCCCATTTTTATTCCCGATCAGTTCCACCCATGTAAACAATTGATAACCTGACCCCATTCAGCAACAAGAAAACTAAGATGCATGCATCAGGTCGGCCGTGAACGCTCTACCATAGAATTGTTGTAGCTATCGATTATACATTTTGAAACACCTGTCTGGTTGTATGTATGTATGTGTGTATGCGTGAATGCATGTGTGTATGTGTTATAGACTCTAACACTGCTCGAATTTGGTATTTAACGTGTCAACTTGACCTCGCTCATAAGCATGTTTCTGGACCTTGACCGATCCGACTAAAAATTTGTGTGTAGGACTACTTCGATCCCGGGAGCAATATGGACGGGTCCAATTTCACGTGGGACCATGTTCTCGAACGTGCTGATATAGGCATGTTTCTGGACCAATTGAACAATAGTTTGGCCAGACGCTGTATATACTGGGTACTGTCCAGATGGAGGCGATCACAAAAAAAATCCCTAACTAGCCCGAACGAAGTCGAGTACATCAGCTAGTTTAATATATATTTTGGACATTTGTCTGTCTGTTTGTCTGTTAGCTATGGCCGGGAAAACTGCCGGACAGATTTGACGAAATTTGATACCTAGGGGAAATTATTTCCAGGGAGTATTTTGGACGGGTCAAATCTTGATCCCGACCTGACTTTGACATTCAAAAAGATCAATTCAAGGTCAAATCTGGTAAAACGGAAGTATTTCAACGAAATTTGATACCTACTGTTACTTTTGTCCCAGGAGTGTTTCGGGTGGGTCAAATCATGACCCTGACCTGATCTTGACATTCAAAATTGTCAATTCAAGGTCAAATCGGGTATAAAGCCGGGCGGATTTCGACGGGTACTTTTGTCGTGACTTTTGTCCGGGGAGTGTTTTGGACGGGTCAGATCGTGACCCCGACATGACCTTCACCTTTAAAATAGTCAATTCAAGGTTAAATCGCGCATTTCTCCGAAAATCAGAGGGGAACATCCCGGACGAAGTGGGGTCCACGAGCTACTATTATATATTTCTAGATTTAGTTACAAACTAAATACCTGTATATTGTACAAAGAAATGTTTGACAAATATATCTGTATCAATATTACCATACGGGTCATTAAAATAGATACGACGAAACAAATTTTGAAGGGTGCATGTATCAGGTAAATTTTTATATTTCAAATGATGACAGGAATGCAGAAAGTTGAAGTACCTATACGTAATACTGGCTATCCGCATGAAGAGATATACATGTATATAAAAACCAGATGAGGGATATGTCTGTACAGTTGCTAAACAATTCAGTCATGCAAAAGAGGACCAAAGAGTAAGATACCAAATTGCTGCCTGTGGTAATGTTTTTTAACGAAATTCGGGAAAATTAGATTACTCTCACCCTGGTTATCCAGAAGATAATTGTGGAATCTGATGACGATCGGACAAGGGGTGTAATCTGTAGGATCAACCAAATTATTTAGCCATAAAAATAGTAAAATTGAAGATCACCGCTGGCAGTGATGTCTTCACAAGGACAGTTTGAGAACAAAATATGGCTCACATCTAGCGGTGACCCAAAATATCCACATAAGAAAAAGTTCTCCAATAAAAGCTGGCTGCAGGGTGCGCCAATTGATTCAAATTCGAAATTTAGCAGGGTGTACTGCTTGTGGCCATGTTTTCCCCGCAAATTTGATAGACTGATGGACAAAACCACTGAATCCGTTGAATCAATATACATGTATACATGGATTAATTTATATGCATTGTTATACACAGTACTGGTATATAAAGGTACTGAAAATAACTATGTTACTAGTATACACAAAATAAACCATATATCATGGCTATGGGTTCTAATATCCGAACATGACAGCTGAGAACTTGGTGTGAATTAAAGCGTGGTGGTTTCTCAAGCATATCTAACCCTCCACGTTAGAAACATGCCATTAAATGTCATAAGTATAATCTAGCTTGAGGACAGAAGTGATCCATAAAACCCCCCTTAATTCAACCAGGTCCTCGCGCGATGTATGATCGATCACATGATGATCTAGGGGGATTATAATTGATGTATAAAAACAGCACTGCATGTAAATATAAAATAAAATAGTGCTACATCTTATTACAGATTATTGCCATATATAATCAGTGATTATACAGACAGTCTGACAAAATAAAGTTTCAGTGACACTCTATCCGAAGAGGGGAATAATTTCATCTGTTACAGTCAATGGAGCAATTATGAATCTGGAAAGGTGAAATTTCTAAGTAATACTAGATATCGACATGACGCGATAAAATATAACGTAAATGCAATATGGCCGCTGGCGACCATTTTTTCCTATGAAATTAAAAAAATATTTGATAGCTCTCATCTGATAGATCAATATCAAGATAAATATGAAGTTTGGTGATGATCGGATGAGTGAAGTGGACTGTGGTCTGTGCTAAACGGTTTACTAATGCTTAAACAGATTCTTACCTTAATATTTTTATGTTCACTTTATAAACTTCACTGAGTCATCTTTGTCATGTATTGAGTTTGATATCTTTTGTTAACAGTTTATAAATCATGTATGTCTCATGTTTGTTATTTTAATTTATGTGTTTATTATCATTAAATAAAGTTGCATTCCTTAAAAAGATTCTTACCTCAATGTTTTTATGTTCACTTTATAAACTCCACTGAGTCATCTTTGTCATGTATTGAATTTGATATCTTTTGTTAACAGTTTATAAATTATGTATGTCTCGTGTTCGTTATTATATTATATACACTTTATAGTGTGTTTTCAGAACGAAAACAAATTGAATAAAATCAACAAATTTGTAAATTTAAAAACAATTCAAACGTTGTTGTATTCCATGTCCCAGCCCGGACATATACACCAAATTTCAATAATATTCATTGAGAAACAACGGACCAAACGCTATATAACACCCGTATACATCGTTTATTCCGTATCGGACTCGGGTACATGTTATAGTAGGTACCGAATTGACACACGTCGACTGGGCGAGTTGGCCCTGGAGCGATTAGGCCGATTCCGGCACATTCTATAATTTACCGTATGTATCCGTTTACGCGTAGTTTACTTTAGAAAGTTCCGCAATTAATACCGTAAATAGAGCGACCTTATTTGACAGAGAATGCCTCTGTTATTGATTATCAAGTTGCTGTACATTAAAAACGACAAATTCACATGCTCGTTCAAGCGCAGTAGTCTATTTTCCCCATGTTAAATGACATCCACAAATACTAAATAACGCTAACCTACTGCCGAATGTTTGACACGACAACTGTTAACATATTTGGGCTGAATTCATCTGACGCGGTATTATTCCTCAAAATAAACAACAAAACCATCGTTACTTGGAAATGTAGTTTGGGCTAACATTTACATAAATCCTCCAGATCAATTATCCGACACACACGTCAGATGAAAAAGTCACATGAAGTAACCGGCCAAATTGGCCGAAATAACTGCTTTGGCCTGTTCGGCGTGCGCTGAATGTGTACCCGCTGAGCGGATTTGTAACCGATAAAGCAGTCTGCCGTGTCGCCCAATCTTTCGCCCGGGATGACTTCGCTGTGAAGTGGACACTTTCCCTTACTGCCTGCGACCTATACACATAGTATGCCCATTTAAGACTGTATATCTCCGCCAGGCAATTTCAACAACGAAATCAATTTTATAAAACCGGGTTCCAAGACTACAAATAACTTGTCCTGTGAAGTAAACACCGACACACTGGAGATTGTTTATATTATTTGTTTCACCCATCGGGTAAACTAATAATACCGTAAAACTTCGCTTTCCCTGTGTCAATAGATTTGACATGGGCATAGCGTAGTAGATGTTAGCCCGAAATTAATATTGATTATCTTTGTTTCGCGCTCCGCGTGTATACTGTTTCGCTGATTATTGGTATACATGGGCCATGGGCGTTTTATTTATAGAAATGATAATTTTTGGGACGGATTAAAAGTCGAATTGCGACCCGGAGGCCGAGTCCAGTTAAAGTTGTAGTTGGGAATTCTGGTGAGATGCATGAGAAACCTTCAGTGATAAGCCGTATATAGTTGTTGTATTAATTTGAAGGATTAGTTGTTTTAAAGGAATTATGAGTTGGTCATTCGTGAAACCAATATATTTTATATTCTATAATTACAATGGGTATGGGTATATAATATATGATCTTGAGCGCGTTACTATTTCTGACATTGGTTTTCTTGTTATAATATGGAATCTTATTAATCTAGCCCCGATACATGCACATTTTGGGGTCGCGGCCACACATAGGGGTATTAACCCCTAACTTGCTATAATTTTAATATGATACCTGCATTAGCATTACTTGCAGACTAGACACCCATGTCACCATCGTACCGCTAAGAACTCCAAACATAAATGTGGCGGAAATACCATCGACTTCGTTCGCATAGAACAAGTGGGAATTGCCCACAAAATGTTTGTCATGATGAAGCTAACCAGCCAGGACCGCCCATGGGCCGTCTGTGTGATTTTAGTGACCAGAACATTGGGATAGGTTCATATGAAAACCCAACCACGCACGGACGCTATTAACCCATAACTTGCCAGCATTTCAATGTTGCGAAGTTCTTAGACGAAAATAAAACATAATTATAAAGTACAAGTATTTTGGCAGTAATGCTATTTAGTTAGAGAATGGGAATAATTTGCAGAGCAGAATCGTGGGACCTATATTTTTGCCGGAAGGGATGCGCGAAGTGACTGTGTGAACTTTCTTTCCAATCAATTTAACGCCGAAGACGGTCGCTTATTTGACAACCCTCCCTCCCTCCCTCCCCGATTTTTGTTTGTTTTGTTTTTGGGAAATACGCATTCGATTGATGTCTGCCCCTCTTTTGGCCGACATCTATATATGTAGTTATTGTGCCTCAAAAAATTGTCACCCATATGTTTGTATTGGTTACCTACTACATTTATTGTATCGGCTTCCTGTAAATAATTATGTTTTTCTAAACAGGTAGCTATAAACGCATTCCAGTTGTTGTCTTTCACTATAACCCGGTGGGATAAATAACAACTTTGATAAAGATTATTCTCATTTTCTATGCGATCACCCTACTGGAGTGTTTCACACCACTTTAACCTATTCGCTGCTAAATGACGGTATGACGTCGTGTGCTGAGCTGTTGACGTTATTGCCATTTTCCAATAGGAAAATATAACGGGAATATCACAAGAACCATAAAACTGACTCAGTTGAAAGGCTATTATCGTTCACAATCGTGGAACATCATACACTGTTTGAAACTTCGAGATACAGTTATTCCGAACCTATCTCTGCGTTCCAGTTTTGTATAATGGCCTACTGCTAGTGTGGTGAAGTAGGCCCGTAGTACCTACGGACCATATAGCACACGGCGTTCACTTTTACGCCCGTAATAACAGCGAAGAGGTTAACATAATACTAACGTTCCAGTGTTGCCATCGATATAATTGCTCTTTTGAAAGCTGTCGTGATGGTGAATCTAAATCAGATTTTATTTAGATCATATAACCAACGGTTGAGATATATGCATGGACATACACAAACAAACACAATCCAGATAAACAAAATGGCTGCTGGCGGCCACGTTTTTAATAACGAACCAAAACCGGACGCTTTGTATCGTATATAGACTATATCTGATTTTGTGACGTCACCAATTATGATCTAATGCGACACTGCTGTTTTGAATTTTTGCGAGCGCTTTTGTCGCACAGTAGATCGGTGGGCTTAAAGCATTAATGTCGTAATCTGAAATAAACGTGTGCGTCTTTCAATGGCCGGCGTTCCAAAATTAAAGGGAGTTACTATCGGATTTATGCACATTGAAGTTCATTCGTAGCCGCGGTTTACATTTTATTAAGAACATAATTATATCATATTATGAACTGTCAAATATTTGCAATGGGGTGGCTTAAAACATACATGTCGCGTGCAATGGGAAAATCTAAATCACTCTCTGGGCTGGGGACAATACTGGAATCGAAATCGAAATTCGTTATGCAATCAAACGTTATTATATCGCGTTTAAATTGTCCTACTATTACATAGTACATACGTGAATCTGATAATCCTCAGATATCCTTATATTTTCACGAATCGACAAGAAATACATACTGAACAGAGCAGGTTATCGTAATTTGTTTTCGTTGACATCGACATGAAGACATGTTATGTTATGAATGAAATGAAACATGATGAAATCGACACGCTTCTTATAGTACACATTTCAATCGAATTTCGCAGACAGCGTCAATAATATAAAGGTTAATTTCGGTAAATTACACCCCTCTAGACAACAACCAACCGTCTTGACTTTTGGATACTTTCAGTTTGATGTTGGTAGTTTATAGTATATAATAATTTGTTCAAAAGGAATGGCCTTTAAACGTTTTTTTATTTAGGTTTTAAGTCTGAGTCGGTGGTGAGCTCGTAGTCTGTTTGCATTGAAAATCTCTGATTTCTCTCATGCCTTGATGTATGATATGATTGACCTAATTTATACACGAAATTGCTATAGAACCCTCTCTGTCGATGAACACTTTTGCATGTCTGGAGTGTAATATATCATAATCACACCACGATATCAGGTCAAAGTTAATCTTATTTGATGTGAATACGCATATATGAAGTTGTTATAGGATTAAAGACACAGATATATGCTAGCTTAGATATGCGTGTGTTATAGCTGTGGTGCGTTAATTACGCTAGCGTATGGTCATATTACATTGGTGGAGGAATTGACAGCTCCCATCTGGAGGCCACCCCAAATATCTGTATGAAGCTTGGTGACGGATGAGGGATGTGGCCTGTATGTTGTGTCGAAGAATTTAGTCATGCACAACCCCATTACGCAATAAGGACCGTAATTCTGGAAATAAACAATGGACATATATACCGATTTGTCAGTGACTCTATTGGTGTGTACTTCCTGGAACTATAAGTATATTTGAAAAATAAACAAAAGTAGATAAAAATGTTTAGTAAAAGAACTTTGCTGTCTAACCCTTTACCCAACAGAACGGCCCTGTGCCAATATAAGAGAATGCATTGGCTTAACACATTAAAAATGATCAAATTGTCAAAGAATGTAGAAAATATTATAAGAAAAAATGGTAAAAAGTGTTAAAAAAAAAAAACATTTGGCCAATGCATTCTCTTATATATGCGAGGCGACCTATGGTCGACTCGCATATATAAGAGAATGCATTGGCACAGGCCATAATTGTAACCATCACAATGTGGTCAATGAACCGGTTCCAATTTAGAATTTAGTCATGCACAACCCCATTACGCAATAAGGACCGTAATTCTGGAAATAAACAATGGACATATATACCGAAGTTCATTCAAATCCGAATAAAGGTGACCAAGACATAGAGCTTCAAACTTATTACTGACGTACGTCCCGACTCACGGACGGAACCCATTTCTATATCACCCGCCAAACTTCGTATGCCGGGGATAATAAATACTCCGTTTCGATTATGGAGCGAACAATAAATGTCCTCCGATCCTGGTTGATAGAAACTTATTTGGTGATTGACACACCTGACCCGTCAGTCATTTCTAAATTGAACTAAGATCACATATTTCAATTGGCATTTGTTCCGAAATGTTAAGGATACATCGTCACGCGGCGTTGTTTAAAGTGCATTTGCCCTGGTATAGCGGTAGAAGTGTGTAAACTGATTTCATCAGATCGTTGGGGGCGTTTATTACTGATAAAATATTTACTCACCTTAAACTGTCGAAAAAGAAGTTTTAAGATGCTATAAATTGGGGGGGGGGGGGTATATGAACACCTTTTAGAAATATAGATTTATTCTCGCGATCGATCGTCTAGTCTGATGACCTGTTGCGACAACGCGTCGATTGCCATTCTTAGATCAACACCTTCAACACACACCACATAAATAACACATATAACGTATTCAAATACGTAAAATGTTTTTAATTTTCTCCTCTGTATTCCGACAGGCACTCTGGTGATCTCCGTCGTGTTTCTGTCGCTGGAAGGCATCATCATATATGCAGCAACGTATTCTGCTACCACTGGTGTGTTAACGTCTAGCAACAATGTTATCCCACCGGGTAAAGAAGAGTTCCAAACGGACCGACAAAGGGCACATTCTGATCAGATACAGACCCGGACTTCTACACAGGAAGTCGGGCCCAATGGCGGTGTCTTCAAGTCCGCGCACTTGACAGCAGATTTCACCGAGCCCCGGAGCACCGTTTCAGACGAAAGAAGGACAACAATGTCGCAAAACTGGATTACCGGTCGAGCAATAAACACGATTTCTCAACAAACAGAGACTTCCGAATATCACTGGTCAACTGATCACGAATGGAAGTCGGATCAGACATTAACACCGACCACTTCAAAAGATTGGACTAATGTACTAAAAGAAATTATGGCCAGCAGAAGCCCAGAGTTACTGGCAACCTTCGCTGTACCACTAACAAAGTATCCTCCGTTTACCACCAATCAAACTGACACCACACTTAATCCCAACACACAACCTATACGATTGCGAAGATACGGACCATGTAGTCAGAATAAATGTGGACAATACCACACATCTGAATCTTGCGGATGCGATATCGATTGTCTTATCCACGGTGATTGCTGTGAGGATTATTTCTACGTCTGTTTGAAAATATATAGTGCAGAAGAAGCAGTTGATTTCATTGAACGTGGTTTCAACATCACACCTGGAGACAATTATGGCATCGAATATTTTGATTACAAGGTGTGGTTTAGAGATCACAGTGTGATGCGAACGTCGGAGAACATAAGAACCGTAACTGTGAATTATAGCATCCCCTTAATTGACAAATGCCATGATACAGGGAATATCGTTTACTGGACAAAATTTATGTGTGAGCTACCGAACCTCGACGACCCTTTCAATATTCTAGCTTCCTTCGTGGCCGTCCCTCACATCACATTTAAAAACATATATTGTGGGATGTGTAATGGTTTTATTAACGATGGCCTTCTGGCTTGGAACAAGACAGCAAGATGTCCGTATTTAAATGGCTATTTAGAATTCATGAGTTGGGCCACTATTTATGAGAGGTGTAATATTACATATTCCTACCCAGGGATACCTGATATTGAACGACTAGTGACGATCCACTTATCGAAAGAACGTTCTACAGACGTGTGTGATAACGAGAGAGTAAATTCGCTTGGTGTCGTGAATCCCAACGCTCAGGTTTTATGCCGAATTTCTCAGGATCCAGGTTACATGGTAGCGCATTGGCAATGTGATGTACTCTGGCAAACAAATCCGATTCGTTATCGTGAG